>NNCF01126116.1:400499-463672 GCA_002313205.1 Laupala kohalensis
ATACATCCCCATTCGCCGACCCCACATTAAGTGGGAAAAAGGCTTAAGTGAAGGAGTAGAAGCTCGAAATTTTGAAATGGTCTCTATAATAGTTAACATTTGCTAGATAAGAAATATTTTGGGCACTTTTAGTTTGTTTTAAAAAATATAGTAAAGTCGATGTATCGGGAAAACGGTAGAAATTTTGGGTTTTTTAAAAACATTTCTGTTGTTAAAACTATTATTCATTCTTAGAACCATTTTTTTACTTGAGCATAAGCAAAAGAACAAGACAAATTTAATGGTGTTAATTAGTTTTTTCTACGATTTTTTGTGGCATATACAGCAGTTCAAAGTGAGGGGTCTATAAAAGTCCGATAATAGTCAAGAAGTTTATCTACGTCTATACAAATATAAAATTACTGTAGAGCGTTCGTTATTCGAACGTCAGTTATCCGAGCTGGCACTACGGGAAAGAAAAGGAACGAAAGAAATTGCTATGTTGATGTTGGCATACCCAGAACGTGCAAAGACCATTCAATTCTACATAACTAACCTTATTTGCGAATTAATGGTGATCGTTTTTTCTCAAATTATTTTTAAGACTGTTAATTTTGATCAATCTTGTGAGTAAATAACACCCACGCACATATATACCTATTACAGGTTTTGTTCTCACTCATTTTTGTTACTATGTAGAACATGGCGCATACTAAGAAATTCATTTGAATTGATTATTGTTCAAAAGTGATTGGTTGAATAGTACTTATTTAAAGTGAACTGTGATTATACGATTTTTGTACTATCCAAAGCATCCCTGACAACATAATTTCGGATACTTGTCGGTGTTCTGTATTTAATTCATTTATGCTTTATTTATCCTGAAAGTCTGAGACATAATATATTATATATTTGTGCCCTTTCTGAAAAATTATCCCCATCCATACTGTAAATAATCTCAATTATCGTAATTTGAACATTCTTATATCCAATTCCAAACAAATCAAAGTTAAAATCTAACCATACTTAGTACACTAGCATTTACATTAACAAAAATAGCGGAGCTAATCGTAGAAATTGATTCATTAAAATATATTACTGTATGAAATACCTACATAAAATAATTTTGTTTAAAGTTAAAACTATAAAATAATGGTACAGCTTTAAATATTAATTTAAAATTGTATCCAGCTAACAGTATATAACGACTCTAATTTGCAGCTTCAATACCTTATGTAGTTTTGTTAATTCCAACAGAATTCAATTGTTCACCATGTAAACTTAATTCACGCTGACTCTAATCAACAACACTAATACAGGATTACGCTAATTATTTACACGTATTGGCTGCGATCCAGTAAAACTACGAGAATTCCAATTTATATGTGTCTCTCATAACTTAGATTGACTTCCTGTACAGCGAACAACGTTCACATTTCTGACCAGGCACTCTTTTTTTTTTTTTTTTTTTTTTGGGAAAGCTACGAGGAATCCTGAAAGTTCGATTAACGTCAGGACCGTGAATTGTTAGTAACATCCCGGATACAGAGGCATCAAAGTAGATGCGTGGAATATTTTAAATATTTCACCCCAGAGACCCGCAGTGTTAAAGAGAACAGCTTGCGTTTGGGACGGGACTGTGTTGGTAGTACTACCAACAGCTGCGGGAGTGTGCGACGAGTTATTGGAATCGCTCGCGAATCATGAAAATAAGGGGGCTCCTAGTGAAACACATGCGGAGCAAGAGTGACATAAAATATAGCCGACCATCAAAGAGGGTTTTTTGGCCAAATGAAACACCAACTGGACATTACAGTGCACGGAGAGAATCAGATACTCTGGTGGCAGCTTACAAATTAATATTCTTTGTTCCAATAAAGAAGGTAAAGCTTTACTCTCGGCGGGGAAAAAGTTGTATTTGCATATAGAAATGTTTAGTTTGTTGTAAAATACACTTAAGCATCTGTTTAACGAACAACACTATTTAGTCTATTTTAGAGAAACAATTAAATGTGGGTTGAAAAAGTATCGTGTTACAAGAATAAAATAAAATGATAAATTGCGAGATGTATCAGATTTTCTTTTGTAAATTCATTACAATACAAACGTTTTAATATAAGAAGAAGAAAATGTTAACATTTGATGATATAAACTACTTATTAATTAAAAAATTGCTCACGAAAGTTATAATAAATTAAACATATGTAAGAGATTTATATATCAAAATGCTTGCATGAAGAGAAAATTCTGGTGATAAAAACATGGGGCAATACACTGTCTTAGTCTACTCAAAGGAAAAAATGTGTACCTATAAATTGTTTATTTTAATTATTTAAAATATTTTATTTTCTTCTATATTCGTAGTTCGTAATCAGTGCATCCGAAAAGGTGGAAAATGAGCCCATTAATTACGCACGATGCCATATTAGATATTTCTCACACAAAAAATATACGGCAAAAAATATATTTTAAATACCTCACAAATATTATTCGACATGTATAATCTGGTATTTTCATTTATTTCATTATCATCATTCACACACTAACATAACTAACGGAATAATGTGTTCATAAATCTACCTCCAGTTTTTTCTTACTATAAAATGTATAAAAATATATCTCGCTAGCAGATGTAAAGTGATCATAATTCTGTAAATTAATATATAGAGTAAAAAGCAAAAACACTTTTTATTTACTTTGCATTGTAGTAAAGATTTTAACTGGCCTTCAATTTTCATTTTGCGCAGATTTAAAATATATTTAAAACCACGGTATATTTTATTATTGAAAAATTGACACATACTCCCACATTTCACCCATCTCCTGCTTTTAGAGTTTGAATATTTTTTTTTTTTAATTTCATTTTTGTCGTTTTATTTCAATGCTTGAGGGTATACGATACTTGTAGTTTTTCCCTCCGGGGTATAAACAAACAAACTTCCGGGGGTGCAAACTCTTGAGCACGCTACGTACAATTGACTAGGGATGTAATGCTCGTTTCAATGAGTAAACAAACATTTCCAAACAGATCGAGTCTCTAGGTATGAATAAAACTTGTACCTAAGTGAAACGCAACAATGGATTCTTATTAAAGGCACACCAACAGGGAAACGTGAAAACTATTTTACCCCCTTCACCCACTATAGAGTAAAATATCGAAAAATACAAAAGCCCATTTCTAGATATTTATATTAGCAATGCTGAGGTACAAAAATAAAGTTGATATCTCAATCAGTGAGGTATATGAAAAAAAGTGAAAATTAATAAGTAATGAAAATGGGAAAAGGGGTAGATTTTCGAAGTATCAAGTAAACTGTGCTCTTATCAGTGTTATGAAGATAATGTGTGCATATTTTCATCATGTTCGAATTAAAGCTGTTTCGTATATTGAAATTAAATAAGATTTTTTTTAAACATTTGGTAAATGAGGGATGGGGTGTTTTTTCGATATCTCAAGTAGAAAGTGCTCTTTCCAAAGTTTTGAAGCTGAAATGTGCAAATTTTCATCATGCTCGGTTGAAGACTGTATATTTGTGTAAAATATACACACATCAGCCGAGGCACTTTTTTTTATATATATTTAGAGAAGATATTATTAAAATCTGATGTTCTAATAAGAGAATTATCCACCAATATATCATTAGTATCGTATTGCGTCACTGCACATCTTCGTGCGTCCATGACCACTAACGATAGACGAGTCGTTGCGACGGACACACTCGTTGCAAAGCAATGATCAGCGGAGTGAGTATTCACGAGTGAACCATCAACACCCTCCCATCCCATAGCTCCTCTGCCTCGATGCCCAACGTCATTGTTGTAACGCGATGGATTCCGGGAGACTGATTGGAGCATTTGGAGAGTAAATCTGTTTACATATGCAGCAAATCCTGCACGCGCGTAGGTAATTTCATTGGAAAGGAAGCAAAAGCGTGCGGTGCGTGTTTACACGCTTCGACGATAGCAGCACGCCTTCTCTCCCGCGGCGCAGGAAAAATCTAAGAGGGTGATCCGCTTATTAATTACGGTGCTATTCTAAAAGAATTGAATAAATCTGCGAATTTGTAAATAAATAAACTTTATTGTCAAAACAGCATTTACAACATGCGTATTACCATTCATTTACTCTCCGGTAGCAAGCAAGGGACCATCCCATCAATTCCGATGAAGGGCTCTAAGGTAGAGGCGGATTTAATATTTCAACACACTCCTAAAAACAAAAATAGTTTGGTAGGTGTTGTAATATTAACATAATACCAACAAATTTATATTTAACAAAACACAAGAACGTAATTCTACAAGTACATATTATTATCAAAGTAGTGATGATATATAGATGATTTGCAAAGTAGTGATGATAAATCGTTACTATTTAATAACTCTGAATTAGTGACTTATTATTTCAATAGATACCGTCCCTAGGCAATAACCTAGCGAGTTTGTATAAAAAATCCTCCTCTACCCGAAGAAAACCCGGGCCAGGACTACATAATTAATGTACACAACAGTGCCAAGGTTTTGTATAACTAGGGGTGGATCCAGCAAGAGATTTCGGTGGAATGGGGTGAAACTTTGTCAAATTCTCCCTTACCCGATAGTTTCGTCTTCCGAAGTATCACCCGTTTTGTTAATAGTGGAAATAAAATACGTTAAAGCAGTGTAAGTATTTACTTTGTTTTCAGTCTTGTACTTTCATTTGCGTTGTTCTTTTGAAATACGCTGTTGTATACAATAATATGGCGCTGCATATAAAACTCCTTTACCATACGGGACGTAATGCAAAGGAAAGGATCGGAAGTGACAAGTAATGTAAATCTCGGTCATGTTAACTAGGATAAGGGTTCTAGATATTGTAAGTCAAATGAAAAAAAAAACGAGTTGAAAGCGCTCCTTTTCGTATTTTACAAAGTCAACTCCTGACGGGTGTGTGTGTGTGTGTGTGGGGGGNATCTCTGATGTTGTGCAGTGGCTTGACTGCTGAAATGATTCGCAATTTATTTCTTGTATGTTTTATGCCACGAGATACAGATATAAGTATAAAAAAGATAAATTGACTTCAAGAAAAATATTGCTTTGAATACAAAAATTACAATTCATTAAATATGGTATTATTTTATATCATAAATATTTGTTGGGACATGATAAAAATAAGAACAATATTAACAGCCAATTATAATTCTTCCGTAAATGGATGTAATTAAACGCACTAGTACACGTTATTTATTTTAATTTATTTGAAAAATATTGTTAAAAATTTTTACTCGTTCTATCTACTTAATAGGATAAAATAAACCGATGCACAGAAAAGAGAATGAAATACATGAATATTAAATTCAGTTCCAAATATTTTGGAAAGTTAACATGAAGTTTGGATTTGTTTTCTTGAATTGACGAAGTCTAATTATTTCATCGTTATTGAGTGCATATTCAGGACCAAATTCATAAATATGTACGTGTCTCTTTCTATGAATATTCATTTTTTCGGCGGATAATTTGGCAACACTGGAGGCAAGAGTTGCGAATTGTGTAGGGAAGGCGTGGGAGGGAAGGAGAGAACACGGAGACCGACGTACAATGTGCAGCGGGTGGTGGGGAACTGCAACACAACAACATCGCGTGGCATGAAACACGCGGTCTCAAATTTCAAACAGAACCATTAATATTTATGAGCGCGTCCGCGGACGGGTAGCCGTTTGACAGGCAGCGCCCGACGCTCGCCCCCTTTTACTCCTGGCCACCTGCTTCGTCACGCAGCTTTCAACCCACGCAGCGACTGCCCTTTTAGATGGCGTCAAAATATTTGCTCGCATAATGTAGCTAACGCGATAACAAACGACGAAAGCATTCAAGAGACGTGCTCATCTTAGAAAATTCTTTCTCCCAATAGAGATTTTGAGCTTTAATGAGCAATAAAACACATCATCAATATTTTTATAAGGCTAATTCTTAGTTTCATTTATTATTATTTATCTTCCATAACAATTTTCGATTTTTTTAAAATATTGAATTGCCCATAACACTATTCTCACTTTTATACTTTTTTAAATAATTTTACATTTTCTTTTCCTAATTAGAAACATTCTAATAAAATAATTAAAAACGATATAATTAACAAAAACTACACTAGGAAATAAACATTTTACCAAATAACCTTTTCGAGTTTTTTTGTAACAATGTGGTTGAATATGCAGAAGTATTTTGATACTTGAAATATTTTAGTATTAGAAGGAAAGTGTATAAGTTTACATA
Organism: Laupala kohalensis; assembly: GCA_002313205.1. NCBI lineage: Eukaryota > Metazoa > Arthropoda > Insecta > Orthoptera > Trigonidiidae > Laupala > Laupala kohalensis. The sequence continues at coordinate 406,728 of NNCF01126116.1, forward strand.
CCTTAATCATCACAAAAATTCGTATGTGCCAACACTTTATAACAACTAATGAATAAAAATTAATAATAACTAATAAATATTTAGGTGTTTCTGCAAACAAGGTTTGAGTTTCAAAAGGATCTCAAAGTACAAGTTTGTATAGTATTCGGCTGCACGGCCTCCCGACTTCAACACGCGAAGTTCAAAAGTTGGCAATTAATAAGACAGATCAGGAACAATGAGCTAAGAAGCCCAGTACAAATATTTGGAAAAGAGTCAAGGAAAAGGTATGTTTTAAAGTTCAGAATTCAACCTCATTAATTACGCATCGAACTAAAATTCTAATATAACGCGAACTACAACTATGATTAACAATAGTAACGAAGAGAATCTCTAGGATAAACGGGTTACTGATGTCATGCTGGATCATCGCGATTATTCTGTGGACCCCGACCGCATTTCGTCTCGAGACCGATAACGATCGAGTTCTCATTTATTTATACACGTTGTTTCGGTATACTTTATGAAAACTGTCCTACTTAAATCAACAGTATTTCAGAGAAAAATATAAATCGTGCAAACTTGAGCAAAATGTGAGAAAATTTGTGGTTCGAATTTTAATTTTCAACCACTTATAAATATAATTTTTAGAGGACTGCTTTTTGCCACTAAATTAAAAAAGTATAAAAAGTGTCCAGAATGGCTTATTTTACATAGATTTTTACGAATTATTTTATTTTCGTCAAGATCTAAAATGGATGTCATTTATTCAAAAATATCCCGCCACTTTAAAAGAAAGTAAATTATTGTATCACATTTCACTATTACGTGACTAATAAACCTGCTGGTCGCGGCAGTTCAGGGTCACATAACTAGAACATGAATTATTCGCATAACCTAAATGTAGCACTGTTGAGATAAAAATGCATAATAGAAATAAAATAATGATACATGCTTCTTCAATATACAAACAAGTAGGTAAAGTAAAAGCATATAATAAGTAGAAGTGTTATGCCATAAAAAATAATGACACGCATTGATAGGTAAATAATGAATTTGTCAAATAATTGGTAGTGAATATTTAATTGACAATTATTTAGACAAAATTGGCGTTATTTATATAATTGATTGCGGAGAAATTATGTTTGAAAACTTTACTTATTATGAAACTTGGAAAATATTATTGGTGCAGAACTTTTAATTTTTGTATTATTTATACATTCAAGCACTTAATACCTTCATATTCAAGTACGAAATTAACAATTTTAATATTTAATCTTATCCCAAGAAAGATTTAACTTTTTCGATAGCGGTGAACAGAAATTTAAGTATATAAAATTATAACAAGCTCAGTTTTAATTCGGAGAATTAAATCTTTAGTACTATCCTTATTCAGACTAACGTAACGTATTCTGATGTGGGGTCATTTCTGACCACAAAGTTTGTTAATAATTTAAGTACCCTTCAATGAATATGAAATATATAATTGTGACTACGCACATTCTTGGAAACTTACTTTTAGAAAAAGAACATAAATTCATAGAAAATAATATTTTCATTTTTCAAATGATTTTGACTTTAATTACGCATCATCAATAGATATTTGAGCCATTAGTATAGTCAAAGTTAAAATAAACAAAACATGTAATTGGAACTCTAAAGAGTGGTCTTACGTTAACACTACAAACTGACTGTCATGACTCATTGACAACTGATTCATGGATGGACTGTCCAGACCTTCCACAACTCCCCAAATGCAACTGAAAAGGTACTTCTTGGGTCAAAGTTGATCCCAGGATAGTTATGAGTTAAGATAGATATTAGGGTTGAATAGTCTATAATTATAATATTATAAAATTTTGCGACTTCTTATAGAAAACGACATTCATGTAATAATGAAAACCAAAATCCTGACCGAAACGTTGTGAGCGGAATGCAATTATTTGTCTTCCAAAGGCGTAAAGTTCTTATAATTTTTGAATATAGATATAATGATTTTAAACGGGTAGACAAAATACAGCCACCAATGATTTGGCCATCATGCTATGAAGTACAGTTTTATGATTAGTGATATCAGGCACCCAATATTCTGAGTTATTAATATTTTAAGAACTTAAGAAGCGTCGTTTGAAGTAGCACCATCTATTTACTACTGATTTCCAATTTAGTTCAGTAAAAATAGTTTTTAATGCAATAAATTCGGACAAAGCAAGAAATCGTCTTAATACCTTCATTTGGTCCCAAATACATGGAATTTGAGTTTGCTCCACCTCACGAGTTGTGCATAACTTTTGGCAGCCAAAAAGCCACGAAAAGTTTGCAGTTTTTTCAGTTTTTCAAATTTGAGAGATATGAAAATGACTAATGCAATTTTTTCCGTTTATGTTGTTAAAAATGGGTGTTTTTTGATCGGCCATTGCGAGTAAACCACTGAACCAAATTTAATGTTTGAGGTATTCGTTTGACATGAAACTTCATGTTCTTAAATTTGAGATAGAATATACTTTTCTGTGCTTTTCTGAGATATAAGCAAAAAACTGAAAAAGTGCAAAAATTTCTTGTTTTTGGTTGCCAAAAGTTATGCACACCTCCTGAGGTGGTGGCAACTCAGATTCCAAGTATTTGGGACCAAATAAAGGTATTAAGATGATTTACTAGTTTATGCGAATTTATTCCTTCAACCTTCCTTTTTATCTACTTTTACTGGCGTAATTATGAAGAATTCGTTGTAGAAATTGTTAGGTCATAAACTGAAAAAGGATAAATGTAAAGAAGAGTTAAACGATACTATAAGTTTTCAAATGTAATATTTTCATATGCAAAAATTAAATAAATTAATTTGTTTTGAGACCTTTTCTGAAATCATCAAATGATATTTGCCGATCCCCTACTCCGGCATGAATTCACCTATTAATAGAAAATTAGATAATGAAGAAGTCAGTAGAGGTTATGTAAAACAAACAAACGAATTTTATCGCACGTCTCCATGTTCGAAGGAAATTCACTCCGAAGTATGTCCATCATAAATATCCCTTTAAAACACTCCATTCTTAATACCTCCAAGCAGACCACGTATTTCCCATCAGAGGATTTATCCGTCTGTCTTCGATGGAAAATATTACTCACTGCTCTCGTGGTGACGGCTGCGGTTCGATTTGTTAAATGCGATTTGAACAAAAATATGACACTCGGATCTTCTTACTCAGCTCGTTTTGATCCTACAACCCAATTTCCTCTCTTCCTTCTGACATTCAAATTCCATTATACGTCAATTGGAGTATTGTGGATTCCCAATGGAAATGCAAGGAACGAGTAGGAGGAACAAGTTTCTTCTCCCTGAGATGATGTCTGACAGATGTAGAATTGAGAGAGGAGGGCGTGGGCGGTAACGTGAATCGCTATTTTGAATCTCATCCACCATTTCCAAGGCGAAATTTCGTAATGGATTTGTTTGAATATTTTAAGTGCAAGTCTGTGAATAAAAATGACATTACGTACATTGTTCTCCGTAATGTTAATACTCTGAGTATATAGCTCTGAAGAAGGTAAAATAATTTTGTCAAAGTTTTAGCGTTGAGTTAGTGTTTATTTTTTGACCAATTTTAACGATATTTTTTTTCTTTTTGTTTTAACAAAACTGTCAAAAGTATTCGTTGGTATATTAGTCATGATATAATTAATTTTATCATATTAATTTCACGTCGCAATCACGTACTTCATCAGTCTACATAGTAAAAACGAAGTGCCATTTGAACTCGTCAATGGAATATGGATCATTTGCTTTAAAATGTATACAATGATTAAATGAGAAATTTTATCGTAAATAATTTTTAATACAAAGCGTATGTATCGTAATATTTTTAATACCAACAATACTCATTTTCAATGCACCATCAGCAATGCCAATATTATTGCACATTTTTATGTTAAGACTTAAATTCTTTCACATATCCATTGAACAGTTGTTACATATAACTGTGTATTTAATGAAACAGTCACAAGTTGATACTAATTATGTTTTATCGGAGTTGAAATATTAGATGTAATAAAAAACCAACACGGTTTTGTACTATTAATTTCATTTTGTTTTAAAGGAAGGCTTGGCTTGTTTTCATTAAATTTGGCGAAATCTGATTGGAAATTGACATTCCGAGAACAACACAATAAAAAAATTCAATGAAAAATAGAGTTGCCAATTTTTTGCACGGCTAATTAAAATCGTGATCGTTAACGTTTAACTCATAGGTTAACTGAAAGGCGAGTCAATACATTCGTTGTGCACTGGTATGTTTAGAAGAGGAATTTCTTGTCGTCTGATATCATAACAATTAATGTAAATCAAGAGTTTGTTGTTCAAATTTGATATCTGAATATTCATTTTTCGTCTAACTTGTTAGAACGGATATTTATGAAGTATCTATCGTAAACGTGTTTTTAATGAGGTCTGAGAAAAGTAGATGATATTCTAAAGAAGTGGTAAAATCTCGTGATGAAATGATGTTACTTCTTAATTCCGATATTCCCTAAGATCACACAAAATTATGTAGAACGAATAGGATGTGAGTTAAAGAGATTTTACACTTAACGGTATAAAATAATAGACCCTACAATTACATATAATAATACATGATATTATTTTTGAAAATGAGATATATTCGATGAACACAGTGTAAAATGTTGTGATGGAACAGAAGGTGGTGATAAAATTTTGACTCTAGACTCTATGATTGCAACAATCCTCAAAATAACCAATTGTTTTGTCGGATACTAAGGTGCGAATGAGAAACTTTATCAAAAATTATGATTATAACTCATTATGGGTTCATAATTAATCATTATGTTAGAAAACGCTTATTTTATTTTTGATTTGTTATGTTCTGTCAACGTATTAACCATGAATTTCTCCCTTTCCCTTTTCACATGAGTTGTAACACAGATTTGTGGATGTCTGTCGTGGAGATGCTACCACAATGTAGCGTTATCAGTAGCGTAACTTGTTCAGAACAGGAAACTGAAAGGCAAGTTGATGCGAGAAGTTCATGAAATACACCCACATTTCCCACAATGGCAATTGATTGAACATGTTAAAAATAAAATCGCCCACTATCGTACGCAAAAACATGTTGATGAAACATTTATGTAATAACTATACAATGATTTGTTTAATTTCACACTTGATAAGTTATCCAAATAACAACGTTTCTCGGCGCGCAAAATTATGATATTTATCATTCCTTAATAAATTTCCGTTCCTTAATAAAGTTCCAAATACGTTTAAGGAAGGCAAACCGTTTTTTCATTAAAGTCTCGTGAAATACAATTCTCATTCATGTTTTACGAGAGGGAAATATTTCCTGCAAAGCTAGTATCAAGTTTCTGAACCCAAAAACAAACTGAGTAAAAAGAATATTGAAGAGTTGAAAGAAATATGAAAATGTTTTTAATAATATATGTGTATTATGATTTTACTCTCTCAAAGATTCTGATGACATTGTGCCAATGAAATACTGTGCAGTAAAATTCATAAACGTACGATTACAAATTTGCAAATTCGCAAAGTTTTTATGCTAAGATTTGACACATAACTACAGAATTGAGTAGTAGTTGCCTCTGTGATGCCTTTTGACTGTTACTTCTCTTTTTTGTTCCATTAATTGGCATCTCTGTGTAATATACGTCAATGCCCGGACATCTTATTTCACAAGAACATTTCAACATTTCAAACGGATGCAAATTTCTCACCGAATATAAGGATTGAGTAACTGTTCTACTTGGCACGTAACTTTCTGTTACGCTAAATCATATTTCTTGGTGGAGGTTTAATCGTATTAGTAGTACTGCGAATTTACCCAGGACTGGCCAAAAGAAATGGAGTGAAAAAATTTCCAATATTGCATTGTTAGGTTTTCAAAATTACCAACTTTGCCACAAATAAATTATTAAATTGGCCAAACTGCAGAATATTAAAGAGAAACATTTAATGTTATTGATGTTATTGAAACTGCACTAAAATTATAGGGCCATGACTCCAAAAATCTAATGACTAATAGAGGCTAGAAATTTTACACGTCGAGCTTGTAAACATCAAATATCTTGAAAATAAGTTGACTATTCCAAAAAATGGTGTACAAGGACGAAGATCACTAAATTCTAAAGCCTGCACCATTGTATTCTTCTCAACACCATTCTTCGTCTGACCACAACCTCTAAACTTGTTATGCTTCCATGTGTCAGCGGGCGTCTCGATTAACCTTCGTTCTCGGGCGAACGCCCTTGACTTCGCATTCCCTTAGCGTATCCGTTTTCAACGCCCTTAGAGCTCCCAAACTGCTTGCGACAGGATGCGCCCTGAAGCACGCGTCAGTCGAGAAGTGGGTAAAACGCGGCAGGGTGGGGGGTTGCAAGGTGGGAGGGTCGTGCTCACGACGTGGTCGCACAGATTAGCGCGAGATCTGCTTTTGGTGGCGCGGTTGCACGGAGCGTCTTCCGAGATGTGGAAGCTGTTACTGCTATTCATACGCTCTACGGAGACAGCAAGTGCTTGAGAGTAGATAAGCACAATATGACGTACGTGCTCACATTTCCATATTTAGTCGCTCTTTTCATCTCGTTTTCTAACTTCCTGGGTTGGTTAGAACATTTGATTAGCTTGATTTCGTAGGTGTTTCTATGGAGCGCTCTTATCGGAATAATCTGCGTGTGATTTGCTTTCTTCAATCTTCAAATATTAGACGTTTGTAACTCTGTTTTCTTTAAATCTTGTCGGAAAATTCTATTATTGATATAGTTAAGGAAATTAAAGAACGTAATAAATATAATTCAATGTTAATACTATAAAAATATAATGAGATGGATTTGAAATCATGAAATTATTCAATAAAGTAAAAATGGGAATGAAATTTTAATCTAAATAAAAGTTCTGACATATTTCTCATCTCTTAGTTAGTCCTAAAACCACCCTACAAACTTTAAATACTTTCCATTAATCGAGGAAGAACAATGCAGATGTTAGATCTACTACAATTGTTTCGGGCTAGACATACCTACTACTACCGATGCTAGAAACTTTCCGACACTAAATGTGTGCCACAATACGGTAAGTTATGCAAATCTATTTGTAATGACACAGAAAATAAAATTTAATGTTGTTATGAATATTCTATGTTGAGCGAGCCGAGAAGTAAATACAGGATATATTAATGAAGATTGAGAAAGGACTAACTATACAAAAACACAGAAGTTTCCGTAATGATAAGTACCCGAATAGTTAAAATAAAATTACTGAATTAAATGTATATTGTGTGTTTATTCCAAATTTAATTCTATTGGAAATTTTAAGTTGTTTTAGAAATGAAATTCAAGCTATATTCTACAGTACTCACCACTTCGAATGCAGAGATATTTTATCGGCAATATATAGAATGCTTGTTCTAAGTATATCAGAAGCTATAGCACCACCACAAATAGTTTGTGAGCTCCCTTTCACTGTGGAGGTGCCGGCTTAATAACTGTACGATTCCTTCTCAAACCAACACTTTATCCACGGCGTACTACCAAAACTTCATCTCCCGAGACAAGAACCCATAAACTCCGCTTAAATACCATTCACTCCCTTTAATACAGAACACACTCGAGTGCGTGAGAGAGGCATCATTCCAAAGCACAACTGAAGGGCGATTACGAGATTTGCAGAGCAGCAGCATTCCGGGAAACATCGAAGCTTCCAAGAAGCAGTGGTCCCCAGCGCGCGCGCCGCCGCCGCCGCCGACTCCTTTGTAACGAGCGCTGGGCCTCGGCCCTACGGATTGCCTGTTTCCGGTTCCTCCACGAGCCCTTTGTTTGTGGACTCATGGGGAGGAACAGGGTGAATCCCTGCCATTCCCCTTAGAGTGAAGTGAGAGCAACGTGGTGAAGAGAGCAACGGAATCAGAGCTTGTTCACTGCTCTGGGGGAAGAGATAGAAGAAGTGACGGTTTGAAATGGAACAGAAGGGAATTAGAATGGGGTTCTAGGACGAAAAAACTGAACTCGGAAATGTGAATAAAAATTGAAGAGGGAAGAGTCTTAAATTAGTTAAAAATTATTGCAATGTTCAAAATTAACCTTGATAAAAGCAAGAGTATAAGGTAATACATAGAAAGTAAGAAGGGAGGAGAACTAATAACGTTTGGAAATAATGAAATATCTGAGTTAGAGAATATAATACAAAAAGATTGACTGATAAAGAAAAAAAACGTAGAAGTACAATGTGCTACTTTAAGCCAGATATATTTCTTTAAAAATTCCAGTGACAATATATCTGAATTAATAAATAATGCTTGTGTGATAGTTCCTCCAATTATTTTAGTTTCACGCCAAGGGCGTTTGGGGACAATTCGGCGTTCTCAGTTCCCAAACATCGATCAGACACACAAAATACTCTACTGAAATGACTAAGGAGCCAAATGTCTGGATGCCTTAAATGTTGCGGAGTAAATGAGACAGGAATATGCAGCAATTTTTTATGATACGACTTTAGCAATAGAAATCAAACGTTACACTAATTTGGTTCTAGTATGCGCAGCACGGACAAGTACCCGCGTCTGCTAGAGGTGGTACCTAACTTCTAATCCAAGAGCGCATAGGTTGAGCCTGGTTGAGTACATTGAGATATCCAGTCTTTGATTAGAGTCAAGAATGAAGAGGAGTTAGTTCTACATATTAAATATTTCTCGATTCTTTGCTCACTCTTTTCTAATAGTTAGGAGTATAGAGAACCGAATTTTTCGAACCAGCGAATTAATTATGCTAGATTACACATTTAAGCCAAAGGTAGTTTAATTACCTTTCTCACTTGTGTGGTAATCATATCTCTATCACTACACAATCTCACGCCGTCAAAAGTCACATTGAATGTGCTATAAAAACACTCAGAGCAGATCGAAGATAAAAATTCTTCAAATTGGTCTTTACTAAAAATAACTATAATTGGAAATTTTAAAAATTATTTTTTCTAATAAAATACTGAAAAGTCTGTAAAAGTTTATAATTTAATAATATAATGATCCATCTCGTAAACAGCACTACTGATACTAATTTAATATTCCAAGTAAAAATATGGAACGATCTTTATCTAGAATTTCACATTTGTACGATGATGATTTAATATAATTTTTTAAACACTAAATTACAAGAAACTCGTTCCTTAAAGGAAAAAGGACCATATGTGTTGAGGACTTATTATTTTTCTCCATATAACGAAATTTAAATAAATTTAATACCTGGAGTTGAAAATTTAATATGCTTAATTTTGTGAGAATTACTATTGCACTGAGAAAAGTACGAACTTTGAAAAGGGAAGATCCGCATACCGATGGCAAAGGTAAAATGAAGACAGAGACCATTTCTCTGAGCTCATTAGCAAGTATAAATTAAAATATGTATGCAAGATTAAGACTAACAAAGAACTGAAAAAATTAATACCGTTATAAAGATTTCCCTGAGGACCGAACGGTGAAATCCTTATTAGATTTTCATGCCAGGGGAACATGGAAACACCGGCAGCACTCGTACAATTGGAATGTAGATGCAGACTATCGTTTCAGATCCTTCGTCTTCTGTAGTATACTTGTATACAATACGAATAGATATACTTGTTGAAATAATATTCCAATATAAATAGAGTAACAAAGAGTTCTTTGTAACTCAATTTATTACACCATATACAATTTTAAAATGAAATCTGAATAATACGTAAAAATGAACCTAAAAGTTTATTTTATGAAAACCTTGTCATTCTTTCCACGAGAACATTCTCTCAGTATGGCAGCATGGTAATATATTGGAAAATGTAGCTGTTACAGGGATCTTCCCTAATGAAATTGCCCCGGGCAATTTCTAACGCTGCAGTAGCTGTATCTAGATCGTAATGGGTATTAAGGTCCTCTAAATTCCAGTAATCTCCTTTTGTTATTCCTCTTGATCTCTCTTCAAGCAATTTAATCTTAATTTCGTCATTCTCGCTTTGCACAGATAAGAAAATAAAGAAAAATATTATTCTTCAAAGTAATGTATCCTATTCAAAACTTCACACCCCGCATTCACTAAACGACAGACAAAGTATTGATAATAATATAATCTGAGCATTAAACAAAATAAATTTCAGCAGTTTTTATGTTTTCAGGAAAATGGTTTTACTTATTTTCCACAAATATGACTTGTCATGGGTGTAGCACATAGATGTTCATTGATGCCATATGTACAGACAAGTTTGGTCTTACCTGCACAAGAACATGTGATTGGAAAAGAAGCAAAGTGATGATGGGTGAGGGAGTGAGATGAAGTTAATTGTTAACAATAATAAAATGATTTAATGACATGTTAAGATATGATGAGAAATAATAATACAATACTGATTTCCTAAAGCTGACATGGTGATATTGAGAGAAAATCCTGGAAACCAGTTGGTAGAAGCTGTGGTAGAGTTGATCCGGACGGTTGATGTGTTGACCAGAAAATTAATGAGTAGTGAATTTCTGGTTACACGTATCTTCCGAGGTGCAATTATAAGCTCGATCTTGCGAGAAAATGTCGGCTTGGCGACGTGAAGTAGCAGCGATGCGATGTGTTCGAACGTAATAATAAGAGAAAATATATGTCGCTTTGGCGTCGACAGTATAGAGTTCGAACTGATAAGAGGCTAAATCAGAAGTTTATCCTCTCATTGGTAGTAGTAGTAATCATATTAGTCGTGTACTAGAACTGTATCTCCTTTAGAAGTAGAGCGTGGAGAAGAGAGCGAGGCGAAGTGAAGAGAACATGTGCTTTATATAGGTTCAAACTAGTGCGCTGTTGCCAATTTGATTCGATGAATCGATGTGACGTTCTGCGAAGTCGATTAGGAGTGACGACTCATCCTTAAAAGATTCGACTCACTTGTTTAATGAGAACTTATCAAAAATGTCTGAACAACATATATACATTTCATCCCGAAGAATCAGTATTGGGAAAAGATTTAAAAGTACAATTTCTGGCTAACCCATAGAGTAAGTTTTTGCTTCAAGCACACTGTTACATCTCAGTAACACCTTTTTCATTTTTACATTTAGTTTTTAAAGAGTTATTTTTATTATTTCATGTTTGAACATTAGTAACGAGTCTTCATTAACAATAAATCTGTTGAGAGCCAAACTCTTTTATTCAGTCAGATATTATTGAACATTTTTAGGGCGTAGCGGAATTCTAAGATCATATTGCTTGGACGTTATTTAATTTCTCTCCCAAATATTTCACTTCTTTTAACATGAAAGACAATTCAAATACAAACCATTTTTAAATCTGTATAATTCTTGACCACTTGATATTTCAGGAGTACTATCTTGAGGAATAATTCACGATACAAAGAAACAAGTCACTAAATAACACGCCAACCTTTCTAATATATTCTATTAGCTGCTCAATTAAGTGAGCAGGATGTGTCAGGTGTGCAGGTGTAATGGATGGAGACGAGGATGTAGATATTTTAGAAATATTTTCACAAACACTCAGAATGCATATATCTGAAATGTTGGCGAGTTATGTAATATTTTTTCTTTTGTATCCTGATCTATTTCCCAAGACAGCACTCTTCAAATATTTTTTGATACTTGAATATTCTTTCGCAAATTATTACTAAAAAAATTACTTGAACTGTAAAGAGGTGATAAAAAGGTTATGCTATAACATTACAAATATCTTCTCCTGAAAATGTCATACAATACTTACAGTGATGTTTCATGTGCCACACTATTCAGTGCACTGGGTTAATGACACCTTTTCTGTTCAGCATGAAAAAAAGAGGTAAAATACTGATTATTATTCAGAAAATATCCAGATTCGCCGGAAAATACGGCGGAAATTATAAATTAAAATTAAAGAAAGATAAAGTTTCACTCCCGATGTTTGTGAGCACCAAATTTCGCGCGCCATCGATCTCGAAACGAAAGTAAAGAAACAGGGCGCGTCTTGAGTTGACAATGGCGCGCCCTGGAGTTGTGGAAGATCGCCTCTCGATAGCTGCAGGCGCGTCGAGAGGTCGCGAGGGACGAAGATCGATTGCTTGGAGTTGGAAGGCCTCTTTGCCATCGAGGAGAAGGGAATTAAAGTGAAGGGGGTCCCCAAGGTGTGGACCGGTATTTACCCATAAGCGGCGTTCAGGAATCCAGGGAATGGACTTGCCAGGTACAGGAGTAGGAGGTTATAAGGGTGAAGGCGATTGAGGCAAGTTGAGAGGAACATGCGGAGTCCTCCAGAGACAGGAACCAATGGAGGAGGAGGTTGACCACATCGTGTTGTTACCTGGAAATGCTCTTCCGCGCTGATTGGTAGCAGATTTCGTAGAGAAGAACGGAGGATCGGCTTCACTTACTGGAGAACGACGGACTAACAGATTTTACAAGAACAATATTGTAAAGTGTTATCGCAGGTTTTTCATTTCTTTTGTTTCCGTAGAAGTTACTACAAAAAAGACCGTGAGTTTGAACAGAAACAAAACCAACACAAAGGTTTCGACCATATTTTAGTTATTATAAAGACTTTAAGAAAGTACAAACCTCAAGCCAGATACTAAATGTTAACATGATTAGTATTATGATAAATTTCATCTCATCAACTAACCAAAACAATAATGATGTTAGGCATAATAACTCACCGTAATTATATGCTATTCCACTCTATCCTTAAGAAAACATCAGTCGACTACACGAATCTTAATACATTCAAGAAGTGACATAGCAATATTTCCTATAATACTTTTGAACTAAACAATTATTTTTTAATATTAATTATAAAAATAAATTGTTTGTTATAGAAGTATAATAATTATTAATTATTTATAACTCTATAAATAAAATAAACTTTATTGTCAAAAAATCCGTTACGAACTGTGTATGACCACGTGGAGGACAATAAACTAATTTCTTCTGTTTATGAATAATTCTACATATAAATACTTTTACTTATAAATAATAATTATTAATTATTTTAATAACTATTTTGCATAATTTCAGTTAATACTATAATTCATTTAGTCATCTCTATTTAATTCTATCCACATTCAGTCATACTTTAACTCATATACAGAGAAAATAAATTAACTATTCCTTATGTTATCTAAATATTACTGGCAATAGTTTTCTTGTTTGTGTTTTGTCAAGGTATCCCAAATAATGGTTAGCATATAGACTAGAACTTAGAAAAGTAAAAATTATATGACTTAATCAACTAAAATCTAGAATCTTTTGGAACTGGATACCATGTGATCAAAATAATATGTTTTAAATCAAGATCATTGAGGAATCAACAGTTACTAGTAAGTAAAGATAGTTGCTAGGTTAATTGTGCTTGTTCCAATAGATCACGTGAGCGTTATGTAACACAAACTGTTTTCTCTATTAAATGTAATACGACCCTCCCAATTTTAATCTTGTATTTAAAATGTAAAAGTTTTAAAATGGTTAGACGGAAGAGCAGACCTTAAGATCTGAGTCTCGCCAAAATAAAGGCACTTAATAATAATAATAATAATTATTATTATTATTGGACCCTCCTTAAGTGTGTACTTTATCTCATAATTCGGAACTGTAATTCATTACGTTCTATTATGGTTTAGTTTTTACGGTCATTGGGAATTAAAAACAGTTAATTTAAACATTTTTGCGATATTTATGGGTTCTCTTAAATGAAGCAACTCTAATCACAGTTGGAAATTTAATTTATGAGCATAAAATGAAATAGAGATTTCATTATGTTGCTCGTGGAAAGATATGAGTGTACTTTGTGCCTTGGCTTCATTTCAAACGATAAATGGAAGTATAAAGCTATCTCGTAAGAACCATAACTTTCCAACTTAAGAAACATGTAAACGATTCCAAATCCTTCGAGAGTGAAATACAATCATGATAACTCCGAATTTTACGCTCCGAACGATATTTATGGATAAAACTCATCGATTTCATCTAAAAAAACGAAAATTAAAAAGTCAGAACGTGCTTCAGAGAGTTAGTGCCATAAAAATGCAAGCATCCAGGCAATAGGCGATGCTGTCGGGTATGTAATGAGATTTTTAGAATATATGCACAGGGAGTCGAAAAACATGTTTACAGAAACTGTCTCGTAAAGAAAAGAACACATTGTGTGAAAGAAAATCTTAAATTCATACGTGCTTATTGACTAGCATATCACCAGAGAATTTCGCCCTCCGTGCATTACGTTATGAGAAAGAGAACACTTAAACTAATAATGATAATAATTATTATTCATATTAACAATATGTTACAGAGATTTGCCACGACTACCTGGTCTTCCCTTCCAATACAATTCATTAAAACTTTCATATTAGGGACATTCCATGTCAAATCAATAAAAAAAATTGAAAATGGCACCCACCATCTCAGATTTTTATAAAATTTGATACACTTGTTCATACCATCAAGTTAGTGATTAATATGAATTTTTTGGTTCCTATGTCCCACAGTTTCTTTATTAAGTAGATTAGAAATTTTCCATTTTTCAGGGAATTGTTGCTCTCGTGAGTGCGGGTCTGCGTATTTAATAAAAAAATTCGTAACTCCGAATATAATTTATGAATAAACATAAAAATTTACGTACTTATAATTTAATAAACATAAATTAAGGGAAAAATATATCGAACTTGTATTTATTGTAAGAAAAATGGGGCATTAATTTGGGGCGTGAAAATCCTTGTCTCTTTTAAGTAATAGATCTCAAAAGGTCAAAATCAGACCTAAATTACTTTTTTGTAAATAAGAGCTAAACGTATGGGGAAACAAGTGAGGAAAGAGAAAAGAGGTCCCGCTCTTGCCTGTTCAGTAAATTCTTGTTAAAACGTTATTTTACTTTTGTTTAACCTACCACTTAAAAATTAAGTCAAATAAGTAAAAACTAATACAGAAATCCATATAAGAATTAAATATGACAATAAAATAGAGTGTTTATGTGATTATTCCTCTTTTAATCACCAGAAAAATAGGTCACTGTGCATTTTTAGAGTTCAATGAACCTCCGCTATGCCAGAGAAACGTCTTTTTTTTAATTGATGCGACTTTCCCGAGTCCTGAGAAGTAGGTGGAGGAATATAATATTTATGTGTGGTACAAAACAAATATCTTCCTTTTTTTTTCAGGCCAAAAAATCTATCTTGCAGACCCATTCGGGTGGATAAATTGTATGTTAACGTCACCTTCTTCTTCATGCTTGGAGAGGTTTAACCGAAAAAACCAATGATCGTCGTAGATACACGATACGAAAGAATTTGTCGATACTTGTGACATTTTCACTGTGGATGATTTTACCTCTCAAAACTTGAATTTTATGAAACAATCAGCATCAATGCTGATCCTCGTCATTCCCGTTAAGAATTCTGAAAGAGAGGAGAAATGGTGATAACTCCGCGTACCTAGCACAGTTTTAGCCTTCAAAAATCGACTTTCAAGCTCTGTTAACTAAGAGATTCTCTGTCTTTATGAGGGCAAATTCAATATTTTCAATGTTGGTTTGACAGTAACGAAAGTGAGGAGAAATACGTTTCTAGTAGTGTCGATGATATTTCCTGTTGGTATCTGCAGGCTTGCT
The DNA here is from genome assembly GCA_002313205.1 of Laupala kohalensis. Taxonomy (NCBI): domain Eukaryota; kingdom Metazoa; phylum Arthropoda; class Insecta; order Orthoptera; family Trigonidiidae; genus Laupala; species Laupala kohalensis. The sequence continues at coordinate 422,316 of NNCF01126116.1, forward strand.
CTTGTGACAAGACGTTTCACGGTGTCTCCGACGCAGTCGCAGAGGGATTTTCCATGACTGGTAGCAATAAATGTCGATTCTGCTGTTATACAAAAATCTTTCTCGTGATTGAACATGTTCAGAAAGTTCTTGCAATTTTTATACTGACCCCTGCAACTATCCGGAAAATAATTCACATGTTTAACTGAAGGGAAATTGCCTTGTCACGGATAAATTTTGTCACATTTTTTTGTGTTTTATAAACAAAGCCCACATACTTTTCTGATATAATACAATAACTGGAAACCACAAAATCTTAACTGAACTCAGGTTTAGTATAAATAACAGCAGTGTAAAGAACACTGATCCCTGAACTTCATTTTGTACGACAAATGAAAACTTTTCACTGAAGTCTAAGAGGATAAACGCTTTATTGTAAGTAAGATTTGATTTCAATTCTTTCAAACAAATTGCCTGAGATTTTGCGATGAATGAATGGGGAACAAGTTTTTCCATACTATTTGTTAGTTTTGTCATAAATTCGTCATAAATTCGTCATAATTCACCTTCGATGTCACTTGCTGAGTGCGATCAGTTGAAATCCAAAAGTTATAAGATATTTCGTCAGGAGTGAGGAGCAAGCGTGAAAACTTGATTTTTTTTCTCTTGTTGGTAGATAAGTTGCTAATTTTTCTTTCATTAAATCTACAAGTAAATCCAAATCTTCTGCTTTCATTGCTTTCTGACTTTCCTATGCGTCTTCGTTAGAAGTTACAAGGAATTCTACTTGTTAATCTTTACAAACTTTTTTATCCATCGATACAGATGCTGATTCAATCTTTCTTTTTGCGTAAACAAGTCGCCTATGGTGATTGAGAGAATGGACTCTCACCTAAACTTGTTAAAGATGAATTGATTTCCTCGACTGCTTGTTCCCTTGAAACTGAAGTTCTTACTTCCATTCTGGCTTTATCTGCTTCAGAAGGTGAATTTCCCACAATATCGTAATAGGTGCGCGTTCAGGTTTTTCACTTTTTAATTTGTAATTAACTTGGACTAAGCAGAATGGCAGATTTTTACTCAGTAATAGCTTTTTCCACATCACCAATCATGCTATTTATTTGAAGTGCATAATTAAAAGATACACTACTCAGCCCTTTTCTTATTAAAATTTTCTGTCTTTCAAACGGATCAAAGCACACTGTTTGGCAGGTTTCATACTTCGAAAGGCAATATTTTTTAAGATATATTCACAAACAGTAAGTAAACATTCAGCACTCATTTCACTTCTTAAAAACTCTTTTTCTGCTGCATTTAAAGAACTTTCAACATTAATTTCTTTTTTCATTTTTGGGTAAGTTTCCTTGTAACACACTGTTTCCTTTACTTCTACTACACTACAATCAGGTAACGGCTCACTACTTCGTGACATTGTAAAAAACAGTAAGAAACTTTCTACACTTTAAAGATTTAATGTTGAACCACTAGATGCTAGAATATATCTGAGACAGTTATGCAAACACTTCCTTATAACGAGTTAAAAAAAGGTTTGATGAAAGGAAAATAATCAATAACCCTGGAGTGATTAAAACAAGTCAGGGGATACATCCAGAAAAAATAATTGCCATAAGCAAGACTATGAATCACTCCTTTAAACTGAACCATTGATGGAGATTGAAGAAAGCTGCCTGTTAATGATAAAATGCAAACTCCCGAACCCACAAAATGCAAGATTCGGCACTTTTGTCGACTCGGCAAAACAGTTCAGTCGCGCATTTTGCCGATTCCCATAATGTTTGTTATTCTATGCAGTGCGAGATAAGTGACGAGTTTTAACGACACTTTGCTGAATGATTCACACAGTTTCTAAATGCATTGAGGGAGAAAATTACTTACAAATAAAGTGATTTCTGATAATATGTGGGATCTAATTTCTGTACTAAAATGCAACACGATAAAATAATAATATTATTGTGTTAAAAACAGTTACTAAACAGGCAAAGGGTGGATCACATTTTGCTTTCCGCATACTTTTAGCTCTTATTTACAAAAAAGTAATTCAGGTTATATTTTGGTCTTTTGAGATATATCACTTAAAAGAGAAAAGGATTTTCACGCCCAAAATTGATAGAAAAGCATTTTTCTCAATTATTTAAAATTTTCTTACAATAAATACAAGCTCGATATATTTTTCCCTTAATTTATATTTATCGTGCAACACAAAGTCGACTTAGCAAAAATTATCAACCAAACAACATTTGGAAAACAACTTACCTTCCTTGATCAACCTTTATTTCGTTAAAATGCAATTTGTTGTTTCACTTTGAACGACAGAGCTACTCTCTAAAGTATTCAGCACTCAATAATAAGTGATTAAAGTTTTGTTAAATTAGACGTTTATTAGAATTTTCTACTTTTTTCTTGTTTCAGTTCTTTTTCAGGTACAACGAATACTTTTCATTAAAAAAAATAAAAATAATAATAATAAATTTATTGTCAAACAAAATAGTACAAACTACGTATAACCACGTGGAGGACAATAACCTAATTTACTCTCCGGAAGCAAGCAAGGGACCATCCCATCAATTCCGATCAAGGGTCCTAAGGCAGAGGCGGATTCAAAAACTTCAGCAAAAATTCCTAGATAAGATGAAAAGTTACCTGCGAGTTATAATGCTAATAGAATGTCAATATGTTTGTAATTTAACGCAAAAATTTTACATGTACAAATTGTTATCGAACTGTAGATTATTCTGAATATAGTGTTTAAAAATCATAAGAATTGAAATAACACTAAATTCACGATTTATTGTTACAATAAACACGCCCATAAAGCCAAGAGAACCTGTATAAGAAATCCGCCTCTACCCGAAGGAAAACCGGGCCAGGATGGGGCTCCAGAAATAATGTACACAACAGAATTAATGTGCCACAGTTGAGTACACATAAAAATAAATTACTGTGAATCATAAGACACAAGAATCATGCAAGAAAATAATTTTTGAAATTGTTGTAACTTATTTTAAAAGTAATACAGCAATTGCGTGATAAAGTACAAGACGAATTTAAATTTTATTGAAATCAATAAATTCTTTTACATTGTAGAAGCACTGGTGCGGGAGGTAATTTTTAACCGCGGATTTGAAGAGACTCAATTTCATAATATCTTTTATATTATTGGACAGGGAATTAAATAGAACGATTCCCGAATGATATGGTCCTTTTTGGCAAAGAGTGGTTGACACTCTAGGGCGATGAATATTATTACTATTGCGAGTATTGTGTTCGTGAACGTGACTGTTTCGTATGAAGCAAGGGTGGCACTTCAGTAATTTGGTTTTAACAAACCCGACCGTTTCATAAATATAAATGCAGGAAAGTGTTAAGATATTTAATTCCTTGAATTCCATTTAAAATGCTTTATTATTGATCGTAGTAGATGGTCATAGTTTCTATGAAACGTTAAAGTTCCGAAAAAAAGGAATGGGATAAAATAAAAAGACATTGTGTAAATTGTAAAATGTTCTTTCACATCACACCTGATTCCCGAAAGGAGCATATTCCACATAATGGTCCTCATAGTCTGTGTCTTAATTTTTTCAAGTTGAACATTTGTGAAAGAAAGACAGATAAAAATAAACCTGAAATGCATATCACTCTTTGTACCAAAATCTGTGAGTTTGGAAATTACCTACAATGTGTCCTTACACGCACCTGACTCTTTCTTTATGAGCTTTATTACACTTCTAATGCTATTATTACATAAAAGGGATTCAGTATTGCATCTATTTTGAACTCTATTTAATGTGTACCTAGTAAATTTGTACTCATCAGTAAATATCTCTCTTTCTCTGACACGGGGGAAATTTTATCAAATATTGCAACGTAAAATATTCCAACTAATAAAACTAAAGTGGAACGAAGTTTGGGAAACGCTGTGTTGAGCGGTACTATCAGCGTTTCAGCAATTTGTTGGCGTAATTTTCGCCCGAAACACGCAAATTTGTCCCACAGCTCCTCGATCCATTTCTGTAACTTCTTGACACAATCTTCTCGACGCGCCACCACAACCCGCAACGGGAATCAGGAATCTGTTGTATGCCAACTTGTTAGTGAGATAATTACTGCAAATAAGTACGTGCACCGTGGTTGGATGGCGAGGTATCACCCAATTTAGTAGTATCTAGTTATGAAACAGAATAAGAAGCCAACGCGGACGGATGGTATGTAAAATATTTAACTTCAGATACAAAATGGTGAAAGAGGATTCTATTATTTTTCTAGCGTCTAAAATTATTTTGAGTGACTTCTCAAATTGAGTTCGAACACGCAATACTTCAGGAGTCCTGAGTATATTGTAAAATGTGTATGAGTAAATACATTTTCAAATTGTTTGTTATTTAAAAAAATTAAAAAACTCATTTTTAGTTTCTTAAATTAAACTCAATTATAATAAATATATAAATGAAAATAAAATTTCCACCGTTTTTTTATATTTTCCCGCCTTAAATTTAGTAAATTTTTCAATGAAGAAAGTCATTGTTAATCATTTGTATGATCTGCATTCAAACTCTACTGATAGATATTATATCAAAAGATTCTTGCTCTTTCAAAAATCAGAGACGATCAACGTTAAAATGTTTTCATTTAACAAAATATTTACTTGCTCCTTGAAATTTACATTCATAGTTATTTCTAGATTAACGAGCACATCGATTACGAAAGTAACGTTATGATGCAAACAAAGTACTTTGGATAATTATCATCATTGTAAAGGGTGAGAGTCGGTATACATGTCGGTACATTAAGTATAAAAATGAGATTGAATAATAATTATGGCTTAAATATATACAATGAGTACTATTTAATTTAGTTTTAAAAATATTTTATACTAGGGTGCGGAGAATAATATTTATCACTTTCTGAAAAGTTGTACGTCATCCTAAAATTTTCCATTTGCTATAATGAAAAAATTCAATTTCCAGAAGTAGCCTCATACTTGAATGATTGCCGCCCAGTGAGCAAAAGAGATAAAAACTGCAACTCCTTTTGTGATACATCACGGTCACGATAGAAGATAGGATGACAAAACGAGAACAATAAGTCATTTTTCCAACTGTTGCTGGTATAGAACCTGTTGGGAATTGCCATCCACGTTCTTGATGAAAAAACATCTTAAAGAAAACAATAAAGATAAAATAAATAAGAAGTTTTAATTTCAAACAATAATTTTCATATTTGCAGATCTGAATTAATTTACTTATAGAATAAGAAATTAATAAAAATAATTAATGTGCGAAGTAAAGAAATGTTATTATAATTGCTCTTTTTAATTGGTTATAATTATAATAAACGAGCAATATTTCCAATTAGGAATACTTAGTGAAAATTCGATAAAGAATATGTTTATAAAAGCTCAACAAATCCATCCCGCCTCTCGTCATTTTCTTTAGAACCACCTGTTAGGTGCGGAATTTCCCCGCCCGGACAAGACTTGCGTGCGCTAAGCTCACCCACCCGCTGCCCAGGAAATTCGTGACCCGGATTCTTAAGGATTGAAGGGCAATCCTTTCCGTATTATTCTTTCTCCGTTCTTTTCGAAGCTTTCTGAACTGTCTCTTTCCTTTTCAGTTCCATTTTTTGTCCTTTGTCAGAAGATTTATCCCTCTTATGGGTGTTGTTTTTTTTTCTTTACGTGCAAGCTTCTTTCTGTTCCTTTTTTGCAATCATCTCGCATCGCGTCGTTCAGTCCATTACTCCAACGTACGCGATAATGATGATAAAACCAAGGATCGAACTCGCGGGTAAGAAATAAGAACGAGAGGATGGTTGTACTCTTCTCTAAGGTTTGCAATGAAATCCTGGTGAGCAATAAAAAAAAAAAAAGACTCGGCTTTTGTGCGTTTCGAAACACACGCCGCTGGTGATCGTCTCGTGGCGTGGACAATCAGAATGTGCGCACAGGAGATCCCAAAGACTCCTCCGGCGAAAGATGTGTTTCTTCCAGTTGAAGAAATTAGTTGTCGTTGTGCCACAAGTGACTCACAGGGACATTGACGATCGCACGCCGCGGCAGAGCATACTCCGAATATGCATATGATGCTTACGTACATTTGCTTAGACGTCTTAAATACTCTAAATATGGGAAATAAAAAAGAGAATAGTAATAATTTAAAACAAATTATTAGGTAACTTACTTACTTCTATATAGAGGGATGTACTGACGTGTTTTTTATTTCGATATATTATACAGGATTGACGTGGATGTATTGACGTGTATAGTCATATAATTTGATTTTCACGATGTTTATACTAAAATATCTAAACTTAAAATCCTACGTATGTAATTATTATTCAAAGTTTCTACCACAATAATTTACGAAAGTAATTAAGTTTTAACAAAACTACACTATAGACATCTTCTTTACTGGAAATATAATACCCATAATGTACTATAAAATACTCTCGCTTATTGTACTAACGAATTTAGAGTCAAATTTTTAAGAGTTATCATTTATCCAACAACATATTTTTTTTCGTGAACATTTTTTCGAACATATAAATTAAAATATTATTCGAATAACATATTAACATATAAATTAACATATTATTCGAATCCATTATGTTGCTTCTGTACAAACAATGTGAAGTTATCACATTATTGTCGGAAGAATTCTCTGATGTTGTATTATAATTTTCATAATATTGAATATTTATTTAGTATTAATAGTTTATTGTCTCTTACGTGGTATTATGTTGTTTGCAACTGCTTAAGTTTTCAAATTTTTCCGAATTCCTGGAGATCTTAACCCCCTACTAAACCTAATACCGCTATTCTATACGAAGTATATTACCAATGGTGACTGGATTATGTTGGGTTATTGTAGACGTATTGAGAAGGTAGGAAAAACGTTATTGTTTTATATGCCACATCACGTGCGCTGGTCTCTTTGATGGTCTCAGTAAATATTTGTTTTATTCACGGGTCGTTCGTGTCCTGGAATCCGCCCGTGAAAGAACACCAAATGCCGGCATGCAAAACAATATAATTTTTGTCCAAATAATTTATATTCTTTGGTCAACTTAATTATTTACTCTTACTGTTAGTTTTGAATTCTCAGTATTTTGGATTAAATAATGAGCTTCGTAGAATTGATATTCTGAACACCATATCATATCCAATATAAAGCCTTAAATATAAAATTATTACCACAAAATGAATCAGAAAGAATACTTAACTCCCATTACTCTTTTCTTAATTTGAATTATTCTCATCATTTTTTAGTTCCTGAACATAATATAACTGTGACTATGCATTATGTATATATTTCACATTTTACGAAGTGCGTTTGCCAAGTCTACTAAACGATTATTTCTTCGGTTATCGAGCTCATAATGAATATTTGTCTCCTCCTCATCCTTCCAAACATTTTCTTTTTCGTTTTAGTAATGAGACACAAACTTATTAAGCAATATTTTCTTTATCAAAAATGTTTTGTTCATATGATTATTTTACTATTATTTGTATTGTTATTCGTTAAAATGAATCTAATTGTTAGATCTACAGTGGTAATTTGACATAAATAATTACCAATTAAATTCTTGAAAGTAATAAAAATTTACTGTAAATTAGAAATTAATAAAACAAAATTTGAGAAATGAAACAATTATTATAGTTGCAAAACACTTTGCCAAAAATATAACTTTTACTAATATTTTGGTTACCAAAATACTAGTTCTTAAGGATATCATGAATTACATCTTATTTCTCATTACTTTTTAATTTTATTTCATTTGATATACGCATTTCTTCCGAAGCAGACCCTCATTTGGTGCGTTACCCCTGCACATCCACTGGAAAATTTCTCACACAGACTCTCATAGGAGCTTTATTCGGTTAGGCTCTAAGGTTAGTTATCATCCATGAAACGACAACAGTGTGTCGTTACAATGTAAATGCACAAATTTTTGTGTAAAAGGAAGTGAAACTATATTTATCATAGGTTGAGTATGTTGAACACTCAAACATTTGTATACACTGATTAGTTTGACACTTATAAGAGAAAATTTCACCAGGACTCTAGAGAGAATTATAAACTAACTGTTTAGAAGATATTCTAGTATTAACGGCCATTATATAATCAAGAAAAATAAATAATTTAAGACTTACGATGAAATAAATGGTATTCGTCCACCAAAGGTCGTTAGTCTTGAATTCTATACTTAACTGTTGAGCAGTTTGCATTTGTCAGTATGGAGGGTTGCCTATTTGCCCCTGTAGGAGTGAGAAGAAAACAAGTATTTGATGTAATTTTTACGGAAGTGAGAATCATACTGGACAGTATTTTCAACCAATAGTACGAATTTATTAATACGCAGGTAAAACAATTGAGTTATTTCCAAAAACCTGGGTTCTACATGGACACAACTACTTATTCAATATTATTCGAATAAACATAGACTATTTTGGAGACGACTATTTAAATACAAATTGTCAAAAATCTACATATTCATCAATATTATCTTAAACCAAATCTTTTGTGTTATTGAGAAATACAGGAGTGGAAATTAAACATAATCTAAACAAAGATGCAATCGATATTCAATTGCTGGAACGCAGAGTACATTATTAATGTAATATAGGAATCAATTGAATTTCCAATTAAAATCTAGAACGACTCCGTTGTTTACAGGCGTAATGGGACCCTATTTTGAGGCTGTGTGTAAACGTTGTCCAAAGGCACGTTCTGAGCATGTCCCGGGGGACGTGTCTGCGATGTTGGCTCAGCAGACCTTCACTGAGGAAGGGGAAGTAGTTGAACATAGGAATAGATATAAGATAATAGATAATATGTAAAGGGGGTTTAGTCGTATACGTGCAAATGAATTATGCAAAAAATTATTGCTTTCATTACTAAATTTTTTTAAAAAAATAATTCTTATTTACTCTAATGTTATAGAGAATTAAGTCAAATAACACGAGACTTTCGAAAAGCTTTTGACGAGAAAATATATTACTCAATGAGTAAATAACTTTAAAAAAATGTGAGAGCAGAGATTCAATAAGTCACTTATGCAAAAGTGAGTTATGTTCGTCGTGACATGTTATATTTGCACAGGAAACATAAGAAGAAATCCAGTCATGTATCTCCAGCACTTAAAAATTGGAGATGCTCTCCAATTCAATGATTTATGACAATTTCCCTTCACGAATACAAATCTGTACGATCCGTTTCATGGAAAGGGGATTTAAAAATGTCATTGTAAATTGTGCGTATATAAGTGTCAGAAGGTTATTTAGTCTTTATTGTGCAAAATTAATTAATGTCAAGCAGACCGTCACGATAATATGGAACATAAATTGTTTCTCAACACGAAGTGTCAAACATCATAACGTGTTTACTACTGGAGATATGCCAATTCATTATAACATAACACTTTGATTCACAAAAAGTATTTAATCAACATTATTTTAATGATTCCAAAATTATAGGTGACAATGACTATCTCTTACGGTATTCTGTACTCAGATTATATTGATAACATTATACTGATAACATGGACTGTGTAACAGTAATAGGAATATTAATGTAACAAAACTAGGAAGGAAAGTGGACAAAAGCAGTCATCTCATTGACGACCCAATAATTCACATAATGTTAGGAATTTATGGAAGGTTGTAATCCATTGAAAAATAAACACTTGTATATGAAAGATCGAATTCTCTCCTCATTGTGCCTTATTACTCAATACTACTCTCATTATTTAAAAAATCAAGAGCTCCTGTAAAATTGTTATTAATTTTATGATAATATACAATTGCTTTTGTCTATTAGAATACAGATTCATGAGAATGTGCGTCGAGTTTCGGGAAAACGTCGTAAAGATTGATTCCTATAAATCCACACATGAGGGGGAGAAGTACATCACGGATGAGAATATTGATTAAATATAGGAAATTTCATCAATCACAGAAGTTAAAAAAAGACACTCACATCAACACAAAGGCCTTTCCCAAACCGTTTGACATTCTTGATGAGTGGAAATGGATTTCCATACACACATTAGAAAGATGCGATGTCCAGCATGCGTATATATTCCCACGCTTTGACTCATGATTTAAATCAGTTCGTTTTATCCATTTCTTATATTTTAAAATATTTATCAAGTATTCAATGTTTTAACATTTTTTTTTAAATCACCCATTTTAAATATTTCTAACGTATGCAGTATTATAGATAGCATATATCCATTCTAAAATAATTCTTTTTTTTTTTTCATTATGTATCATGATTAACGTCTGTTTCAGGTACAAGTTGAAATATTCGGTTCAAACAACATCGTACCATCCCCCTGCATTATATTAACTGCTTCAACAATCTTATTTTTCAAGAATTCATAGAGATAAATGTTCTATAAAGGGTTCAAAAAATGAAGTTGCTGAAATTTCCATTGTCAGCAGTACACTGATTAAATAACAGCTTGATCTATTTCAGTTAAAGAACCCGAATAAAAATGAGTAAAAAAGTAGAAAGACAAACTCTCTCACAACGAGACCTTTGGTATGGAGACCTGTGTAGAGCTAAATAATTGTTTATCCTCAATCTTAGGAGATGATGATGTAGCCTGTATCACCAGAATGGACATTACATCTATATTACAGCAGGCACAGTAGCCTATCAAGACCTTGAGGAAAAGGTAAAAAAACAAAACAAGTCACCTTATCGAGATTTAAACGTGCATATCTAACCAGTAACTCGGTTATTTACCTACTGACTAAAAAGAATCCAAAATAATAATAAAAACTTAATGTAAGAATAGGAATGAATTATTTGCTGAATCAAAAGTAAGAAGGAGAAGTACTTTTCATCAATAAGCGTCAAGCCCTCCCCATAACGTCCCCCGTTTCACCCGTTGATGCCTGCCAAGAGCGAGAGGCATGTGTTCGCGGCTGAACTCATTTTTTCCAGTTCGAACGCAATAACTTTGAAAGCCGATCTCTTGAGCTGTCTGCGCAGAGAAGAGTGAGAGAGTGGGCAGACGATTGCTCCAGCAATTGATCGAACGCAGCTCTGTCGGCGGACAATGCATCATATCAAGAAGAGGAGGACAGAGTTTTGGGGAGTACTAGCACCGGAGATTTCACAAAGACATAACAGAATTCTGAAAATGATATACGAATAGGTAAGACTCTGTCGAACTCAAGTTCAATTTAATCACGTCGTTTTAATTAAGAATAGCATTTTAGTGAAAACAGTTTGTTACCACATTTTAACGTATTATTTAATTCCATTAATGTAATTTTCGATAAAGCAATTTCTGGGAAATAAATCGTATTTTTTAAATACGTGAGAGTATTTGAATGACTGCGTAAACTGAAGTTATATATGATCCACACACTCAAGTCGTGTTAAAACCACCTCTTTGATACTTGAAACGAATATTTTGAAGTCTTTTTCTATGAGCAGTCACTCTTTAACTCCTCATTTGTAAGAATTTCTCTCTTGCAGATGTTTAGTGTCATTTGATCTTCATAATTTGTAAAGAGCTGTGTTAAGAAATCAAACACTTTTATCTAGTATTGTCCTCAAAACGTATTGAGAAGGCTGTAATGACCTAGTTGTGAGCGATCCCTAAAGCGCCAATAATAATAATAATTTTAGAAAAATTTTTGGAATGGAAGAGCATGGCACTACACGGAAGACACCCTCATGACCTGAGCAAACCCAATGTCGACAAGAAAGCGTCGAACGCATGGCTCAGGCGAGGGGAGCTTTTTCCTGAAACAGAAGGGTTTGTTATGGCCACCCAGCATCAGGTTATTCCCACTAAGAATTATAAGAAATATATTATGCAGGATCCCCATAAGGAAAATGATAAGTGCAGGAAATGTGGAATTGTCTGAAACAATTCAACATATAACCGGAGCTTGTAATATGTTGGCACAAACTGATTATTTACATCGCCATAACCAGGTGGCTAACATAATTCACCAAGCATTAGATTTAAAGTATTGTCTTATAGAAAATAGCACACCTTATTACAAATATGAGCCAGCTGACGTTTTAGAATCAACAAACTTCAAATTATATTATGACAGGTCAATAATCACGAACCGTACAATTCATAACAACAGACCAGACATGGTGCTAAAAGATCAAGTAACAAAGACAACCTATTTGATAGACATAGCTGTGCCAGACACTCACAACCTTCAGAAAACAATTTAGGAAAAACATCAGAAATACAGTGACCTTAAGGCAGAAATACAAAGGATATGGAACATGGAGAGAGTTTATATAGTACCGGTAGTAATGTCCTCTCATCCCTATCTCCCTCCACAATAGTATTAGCATGTTAAAACTGCGTGAGACCATTTATGTACAACTTCAGAAAGCTGTTTTGCTCAACTCATCAAGAATAGTCAAAAAATGTTTGGACCATCCAGAATGAGTGTGCTTGGTGTAGTTCGTGCCTCACTACGACCAGCAGAAAAAGCTGAGATCCTAAACGGAATAAAATAATAATAACGTATTGGAATCAAATTTACGGATATCCTTCAATGTGACCTTGATCCATTGTTATTGGCAGTTCCGATATGTCAGGATGGAAGGACGTTAATTTAAGAAATGATTTATCCATTTTCATCATTCACATGGAGTGAGAGTCCTTTGAACTCACCCTTCTCAAGTTATAACCAAATAACTTCTCTACTTTCTCTACCTGGATAGATGAACATTTACGTATAATTATTGTACTTTTAGCATATATAAATTTAAAAAACTGTATACACGACACGCTCTCTTCCATTTTCGTAGGATTCAAACTTACGGCAAGAGAAAACAAGGCGATTGATGTAAAATTTATAATGAAAAAGAAAAATAATGGCGGAAACAGTTGGTAGGAAATTATTTAGTTATAAATAATCTTTACTTCAGAATCATTCTACGCCATAAAATTGCAAAGTCGTAACTCATACGTTTACTTTAATGTGAAGATAGGTATTACATAATTTTAAGAGCCACACGTATTGTCTCACAATGCAATAAATCATACAATAGATTACGATCTTGACAGTTCACAATGGAGATTTCTACGTAAATTTGTCGATTGTTGGATAAGAAGATTGAAGCAGAAATAATTCATCTGTTCACAAACTTCAACGTACTAGCAAATTCACTATCAACTTTACACATACATTTCTTTGTCTCTCCACAATTTCTTGGACGGGTTCAGATGACAGGAAACACGTTTATGATTAATGGAAGTGATAAAGTAAAGTTCATTTTATTTTTATGGGCATACCAAGCTAAGATCGAAGTCGTATGTCTTGGTCGGATATTTCCATAAATTCTGTAACACATGTCAGCTCTTTGAATAAAAGCTGCCTGGGAAAAGCAACGGACAAATAGAACCTCAGGGAATAAAAAAATCGACTTTGACATAAAATGCCATATGTCATTGTTACTCCATAATTTAGAATGACAAATTATTACTACATAAATGAAATTATTGATTTTTTTCAGCAGACGACACACAATCAAAAAGAAAAATCTGTTTGGTCTTCACGTATTTCAGTAAAAAAAATAGTCTATTATTTCATGTGTAACAAACAGTGATGGTTAGAAAAGTCATTCCATTTTGTACTGTTTTTGTGTGTACATTCTCGTAAGAAATTAACTCACGTTATATTCTATGCATAACTGCCCATGTGCAAACATACCTTTGAACTCCAAATCTTGCAAGGGGAATCACGGTGTGCTCCCCAAGCAGTTTGCGAATAAGCTTCTTACCTGAAAAGAACACAATTGCATTAATTTCTTAACATGTGTATAGGACAACAAACCACTTTCACTTCGAAAAAGAAACAACCCTACAATACCTGTTCTCACAATGACAATCTAGAAAAGTTCGAGAAAACACGAGTTTTTTAAGAAAGGAAAGACTCGTATAGAATGGATATAGAAACGACGACAGGACGATGTTGTTACTGTAGTTGTCCAGTCCACTTCCACCCATAAGAGCTCCGATCTGATGAATAACGCAACACCATAAACAGAGAAGGACAAGGGCTGTCAAGGAAAGAAAACGAATTTCTCCCTCGCCCCCATCGGTCTCTGTCGATCTCATAGACTACGTCTTCACCCAAGACCCACGCACCAAAGACACACAAACAGTGCGGCAAGCAATCGATAGTTCCTAGATGCTCTCAAACTCCCTCGAGGTTCTTGGTTAAACTCAATACTCGGCAGCGATTGTCGCGCAAAGCAACAGCGTAAGACGGAAGTAAAAGCAGTATTGTGCTCACACCGTTTACTTGATGATTTTTCAAGATTTTTTTTTCTTTTTTTTTTTTTTGGGGTGTTGGAACTTATTTTGTTGATGATTACCACGTCAACAAAATATTGTGAATTGAAAGCGCTGTTGTAACCAAAAAGCGATGGTAACGAAATATGATTGCGGGTCATGTTATGAGTACAAGACGCTAGTTTACGTATACGTTGTGTATATGTTAAAACTATGTAAAAATAAAAATTTGGTAATATATTGGTGAAAATAAAACAAAATATTTCATTACACTGTTATTCTTGCATGATTCAAGAAGGGATTTAATGAGTGGGAAATAGACGTCGAATAATTTATTGGATAAACATACAAAACAGAAGGTCAGGTTGAGATACAGCGGTTTCCCATGTCCGCAATCTCCCTGGGTTACAAGTTAATACACGAAACAACTAAGATTTTTACTCTGTATGAAACTGTCAAGAACTTTTACGTGGACAAAATTACGCTGCAAATTTTCTACTTAAATACTCATATAAAACTTTCTTTATTTTGCAGTTAAATCAATTATACATGGAAACATTGGTGCCAGAAGTTTTCGAGCCTACAATTTTGAAACTTTCTGCTAGAAATATCTGTTAAAAGTGTAAATATATTTTTTTTGTACTTACTAAAACTTCAAGTAATTATTGACGAAGATGTGATAAAGTTAAATTGATATAATTGTTTTGCCACGAAGGCACTGTCGTATAAATATTATATTGAACATTAGTTTTTAGTTTTTTATTATTAAATGAAGTTTGTGAGTATGTGCCATTCTGCAAACCCCAACATGAACATGTTATTTCAAAATTATAGAAAAATAGGATCAGTTCTAATTGCGATAAATAATCTTTCACGACCATTTTTGCACAATAAATATTTTTATTATGTTTGGCTACATAATGGATTTAAATAGTGGGATCATTTATTACGTTTTAATGTGTTAACACAACGCATTATTTTCTATTCGGTTAATATAACAAACCTCACATGCTTCATAATGAATTTTTTATACAAAAATATATTATGAATTATTAATAAGAAAATAATGAAAATGTTAGGAGTTTTATTTGTTTTAAAATGCAAAAACTCTTTGTAATAATAGAATGAATTTTTTTTTCATATTTCGATTAGCTTTAAATCTTTTGAACTTCACAATATCTATGTAACTGGGAAAATGTTTCAAAATTGCACTTACGTTTTTATAAATTCTACTTATTTCAGCAACTCTAGAAAGTATTTGGGAGTATTTTCTTTTTCTAGAATCAAAATAATAAATTAGAAAGAGAAAATAGTGATTGTTCATTGGGAAATGGTCGAATTATGAACCAAGGATACTTATATGAGAATGTGAAATCAAAAAGAAGTACATGATTTTCAATACCAAAGTCAAATCTTTGGTTAGATAAAGTAAGAAAATTAGATAAAACGAATAGTAGCATGGACCTTTAACCTCACCCTTAACCTTTTTGTATAGTTTGAAAATAATAAATACTATAGTTGAAAGATGATGGAATTATAAGTGAAAGTATGATAATGCTTTCTAACTAGGATTTCCTCAAACTTTTTACTTCCCCAGTTTAAAACAGTTTGACTAAATTTTTGTACAGTGTTTTCTTTTTATAAAAGCTAAAAAGACTTACGGATTCAAAGACGCCTTTCAAGTCAGAGGAAGACGTAGAATTGCGATGCTTTCTCTCAACAACAATGCTAAAGTTCCTGTGGGCTATTTGTTTATTGGAGAAGCAAAATGGTTTCGATGAAAAAGGAAGTTCATTGAAACAGGCAAGGTTTTGTCTCCAGAAGTACCATACTATCGCTCAACAATAAGCAGTGTATGCTCATCTCGTTATTCAACATACACGTGCTTGTAAACACATGTAAAAAATATTTTCATTTTTTACGTCGCATGTTAAGTGAAGATTAAACGAAAATTCCAGTCTTGTAATATATTCAATGTACTTATGCATCCAATATATTTTACAATTAAAATAAAAAAATAATAAAAATTTCTGAACTATATACTTCCACACGTATGAGGCTACAATATGTTAGTTGCTTCTTCTAATATCAATATGTCACGACAAGTCACAGACGATTTACGGAAGTATATTTTAAAGTTAGTAATATGTTTTATTATCTTCTTTCGAAACATATTTTGCTTATTATTTTTAGTATCATGACGTAAGAGTCCACATTACTTAAAATTCAAAATATGTATGTCATCTTGTCATTTTAGACGCATTACAAAATGCGCTTTTAAAAGACTATTCATAGTAAAGGTATTGAAAATTCCCTTTTCTTATTGGTTAAATACTAAAACTAATTTCTTGGCAGAGTATCGGAAAATATTGATATTATCTTACTATAAGTAACCTTGTAACAAATCTATGTATTATAATGTATTTAATAAAATACACAATATAGGTGTTGTGAAGTTATTTTTAGTTTTTGTAGAGCTAGCTCTATGCAAACCATTTGGCAATCACTGGTGTACCCTTTCCAACTATCACATCTGGTGGCAAAGTATCAAAAGTCAGAGAGAGAAAACTATTTCAACAAACTTTACTCCAACCAAATTCCGGGTCTCACCAACAAAGATATTCGGCGTGAACTCTGAGTCTCATATCACAATATCTTAGGATCCGGCCGTCTCACAACTTTGATTGGTTCTCTGCCTGGACCGAGACGTGGCAGAAGGATGATGGTCCGCGAAGGAGGAGTGGGGAAACGACTTCGCCTCAGGAAGAAAGGGGAGGGGGGTGACAACTCCGTCGCGTACATCTCCCCAGAGCTATTATCCTCCCTTGTCTTCAATTCTTCCGACTCTGTTCCCCTTAGCTGTGATAGAAGGACGCCGCTGCTCCGATGACGGAAGATGGGTACAGGAAAGGGGGGGTGAAGGGTGGGAGAAAGAGGTGACTTCTTTTATTTTCGCTTCTTTGCGAGAGGCATCGTCACAAGAATCGTTCTCTCTTTCTCCTCGCCGCGCCGCTGCTCTGCAGTGGACGTGACAAAGCAGGGAGGAGTTTGGCGGGCCAGTATTATTTCTTTTTTTCAGCGGAGGGGATGGTGTTTTCTCTAATAAAAAATTCATAAGATACGATATCTTTCACGAAACTCAACCAACACAAATACAATTTATGCTAATTTGACATTTACAATATTATTTTAGTTTTTGTATTTTCGTATGAGAGATATATTCTGGAAACTTTAGAAGAGAAATTAAAAGTATTAATAAATTTGTGGAATGTGTTAACTATAGAACAAAACTTCATGAATTAAATCAGACTAAACATTCTTCGCAATTGAAGAAGATTTCATATTTAAAACAATAAAGTTAACCTAAAAATAACTACACGCATTGTCAAACGTTGCAGTACAAATGGTAAGGAAATCATAACATGATTTTATGTCCCATACATCATATTCAGAAGCAACCGCGAGTTGTTTAGTTTATTGTAGTCCATCTTTTAAGTCGAACGTACCCACCATCACCTTTGCTTTCTGAATAATTAACAAACGCGAACCTTTGCCGAATGAATTGCTTTCTGAATAATTAACAAACGCGAACCGTCACAAATACACCGTCCGTAGTATGCTCGCAAATCGACATGCCCAGCAGAGCTTCCTGTTTTATATACTCAAATGTTCCTATTGTTTTCAATCAGGTGTATTGTAATTACGAATTAATGAGCTTTCAGTGCTAACCGAAACGACTGGACAGAATTGTTCCGGAGAAGCATCTGCGCACGGGCGCGCGCGAGGAAACAGACAAAAACATGGACTGGTCGCGTCGCCCTCGGACGTTGTTCGACGCACGCTGCGAAAACACGATGGAGGAGAAGAAAAGAGGACAATCCAAAGATAATGTGTGGAGTTTGATAAATGAAAGGAAAGGAAGATTAAGAGCAAAGTTCAGAGACGCCACGTATATTATAAAGGATCCCTCAAGTAAGAAATTATTACTTATTATGAGGGGCAAATTATTCAAATCACTGAGATGTATAATTGATTTCTTTATTTTTATTCTAATTGTTTTATGACAATATATGAATAATAATGAAGAAAAAACAAGATTTAATCTGCATTTATCGGATAGTAGTGAATTACTAACAATATTCAGAAACTCTCTTGTCCCGTTTGAAGTAAATAAGAGCATATGAAAGAATGACCGAGTGCAAAGTTTTCGTGATTTATGCAACTCATCTCGTAAAAAGTAAAATGTGTTAAATATTTTGATACTCCATAGATAGAAGTGATGTAATACCATGGAAAATGTCCTGCAAATTGAAGTAAACTTCCATCACGTTCGTGGTTTAAAAATTAGTCTTTAAAAAAACAAACAAAGTGTTTCCTCCATAACACGCAATGCATTACAATATCAATTATAATTGCAATTATTTCATTTAAATGGCCGTTAAGATATGTTTTTCATGTTGAAATCTCAATAAGTATATGTTACTCTGCTTATTTACGCCGATTTTAGATATTTTAGTTATTTTATTTTACCTGTGCTGGTACTACCTTAAATACATCCCAGAAATAAGTTAACACTTATAGCATCGTAGCATGGCAACCAGAGTCATCTGCGGTGGCAACGCACGGAAAAGTGCGATGTCACTTTTTTCTTTCGTGAAATATATGCTCTTGTTCCTCGAATTTCAACCAAATGATTTGCGTTCTAGCTACCCTTGTGTTCTGAGTTTTTTTGCGACCGGAGGCTATTAGTTACATTTTGGTTACACTTTTTATATTTTTCCTGCATTCTGTATTTTTGCAAATATCTGCCACACTAAGAAAGTGGAACAGTTTTCTCGCGAGCGTAGTTCACATAAGTTCTTCTTAAGTACACGCCAACCCGCATTGATAGTAATGAGAGATCCTTCAAGTGTTTACTTAAGTTATCCCTTAAGTGTGAGTTCTGAATTGGGAATGAGTAGAAGTGTTCTCTTGAGTGATTGCTTTTTATAAGTGCCGATTCTGGATTTCGCCCCAAGTTTTTTTGATTTACGTGCTGAGCGTTATAATGAACCAAAAAGAAAAAGATTATTTAAAAATTAAGATGTGCAAATTATTTATTTCGAATCTTAGAAACAACTCCAGCTTTCCCCATACTCCGAAGTCACAAAGTATTTTTCGGTTGGATGTCCTGCGACTAACCGTTGGATTTCCATCTCATGCTTTCACAATAAAGAGACGAGAAAGGTGAAACGTCCGTTATCAGTAAGGGAAGGAGTTGGAGTTATACGAGGTCTTAAAGAGGTAAAAATGAGACGAATAATGGAATTTAATAAATTGTTTAAAACATAGTTGAAGTGAATAGAACACTACATTATAATCCAATAGCATTCAAGTAATGTAATTACTTCATTACAAAATCAATGTGGATTTTATTCCATTCCATTTGTATTTAAGAGAATATTTAAATTGATGAAACAAAAAAAAATCGTTGGCGAGACAACTCAACTTAATTTAATCTAAAAATAATCCATCTAATTTTTAGGTTCTAAATGAATTACATCAAAACCGTTCCATTTCTGCATCTTTTCACTGCCATAATTTCCGTAATTTTTTTTTCATGATTTAATTATGAAAGAACAATTAACATTAAAGGTACCCCCACAAGAGCGGGTAATGAAAAAGAAATTTTTGAAACACCATTTAAATGATGAAGATTTCACGGAAATTATCATGGGTGCAATTAATTATTGCTGGCAAACAATGATCTAGCAAAGGACGGATCTAATTTAGAGCAGTATATTACAATTTGTTTTGTTCGCAATGTAGGAAATGCGACTGAAAGAGGTACTTTGGGTTGGTATTATGTTCGTAATTTAACTAATTCCATTAATAGAAACGATTCTCTCATTCCGCAACTAGTTTGAACATACTCAAGTGTATTGAAAATGTAGCTCATTCAATAAACGGAATAATGAGTAAAGTAAAGCACACAAATCCATTTAGCTCACACGATTTTTCACAGAAATAAATAATTGATATCCCACTTTTCCGCAAGTTGTCACGTTACAAACTAGGGACAATTTCCATTCAACTAAAATCACCAATATACCTATGATAAAATGTTACATCTAGTTTTTATTACATTTTCACACTTTCTGGTCGTTTAGTTTCTTTCGTTCATTTGACAGACAATTAATCGGATTCATTTGACATATTGAATTCGGACTTTGCCCGATAGTGCTTAGATAATGTAAAATTTGAAAACGTGGATGATAGAGGAAAAGTTGAATTGAGTAGATGGTATTTAAATGATACACTTAATCCTCGTTATTCGGGAGTAAAGTGATCACCATCCTCTCCTTTGTTTGGATAAACTGCTTGAAGAGGATTATCATATTCTATTATATTCAAGAAAGTCCTTAATAATTTAAATTCAGTTGAAATAATTTTTTGTAAAAAAATGATTCATTATGTTTTTCTGATACACAATACCATGTCTTGTAACCAATGAAATGTTATTTCGGTTTTGACTACGGTATCGTTTGTTAAAAATATTGAATATTATGATAATAATTCATTTTCAGCAATCACTTCGTGATTTTAATTACATTAATTAATTAATTTCTGTGACATGCCGAAAGCACATTGGGTACTGTCATCAATTCCGACACTATGATATATACGCCTAAATTATTTAGTAATATCACCATTGACTTGTTAATATTGACAATGCCGAGAGTTTGTACAATGGCAATTTTTTTCAATTTTCAAAACTTTTTCAAAACTATTTTTTTACCAAAAGAGTATTTAAATTAGTCTACAACATTTCACTCCTTTGATTTACTTTTACCAACTCGTCGTCAACGAAGTACCTTTCGAGGTGTTCTAGTAGTACATTTATTTTTCTATCATTCTTGTGTCACTTGGTCAGTCAGATGTCACTGACATTTCCGTTCGTGTTGTCATTGCCCGTTCAAGGTAGACACGTAATCCATATAACTCTTTCTCTTTTTATTTATCTTATCTTGTATAAAGATAACACAATTTAGACATTTCAGTCATTGGATATTTAGGTCACTACCGGTGATACATATTTGACTGCAATAGTTACACTACATGGTCAGAGTCAATATTTTAGCAAAACTCTGCAAGTAGTGCCATAAATGTGATAACCTATAATGTTTTCAGTAGAGTTCTTTTTATATTACAAATAATAAAATTTTGTGATCTTTTTTAATTGTATTACTTAGATATATGTATATACCAAAACAATTTTATCTACTTCCAAAAGTATTACTATTACGAAGAAAATAAACAAATCAGAAAAAGATTAAACATTAGCAATTGAATTATTCTTGCTTTCCATCAATCAAAATATTGAAAATCTTGCTCGAAAGTAATTATAATATTTCGTACGTACAAAACAATAGAGAATTTCCACTTTAGAAAATTTAACTCTAGGCGATCACTGTCCAGCTGGTTTTTGCCACTTCTTAAACGTCTTTCTTTTCTTTTCGGTACACCCAAGGTCGTTTTGGAGGTTCTTATACAGTACCCGTAACAATCATTCTAGAGAGTGTTAATTTCTGTTTTGGCTTGAATTTCTTTAAAGTGCGTGTTTACTTGACCCAGAAAAGGAGTTTTTTCTGATTTTGGCCAGGTAATCCATTTCATATGAGTTTCACATTTCGGGTGTTTCTGTTTTTTATTCCAATTTGACACAGTTAAACAAGTCACAAGCAGTCTGTGTTGGCTAGTTAATGATATCCCTAGTATGACTTTATTGTCCTCAAAACATCGCAGAATGACTGCCGCTTAGAAAATAATCCATTTCTGTTGAAGCTGCCACTTTTGTAGATTATAAATAGTTCCTCTTACTTTACAAATGAAAGATAGAAATCGCTTGTTTGTTCAACATGTCTTTGCCTGAGTTGTTAACGGAACCATATCCAAAGTTTCAGAGTATAGCTGTATTTTCCGGTGATATTTTGCCAACGAGACCGTTCAATTCTCCTGCAATGTTTTCCTTTCTTTCAAAGGAATAGTCTCTAATAGATCTTCCAAGTTTCCCCAAAATATGCCCCCTTTCTTCATTCTCACACCCACTGCGGAGAACCGAAATTATGTTTAAAGTTGATTGGTTGTCTCGTGCTAATTTCACGCCAATTACCCTGTCGTGTTTTTTGTTTTGTTTTTTGTACTTCAATAGTTTCATATTTGAAATTTTTGTCTATAATGATGTTTCTTCTCCCCTCTCTGTTTGTTGATGTGCGGTTGTACAGTGGTTGATATTTTCTGCCAATATCTTCGGAATTTGACCTCTTTCCACTTAAGCTCTTGTGCACAATAGATGTTATTACGCGGTGTGTTGGTTACTTCTTGGTTGCGTACAGTCAGGGAACCGATGTTCCTAGTAGCAATGTGCATATGGCTAATGCTGCAACTAGTTTCGTTGCCTATGGGGACGCCTTATTATTTTTCGCATGTAATCGCATCTCTCGCTTAAACGGGTGTCCTAGCTACTACATTCTCTCTCTTACGTCGTGCTTTCATACTAGGAGATTTTGTTTATTTATCGATGTGTTTTACGGCTGGTTGCCACTTGATGCCAAGACTGCTATCCTCTTTTTGGATGTGAACACTACTGTTGACCTCCATAAGGCTCTTTCGCTGATATATCTTCTGGAGTATTCCAGCCTAAGCACCCAGCACTGTCTACGACCTGCTCTAGGTATCATGCTCACTCGATAAATATTACCTGTTCTCGGACCTAGTTAAAACCTGCTGGCTCCTTCGCGTTACATTGACCTCGTTTCAACTCGTAAAATATTTTTAAACAATCACTTTCGTAAGAAAAACCTCCACTCTCTTGTCTTATCACTTCCGTCATTATATGCTCCCAGAAAAAAAACAGAAATTCGTTAGAAATCAAATTTTTAGAGCATTGTATTTGTTTATATGTACTTCAAAGTAGTCTTATTTTATTGACACGATAATTCTTTGTAGGAATGTTCTATTTAGGTAGGAGTATGTAACATCAGGATCAGTTAAGTGTATCGATTTGTGAAATATTAACATTTTCACGCATTTTGCTAGCCGGAAATTCCTAAGGAGATTATGGGACGGGCCAGTTGCCGCCAAATAAGGAAAAGTGACTGCCACTAAGCCTCTCCTTCATTGTGTAGGTGCTGAACCGTTTCCATGTACTTCTGAAAATTGAGTAGGAATGCCCTCAGAAGAATGTTGCAGAAGCGCGTGGCCAGTGTGAATGGAATATTTCCACCGGATGCTGAAATAATGGCCATCCCGAGAAGGACGCTGGCATATCGGTAAAGACACAGTGTTCTCAGAAGCTGAGGGGTGACTAAGATGATGTAGAGTGCTCAGTACGGTAGTGAAGGCGTGATCACGTGATCTCCGCTTCCGTATATATTGGGAGGATTGAAGATCCTCGGAGACTTTCAGACTTTGAGACTTCTGCAGAGTGTTTGGAAGTACCGAGGTTATTTGAGATGTGACTTGGCTAGTATTGGACGTCAGACCACTGATAATTGCTGCGGTAATTCAATTACATTGCTATTAGGCGCGAATGACGTAACTTGGAACAGTTAGTTATTTCGGGATAGCAACTTGTAAATTTTTGAGACACGGATGATCTGGGTAGATTTCCGAATTAATTGTTAACACCAGTATTTATATCTGTGTGTAATTGATGCTTTCAGATAGCAATAACTGAGTAATAACAAATTCATACTTGTATTTATGATTTGAGAGTTCGTTCAAGTTTGTAAATACGCAGATTTCAATTTAACTTGTATTAAAGGAATATTTTATTGTCATTACACGTGTGTTTGATTGCTTGGGAAACCAAGCTGGTGGCAGCGATCTCTACCATAAGGGTTGTGATATTTATGGTTGAATCCCGCTTCTACCCAAAAACTACCCCATCGCATCTGGGCTTGTGGTATGGTGTGACAGAGTAACACGGACCCAAGAGAAACAGATGATGTGACGAATTACAATGTGTGAAATACAGATGTCATTGTAATCTGATTGACTCAGAAACTTTGCAAAGTACGGGAAGGGTGTATATTGGCAGCGTCGGAGAGTAATTAACGTAATAATATGTTTGGGTTGATCAGGCTTACCATCGCAGCCTCAATTTTGGGCAGGTCTGTTCCAAAGAGAATTGAGGTAAAATGGTCTCATGAAATTACATCATATGCTCGACCGTCAACTAGTCTTTAGCTGTTCGTGAGCAGTCTCACGAACAGCGTCGACAGTGGTGCGAATTATGCTGAATGAAGATCATTCAAGAGCAATCAAGTTTTGATTTTAAGATGCTAGAACAATACCAAAGTGTTCGTCATTACTAATTTTGGACCATATAAAACTATATTTCAATAAGTATTCATTCGAGCTATATATTCACATTATCTTTCCTTATTTTATGATAAAAATGGTGCCACGTAGAGAAATAACTAACCTAACGGTTCTGTTTATTTACTTACTTCAAATTTTTATTTTTCGTTTTTTAGTGACCATTGCACGATTTCGTAGAATTCTTCATTGCATTAAGATCATTGAATATTTTCCCTTCAGAATATGTCACAGAAAATGTACATTATATTTATCAAACGAAATGATTCCAAAATGTTTAGTGTTTAAATAGTAAACTTATTTACATATATTCTGATTTATCTACAAAGTGAGTCAAAAAATGTAATCACACTTTGAACTCATTAAAAAAAATTCCAGCTAATGTTAATTTTTTGGGAAAAAGATCTATATCTATCCTGAACTCATGAGAATACAATTGAAGGTCTAGCTGTGAATACCAGTTATTTGCGGAAAAACTTCAGATTGTAGTCGTGCGTTTGAACTTTGAAGAGCGGAAGCAGTTTATCAAGTTGTTTCATAAATTTAAGAATGTCGTTGCATTTCAGTAACAATTACAATATTCGAGGTCCATAAGAGTTAAGTGATGTGCAAGAGATATTGATCAGGGTGACAACTTCTGTGCAAAGTAATTCAGAATAAAATTCCATTCCTATTTATTACTCTTTATTAATTCTAACTAGTGAACATGGCAAACACTTGTTCCTCTTCCAAATTGGTTCTCTTGATTTTTTCAACTATTTCTCGTTCCTTCTCTATCTTGGCGTCCAAAATGTGTATAAACCTTGACAACAAGTGCAAGGATTATTTCAATGAAACACTTGTTCACCATTCTATTACAATCCTCTTTCCTCTCGGAGCTACATTAGAATGCGGAATAAGATGGAAGTATGATTTTCCTTTCGTATTTGATAGTTCTTCCATTTTTTAACATTATTTTTTCTACTTTAAGATGATGTTTAATTACTTTCCGTAATGTTCAATCAATGTTTCTGGAATGTTCAATGAAAAAAGTTAAATTTCTGGACATTCTAGGGTGGGAATACAAGGTTCTGATCCTTATGTGCTGGTCGAGTCTTCACTGTTTCCCTGCGCCGACTCAATAACACAGTTTCATCATTATAAGAACTTCCCGCATTTTAGTATCCAGGAGTTTCTTCTTATCTATAAAATAGAATCCATAGCGCCACCTAGTAATAAATCCTAGAATTAAGAGACCTGTTCCTTCCCTAGCCACCAGGGTGGAGGTTAGAAACTCACTTCAACAGTTCAACGTTCTCCACTCTGCGATGTGTTCAAACATCTAACTTCACTTCGGGTAATAAAGTCTAACAGTAAAAGAATGTTTAAATATTTTTCATCAATGCTGTCCATGGTAAAACATATCCTTATGAAATAGAGTTAGACATAAGTTTCAATCTCACGTGAATTTTGATCCAACTACGCCCCCACAATTGAAATGTATTACTTAAGTTAACCAATAATTCTTATAAAATCGTAACGTTATTTTCGTAAACTGTAATTTGAACTATGACTTCTTAATCAGACAAATAATATATTATTTTACGCATTAAATACAAAGGCTTCTTGCCCGTAGTTGTGCCGAAAATGTGTGGAATAGCATTAATCGAATGAATAAATACCACGATGGAGTAGATGATTCCTCCGTATTATTTTAATTTCAATAACCTCTGCAAACAGATCACCCCATACATATATTAACAATTATGTTATTTAATTAATGATATTTAGGTTGTCCAGGTGACGCCGAGTTCGAATGTAAGAAGCTGACGTTTCGCCCATTGTACTGTAGTCTTCTTCGAAGCATTGCAATACTTCCGACTCCGGCCGCGGAAGTCTTCGCAATGAGCTTTAAATCATACCAACTCATTAAAGATATTCGAAGAATATAAATGCGGCATTTATCAATTGTGAGATGGACATTGTATAAACTATTATAAGTTTTAAAGTTAAGGAAATAATCGTAATTAAACCTGGAGATTGGTTACTATACGTCTCTTAGAGTTGTATTGCAAAAAATTGCTTCCAACTTTTACACGTTATCAATTTGAAATAAATATATCTGACTCATTGAGAAAGAACTAACAATTACGGAGTTACATTTCTTTTCTTCTTCCTTCAATGGCCAATAAGATAATTTTAAAATTATATTTCATATGGTGAAATGTTTTAGATTTAGGTGTTAAATGTAACATTGAATGTTGATTTCATTTTATCATCATTAACTCCGATGTATTTGCGAAGGCTTCATTTCATGCCGATTTCCATTCCGCGTTATCTACTAATTTTTGATGTCACGGTTTATTCACTGCATATCGGTGTTGGACATTAATCAACTAATTTTCAATCAACTCACTAAAAATGTAATTGCTATCCATTGAGATTAATTGATATAAAAACTAAATTGAATATTGTAGTTAAATCAGTTAATGCAACTGACAATATATTGCAAATTAACAACGTTGCACCTGTCGGCTTTTGGATAGTTTCTTTGTTAATAAAACAAGGAGGGTAGGTGATCTACATTATAAATTAATTTTTTTAATTTCCTCTTTTGTGTTAGCTTAACATGTATTTCATTACCTCATGCAATAAATCTTGTATAAATGTATTTCTCTTTTGCAACACAGTTTACCAATCAGTTCTACCATAAACACACACGTACTCTAGAGAATAATGTACTTTTCTATTAAGCTTCAATTTTCTAGTAAGTTTCCAAATTAATTGAGAATTTTTAATGAGTTTGTCGTTCAAACAACAAATAATTTCTTTTGCTTTGTAAAATATATGTGATAACTTAAGATTTAAATGACCATTTAAAATATTATTGAATAAACAATACTTTTATAAGGTCACTCAATGCTAATATATGTACTTTGTTGAAACACACAAGTACAAATGTAAATTCCATGTCACGAAAACTCAAAAAGTAGCTATGTGGTGTAAATGTTAATAACAGAGCATGAAAAAAAAAACGTTTATGTCCTCTATATAATGAGATATTTTATTAGGGAAGTATTTCATTTAATTCAAACAAAAACAAAGCAAAGAGCAAAAAAATGAAATGAGGCTGACGGGATGAATTAAAGATAAAAATTAAAAAAATATAAAAAAGGCCTATCCACTCCTAGCAATCATATTTACAACAAAAAAGCTGATAGATTTTGCAACAGAATGCTCCGGTTTTATCAGCTTAGTTCTTGTATTTAATGTCTGGACATGAAGTCAAGTTGTAAAGATTAAAGAAATAGAGGGCAAGTCGTTCTGAAAAGTTTTGTTTTAGTGTGCACTCCTTTTAGGGCAGACGAGAAGTGTTTGAGTTTTATATTGCAAAGGTCAGTAAATGTCAGCGGAAGCTTTTTAGGTACAGTTGAAAAATACACACCAAGTAGTAGAAAAGAAACTATTTTTTACAAAACAAAGTATTGTAGGTAAATCTGGAATTACTTTTTAGCAACATGAAAATTAAAGGGGAGGACTTACATTAGAAAAAGGAAAATTGATGGCCCAAAAATTACAGTCCGAGATTCAAGATCAAATCATGCATAACTCCTATTAAAGAATCATCAAATTATTCTATTTCTTCTATTAACATCCGTTACATATTCAAGATAAATTATAACTTATAACCTTTTATTATTTGAACGATTGCATTATATATTTATTTTGTTACATTAATACTCATCGTTTCGATTCGAGATTATTGCTAAGTTAATTTTTGTTGTAACCACTTGTGACACCATATGACGACTATGACTATAATCTTGAGTGGAAACGTTGAGTATTAATAAAACAAAATAAAATACATTGTGAACCTCCAAAATTAGGTCGTTAGTTACAATTTATTTATTTATCCATCACAATATAACTTAACTTAGTTATTTTCTATGTAAGAGAAAATAATGATTTAAATCTTGTATTGCAATGCTGTCCTAGTGTTATGTTCATGTGATGCTTAGTACTATCGACAGCTGTTCTTGCTGACTCATCAGAGCAAATGGTATCACCAAGTTTCGGTGGACGTTTCATTAGTTTAGGAGAGTGATCTCCCTGCATGAGACGAGGAATATGAGACATAAGGGGTGAAGAGGGCGGGTTCACTTCATTCGCTCTGACGATGATTGCTCCTCGGTCACAACAGGGCACAGCCGTCGGATTTAGGCCAACGACATGGCAGCTGTCCACTCCACACCCTGTGGAGGAAAACCGATTCTAAGTGGACAAAATCTCTCAAGAAGTATACAATAGAAGATATTTGCAATACTTTATTCGGGTACGTGAATAATTAGCCCCGATTTTGATGTATCATGGACAATGCCAAGTCTATTTTTTATGTTTCATCGTATTTCGGAATCTTTCTTAAGCTCTTTCCCATTCCAAGTCTAGTATATTGATAACAGATGAACATTTTCCACCTATTCAGTTATTGTAGGAGGGTATTAACATGGCATCCTACAATTACCAGGCTGAATCATGCGTTATTCGACTACAGTGTACCATTGGCTGACTCGGTTAAATGTACGTTGACTTTATTTCAGCTAATGGATTGCTTACGAATTGTAACGTAGTGAGTCATTGAAATCATGTTCATTTCTCTGAATCAATGTATGATTCAAAATGTAACTCTTGATTCTAAAAGTAACACAATAATTGTTAGCGCATTCTATTCTAATTACTTTTAATACAAAACATTTCCAACAATGTTATTACAATACTATATTTGGTAATAATAATAAACATAGTTTAGATGCATTCCAACTTGTTCTTATAGTATCCCCGTCTTCCCCCGGATAAGTATTAACTATATTTCATTAAAAGTAATCATATTGCTAATTTTAATAAATGAACGTGTTAGCTAAAGTACTTCTCCTTTGGCCAGCCTGGTAATTGTAGGAGACCATGGTATTAACCATTGTTATATGCAGATAGTGGCATGGTAGTGATGGGGGTGAATTTATAAAAATATATATTTCCTATGTAGCTGGGGAAAAAAGTTGTTGATTTAGAGAGCAATTGCTTTGAGTGTGTGTGTGCATACATACACATTAGAAATCCACCAATGGCAATAGCAATCCACATTTAGCATTGGCCAACACAAAAGATTTATATTAGAGGGGAAAATTAGATTACCCCAAGAAAATTTATATTAGAGGGGAACATTAGATTACATAATAGAAGAAAATTGTAGAAGATAATGATCTTACACAATATTTACTACACACGAAATGGCTCAGTGAGATAAGAGTTCTATATTTTCCGTTCGAGACCTACCAACATTTATTAATGATTTAATTGTTTCTACTTCAATATTATCACGCATTTTACTAAAAAAGTAAATAAAATTTTAAAGTGTGCAGAAAAATACAGTTTGTATTTTTTTAAATAGACTAAATTAAAATTTTGATTTGAACTCTGAACACTTAAACCGTGCAAATGCAGGTTAATGCAACAGGTACAAAGACATCGGAAAATCATCTTTAAATATTGATTACTGTGTCAAATAAATTTTATTTCTACAAATTTGTATTTCTACAATTTTTACAACAAAATATATGTTTATGGATGTAAAGAAAGTTTTTGTATATCTTATGATTTTATGACCTTGTGTTTCTACAATTTCTTAACTATTCTTATAGCGGGATTTTTACTTTTAATTTGAAAGTGACAATTACTGCTACACCACCCAAACTAAAATTTGATCATGTCAAATACTAAAAGCTACTTTACGAGTTAACTAAAACTATAGTTACTAAATTCCTGTTTCTAATTTTCAAATATGAAATAAAGTAATGACTTTCGTAAGTACAAGGAAATTACATGGCACTTGAATCTACACGATTCATCTCGAAATGGAATATTACCATTTGATCACGCGTAGCACTGACTATTTCTCCTTTCCAAATTGTTGAATAAGAGAAAAATGTCGATGAATGAGCGTATTATTGAATAATGTGACAATAATAATAATAATAATAACAATAAATTAAATTAAATGGTTTTCTTATAGGAGATATAAAAGAAAGAATTGGTGTTAAACATATATTAAATTGACATATTGATTAAAAATAATTTTGTATCCTTTGAACAATATTGAATGACATTTTTTAAAATAAAATAATTGTTTAGTAAATCTTTTTAGAATGTTTGAACCATATTGAATAAAATAATAATGAGGAAAATATATTTGAAATTAACATAAATTAGAAGTGGAACAAAATTTCAAAGCTGTAGAAAGATAAGAATTACTTGAAGAAGACAGTCCCTGTTTTCGAAGATAACTACTATGACTATCGCTGTTGTGGCTGCTATCACTGTTACCTATGTAAGATCTCATATTTTGCGAAAGATATGGTTACGAGAAACTCTGTGATAATCCTAAAAACAAAGATGAAGAAAGCGACGCTTCTAATATTTGACATGATCAAATTTTAGTTTGGTGTAGAAGTAATTTTCACTTTCAAATTAAAATATGGAATGAGCAGCAAACTGAATCAATTTTCTGCCAAGTACAATGTAAATATTGTTTTATAAAGAGTATGCTATGAGGTAAATATTGACTACAATTTGATTAAAACTTTGCAAACGAGTTTGCAAAACAGTTCGATATCAAAAATAAACACTATTTTCAGCAGTACTCTCAAGCTAACGTTCATAAAAACCCTAAACAACTGACAGAACATTCATAAATGTTGCTCAGCTTTTTACATTCTTTGTTGAATTATTTTCGTTCCTATTTCTGGATATATTATCACAAGATTCGAAAATGTTAATCTATTTGAAACAAAATTGAAGCAAAAGTAATTAGTTACGGTAGTTAATTAGTCTACATTAGTCTAGATCACATTCTCATACTATTCAATTATGTTTATGCAAAGTACTTTTTTTCTTGGGGTTTTAGGGCTCGCGAACGTCAAGTTCATTAGAGCCCTTCCAGGTGGGGAAAATGCAGTTTCGCACTATAGGGAAGAGCCGTAGAGACTCTTCCCCGTGTGTGAGACTCGCCTAATAACTCGAACATACCCACTACAAAACCCTCCTGAATTCACCAAATATCTAAACACAAAGATAATAGGAATGGACAGAATGAAATTGCCCAATACATTACCGAAAAATAAGAAAATTCTGAACACTATAATTTTCAAAAGAAGGAAAAAGGAAGAACGAAAGGAAACAAGAAAAAAAAGGAAAGAAGAATGCAAGTTTACTCCCCCCCCCCCGAGAACTTGTGGGAGGATATCCCGAACCATATATGATACTCAATAATTTATTAACATCATCCGTTTCATTCCAAGAATTGTTGGTAAATCTGCAGCCAGACCAATTTGTCTCCGTATTCTGATGTATTTTCTGCAATCAGTTAATAAGTGACGCACTGTCATAGAAGAGCTACACTCCTCACAAACGGGTTCGTCATCAAGTAGCAAGAGATACCGATGAGTGAGAGGACAATGTCCTATGCGCCGGTGGGTCAGCAAAACCACCTCGCACCTGCCTGATCTACACGAACTACTCCATGACTTAACAGAGGATTTGATAAGTCGGAGCTTATTCCCTTCAACAGCCAACCACTTATTGTTCCATTCACTCAGAATCCTTCTCTTGATGGAATTTAGAAGATCTCTTTTTGGAATCGTGAAAAATTCCACGCGATTCTTAACGCATGCTGCTTTCACGGAAACGTCTGCTTCCCCTTTAGCTCTTATTACTACGTGTCCGAGAATCCAGAATTTTTTTTTGTGTGATTGTGGAAAGTTGTGTGTTGCAAAGAGCAGAGATCTTGCCTTCATTGACCGAGTCGAGAGGACGGATTAAACCTCTATAAAAAAAACCTCAAACTGAAGGTGTGTTACGCGCCAATAAGGTGGATGGGTGTTGAGGACAACCTCTGGGGCAACTACCGCACCTCAGTTTATAAGGTGTAGTGGCGTGATGCGGGTGCTCCATGCCGCTGGACAGCTGTTCCTCTGAACTCTTGGGACAAGATATCAGAAGACTTGGATAATTCTCCTTGCGGATCGGGTGGTCCGCAAGGGGTGTTACACACCCAAACGTCTGCGAAGCGGCAGAGGGATCACAGCCCTCCCGCTTCAGAAGAAAATAAGACAAAGAAACACAACATTACACACGAGAATGTTTTATATTAATGACAAGAAAGGAAGGAACTTTAGAAAAAGTTTCGCTCTTTTACATTCATAAAGCCTTGGAAGGTATTTGTGGCACATTGAAATCAATACCAACGATTGCTGAATGGTTCGATGATGTAGGAAACAAAGTCCAATATACAGGCATTGACCCTCCTAATCAATACCAACGATTGCTGAATGGTTCGATGATGTAGGAAACAAAGTCCAATATACAGGCATTGACCCTCCTAAACTGTAAACAGCTGGGATAGTTCCCTGTCAAGTGCGAACGACAGGGTAGTAACTTGCAGAGACATAATGGATATGACAACTGAAGAACTTGTTGCAGAATGGGAGGTTGACCACGTGGTTGAGGTCAGTCAAATCATGAGGAAGGTTAATGGTGTTCCGTTGAAGACCAATTCCTTTATTGTGACATTTGACTGTTCTAATATACCGAAAGATCTTAAAGCTGGATGGCTTAACCTGCCAGTGAGGCCCTTCATTCCAAATTCTCTGCGCTGTTTCAAATGCAAGAGATTTGGCCATACAACAACATCGTGTAAGGGCCATGCTACTTGTTTTAATGTGTGGGAAGGAGGACATCTTCTTGTTCACTATAATGGTTCGTGTTTAACACGAGTCCGGCCCTTTAGTTCGCTTGAATGGAACTACTTACCAGACTGTGGTCGCACTACTACTTATATAAAGATGGCACCTTTGTAATTGTGAACGTACACTATGATATTTATTTGGACATTCCCGTGCGTCTACAGTGACATCTCGGGACCAGAGTATGATTCCGAGAGACTACCGACTCAGTCGGCCACCCTACCCGTCCGGGCTGGGCTGGATTTTGGGTTACAGGTGACCTACCAGTATGCGCACTGGTAGACGGGGACACGTCTAGCTATCGCATCCCTACTACTTTATGCACAGGCAGTAGCCGAGCAGCGATCCTGCTCACCGATCGAAACTGAACGCCAAGCCAAAGGGATTCAAGCTTCCTACTCGTACCACGGGTGGGGAAATCACTACCCGGCAGAGACCAACCCATTTAAGGGGTGTCATCTTGTCCATAACCTGAGGGCTTAAAACCCCTACCGTGCCTACTCGGTTTAAGGTGCTGAGTGACACCCGAGACCATGATCATGACCACTTAAGAACGTGACTTTCTCTCTACCACTTCGAGAAATCCGCAGCATTCAATCCGTTACTCGTGTGGTATCGAGATTGGGTACGGGATTGGTGGGGCTTGTACGTTAGTCCAGTGGTCCACCGAACGGATGCTAACTTAATCCGGGATGACTCATTTTAGTGCCTACCCTTTAGACACTTAACTGTGTTCGAGGGCAAGCATTCTCCCCGTCTAAGCAGATAACGGGTAACGGCTCGAAGCGCAACTAGTTTGCCTCTTCCACCTGTTCGAGACATCCGTTCCATTTGCCCAGGGTATCTAGGATCTGGGTGTCCCGGTAGTTGTACACTCAAGACGGTGGAACACAGTGTACCCCTCGCTTTCCGAGAGGTTACCCTTTCTACGGCGAGTCCGTCGAGGCCCCTTACGGGGTTCTCTGCTCGTTGTTAGACAGGTTACCCCGTCAGCCTGGGTTTCCCCAACGAGTAATGGTCGATGTCCCTTGCGGGAACGTCTCCCCCCTCCTCCCTCGGACCGATCCGTTTCGTAGTGACAGGATTGGGTATGGCACCCGAGAGGCGCCCCAGCCGGCCGGGGGTGGGTCCGGCTGGTAGTGGGAAGGAGGAACATGAACCCGGCGTTCCATGCCCGGGGCCTGCTAGGTGTATTAATTGCACAGACAGCCACCTGGTATGGAGCAGGGAGTGCGTCGTCTTTCTTGAAATGAAAGTGCAGGAAATTAAGACCCTGAAGAAAATTTCTTATGGTGATGCTCGCAAGAAGTATAGGGCCGCGCATCCTGTATGTTAAATAAGTTACTCCACCGCTGCTAAGACACTAGTGCAGAAGAAATCCATTTCAATTCAGGCTGACATGTCCCCGGAAACAACGTGTATTTGTCAGTTCAAATGTGGAAAGAAACTAGTTCGCCCAGAGAAGCCACTAGTAGTTAGCCTTCAACAAAGAAGAATCCAAGTTTCAAAGTTCTTTATTTAAATTAAAATAACACAATATGTTTAAGAAAATATTAAAATAAATTACAATATTTGGTGTCACTAGAGTCAGAATCTACTAGCGGTAAGCGTCAAAAATTTAACGATAGTTTATCATATCACGAATCTCTTCTCATCGCTCCAAGAAGTTTTGTTAATTATTCCGCTCGGTTACATGACGCGAATAATAATCCATTTAAAAAGAAGTAATTTTTAAAAAAGGATTTACCATAAAATAATTTATATTTGCACGCACTCATACTCCATTCCATTGGACAGACGAGCGACGAGTGGCATGCGAGAGCATATTCATCCTCCGAAATGCACAACAGACATGTGTAATGCGAGTAAAATATTTACGAGTGCGCATTTAACGAATGAGAATTCACAGTGACGCATACAAACACCCTTTTCGGCTGCAAAATGATGTCCGCAGATTCCAGAAACGTGATATTCTGGACTCTACAAGTTGTAAACCTCTATTTTCACTGCACGTGGAGCAGAAATGGTCCAATATTCAGGATCAAATTATAACGATAACATCATAATAAAATAATTGAATTGAACTTAAATTGTATTTAAGAATTTTGAGTTCTCATAAGTCAAAAACATATCATATTACCTACATAGGCTATTTTATGCACAGTAGTGAATAAAAAATACAATATTATTAGAGGTAACGTACATTTATTACTAAGAAACACAACTATTTTACTATCGGACCGGCAACCACCGCAAAGTGTGTTTGTTAGGTTTTGAATACATGCTTTTGTCATCAGTGAAAATAATGGTAACTCCAACTGAAGACATTCTTCAATAATCTCATAGGACATTTATAAATAAATAAAATAAAGAGAGAAGATGAAAATACGAGTAAATCACTATTTCATATCGTTTATTAGTTTAAATTAGTTTATTAGTTTTTATATTATTAGTTAATTAGTTTAATTTGTTTAAAAGTGTAATTACAATATTTAATTTAAAAGATTTAAAAAATCCTCCTAGTTCTTGAATTAAATTCAATAAAAATTAAGCACAAATTTGAACTACATGATATTAAAACTAAGATAAAAAGATAACACAACATTCATATTAAAACACATAGTTCTTGAAGGTTCTTGAACAAAGAATGTTTTCTTTGAAGAGGTAAAATAAGTAGCATAAATTGAAAAATGAATTCAGGTTTTGAAAATCTTATGGAAAATTATGAAAAGTTCACGAAACAATAGTTGGAATCTAATAACAGTTTACTTAAATCTATATTATTTTACATAATATCATTAAACAAACATAAATCATATTAAATATGAACGTCGTCTGTTAACACATCTTTATCATTAGACGGCTTTAGATATACCTTAAGGTACGTTTACACTTGTACAGATGTATGACTAACATGTAAATACATGTATCGCAAATGTTAGAAGGTTTGCTATTTGTATGAGCTCAGACACTTCTACATCATACAAATATACGGCAGCGTTTTTACTTCAAGATTTGTATCAGGGAATTTTTAGTGTATTGCGAGGAAAGAACACAAACTACACTAATCTACAAAGGAAGTAAACTAATGTAAATTTAACTCGTTAATATAATATGAACTACTCAACATTTTAGATTACAAGTAAAAAACTATGAGAAAAACGTACGACAACCATGATATAAGATACCAAGGACCAACGAGACGGTAAACAAACGTAGCGAAACGCGTTTGTACTGACCGCGGGTTCTACGCATGCGCATAAGCGTTTGTGGCTTGTATGAGCGACATGTATATATCCTGAATGAAACTCATATAAAATATACCGGGATTTGTCTGAGGACCTGTCACGCGGCATGTCAAAGAGTAACTATATGGCACTAACCCATACAAATTTATATGTATCTCATACAAGTCGTTCATATATTTATTCAAGTATAGACGTATCTTTACCAGTATTTTTAGACAAACATAATACACCGAAATCTCGGAGTAAGGCATTTTAACTGACACGAAAGTCAAACAATTCAGGGAATTATTCAGAACGTTTTCATGATAATTTTATTTGTATAGCCAGGAAAGTTTACAGGATTGAACTGTTTTGCCTAAACAGTCAAACTAAGTATTTTGAAATGTATAAAAGCGTATTGTAATATTCAGAAGTACACAAAAATTTGATTTGTATTAATTTTATTACAGTATTGTATTGTAGTAATTTTATTACTTTAAACTACGTTTCTGTGTATGAAAAGGTAAAAATATAAAAGGTTTTTCACTTATACTACAACAATGTACCTATATTTGAAAATCAGAATGATTTGACAATGTACCTATATCAGAAACAAAAGCTTGTTTGAATCTATAAATTATTCAGCGATGCATTAAAAAATTTGATTTGTCTTAGCATTAATTGCTGATGCCAATAATTGGTAGAAAAAACTTTCCCATGAACAAGGGAATTCTTAACATAGCATTGGTCATAAAATGATACATATTGCTACAGCAACAGTTGTCTGCACGTTCAATGGTTTCTGAAAAATCGAATTTTAGAAGCATGAAGTGATTCATTTAATGCAGAGCTTGAATATTCTTGCTGAATATGGATTCGAGCTTACTGGTCTATAGTTCAGAGATTATTTACGTTTGCATATACATATATCTAAATCTGGAATTCAAAATTCATGATTGAATTATTAATTCTCGCTCAAATTAAAGTCTCGACCCAATTATGTACTAGACATGAGTAGCTTTCAAAATGAAAAACAAATCGAATACCAGAATAAGAAGTTCAGCTCTTCAGAGTACAAACTTTTCAATTTTCTCATCAGTAGTTTTTAATTTTATTATAACGTTGTATAAATTTGAAATGAATCGAGAAAATATTAATGAGTTTATTTCGAGTAATTTTCTTACACATATGAACAAGAACATAACTTTCCATGGACACAATGTGTGCATTTTCAAATACTCACAAATATTGTCTCCGGACGGAATGATTAAATCGACCGCTCTAGTATTGCATTCACATTCCCATTGTTTGTTGGTTTTCAAATTATATCCGAGATTTTTCTCATGCATTTCACATAGAAACAAACGTAACATATTTTAGAAGTTATTTTTGGATTCTCCTCTAAACTACAGTCATGTCCAGAGCTACTATCGTGGAAAAATATCTTGATAATGGAGTTTGAGCAAAACGTTAACCCTTTTCTCAACACAGAAATAAGAAACACTAAAACGTTTTTGCTTATCAGTGTCAATTAAAAATTTTACTTCATCATATTTAAATTTTATTGTAGATATAAATAAAAAAGGCTGTTGTTTCCACTCGAAACGACGACTTTAAAAATTTATTGCTTAAAAGCCTCTCACCCGTTCACAACTAAATTTTAGTATGACCTAAAGCTCTTGTTGGTTAAATGTTAACTGGAGTTTGAAACTAATCTGGTGTAAAATTTAAAAAGTTCATGTAAACTGAAAGAGAGCAAAATCTATCATACCTGACTAATCTGAAAATTTAAGTACCTTGGTTGTTGTCAAGGTCTGAGATAGACTAATGTCAAAAATAATACATGAAAAATATGCGAACCATAAAGACAGATTCGCAGTACATTTAATTATTTTTCATAGCTATCACCCCGTCTGTGCTACCTCTGGTCTTGTTCGAACATTTAAGTGTAATATCCCACGAAGTTGGTAACATCTTATCATTTAGATTTCAAGCAAACAAAATATGTAAGGGATAAGATGATTTTGTATAAGCGAGTCTCACTTGTTGGAACACACAAAGTATTCAAGTAGATAGCGAGGATCAAAACGAAATAATTTATACTACTTAACTTGACGGATAACATTCGTAAATCCAAACAAAACTACTAATCTTGAGCTTAGCTCGAGTTATAAATTGTTCTAATGAAAATGGTATTCATATTTCTTAATTAAACAACCTCAAACATATTCCAAGTCACATACGGAACTTCTCGTGCAAACTAAATAAAACGAATATTAATGATGCACAAGTCCAAGAGTGTTGTTGAATGAATGCCCGGGACACTGTAATTCTGAACATGTTTGTGT
This sequence comes from Laupala kohalensis, assembly GCA_002313205.1. Classification (NCBI taxonomy): domain Eukaryota; kingdom Metazoa; phylum Arthropoda; class Insecta; order Orthoptera; family Trigonidiidae; genus Laupala; species Laupala kohalensis. The sequence continues at coordinate 461,313 of NNCF01126116.1, forward strand.
GTTGAGGAAGGGTGGAAGAGGGGGTAGCGTTGGGGAACGTGACTGAGGGTTGTGGGATTAAGGGGAGGGTGTTGGAAAGCGTGATCAGATGCAGAGGCAGGCCGAGGCACCGTGCCGCGTCGTGCGTCAAAGTAGATAACGCGCCAAAGCACGGGACATGGACGGATGACCCCCACCCGCAACAGGCCGTCGTCGCCGTCTGGAGTGCAGCTACGACGCATGAAAACCGCTCCGGGTTTCATTTAATTAATGGCTCACTACGAGAATCACATGGATTTCCTCGCGAAGGAATTGTATATATTTCTCTTTAAAAGAAAATCAGTCACAAAATTAAGCATAACATCAATGTTCGTAGATATATTTCTTAATCACTCCAAGGTCAATGATAAATTAATTATAATAAATACATTAATATCACTATATATGAAGGCGTCTTAAATACATCAATATACGGAAACTAGTCGTGAGATATTACACAATCCAGAGAAACAAAATAATAATAATATTTTGAAAATTCAAATGACTGATTGAATTTTTAATAACTTTTAATATATATATATATATAGTGGTATCGTATGAAACATATTTGAATTATAATTTAAAATATTAAGATAAATTGGAATCATTGAATTGGAATACGTCTTTCATTTAAGTCGAGTCCTACAGTATTTTAATTGATGGTCACTGGAATTAATCAGTGAGACGAGGATGAAGAGCTACACTAGACTATTTATTTCTTTATCACGTCATCATCAATCAATATTATATGACATTGTTCTTCAAGAAGTACATAAATTTACACATAACATTATTTTTCCTTTTACACAACCATTTAATTACTAACCTTTTGTTGTACCAATGTACCCACTACGATATATTTTCAACCATTCTATAACTTTCCAATTACCCTCTTCATATTCTTGAAAATGTTTAAATTTCTCTTAACTATCAATCTATTTAGTAGTGCCTATTTCCTGGTACTTCATCAGTAGATACATTTTCTTCTCCCCAGACTCATTCACTACTATTTATGATCTTAAATTTTTGTAAATACGAGTTTAAATCGCAATGTCCACGCAAGAATTTCATGGACGGATGTGAATCACTAACTATATTTTTCATGAATTCAACATTTTTAATGAACTTGTTGGTCCCTCTGCCTCTGCTACACCAGAAAAAAACCCTAAAACAACATATTTACGCATTCTAGAAGTTTTGTCATACCCTAATGAGTGCGTAGCGACGAACCACTTAATTCGCGGAGACGTTAATGTCCTCTGTCCGCTATCACTCCGTTCAGCTTTACCTCAATTCCTCAGAGGCAGCGCAACCGAGCCTAGAGGTGTGTGTATGTTTGCATGAGATGGAAGCGGAACCGTGTGTTGGACTGCAGACACGGTTTTACGTCTGCGTCACGCTCTTGGGTCTCCCACATTCATCAAGTGATGCTTAGCCTGACGAAATGCGGCTCTTACTCGCATTTCACTCTTGGCCGTTGGGAGGGTCATGACTGGGGTACATACCCAAGAACTAAGACAAATCTCATCCCTCTGATGTTCTCCTGGTTATCTGCGTGTACCCTCCATAATTAAACAAAGTGCAGTTATATTAATTAGAAGTTTGAGGGATGAATATTTGAGTAATTCACCATTGGGAACGGAATTCATTTTCTACTGACTAGTATATACCAAAGAAATCAGAGCCACACCATAGCTTCCCTGAAAAACAATATCACATTTAATAAATTCTTTGTATTTTCTATAAAATGGAATTAACATAAATATTATATTTGAACGTAGCGAAGAATAGTAAGAACGAGTGAAAAGAACAAATATGCAAACAAACATTTCATTCTTCATGGTACCTGGAACCATCCGTAATAAACTTTGTGAAGTATTTTTTTGAAATTTCTATATTGGAAAAGGATTTAAAAAATTCAATTAGAAGATTGATTTCTTGTCGTCTGCAGTGAGACCTATGATCAGAGCAATGTTTCTTACCCTTCTTTATTTCAAAAAAGTAATGAATAAACATTCATATATTTCTCCATCAAAACAGAAGTGTAATATGCATTTGATCCCGTAAAAGAAAATATAATATTTCAAAGGGGTCATCGAATGAATTTGAACAACAAAAAACCGATGAGAAACATTAATGAAGTTATGAAGCTCACAAAAGGGACTTTTATACAAATACGTTTTATTTTATTTTTAGTTTTCTTGTTTTAATAAAAATTACCGATAGATTTTGACAATTAAAAACAATAATTGAAATGAACCACGATGACTCAAATATTACCTGCAAAATCGCGAAGGATACATTTCACGCACTATTAACGAATATATATATATATATATATA
>NNCF01126116.1:465327-522710 GCA_002313205.1 Laupala kohalensis
ATATATAACGTTGTGCTCAGACAGTAATTTACTTGCAGGTGACATTATATGAGCAATCCTTCCAAATGTATGAGCAATTATAGCGATATCCTGGAGATTTTGTACGTGTTAGACCTATAAGTATTGCTGAAAAATTCTATAAAACAATTTCATTGTTAATTTCTTCAGAAGTAATGAAATAGTAAATAAATTAATTTTAGTAATAAAATAGTAAATAAAATAGTTTTGCTTAGAATAATTGTCTCGCTTATGCAAAAACATATTTCGTCTAATCCAGTGTATTTTTTCTCCTAATGTTTCAATCTTGAAATTGCTTTCATCTTCTGTTTTCATTCTGCGGATCCTTTCTACTATAATTCACGATGAATAATTTAAGCTACATTTCGCAGAGGAAGGAAATGCCAATGTTTCCAGAAACGATCTCCAGAAGAAATATGCTGTAGCTTTGTGACACATTTTCGAATAATGAAATTTAAAGTATATTAGGTGGCAAGCCCAAAGGATATTATGCATTTTAAGTCACCAGTCTTAATGTTTGAGACTTTCATTAATTTTGGAAATCAATTATTTGAAATATCCTATCTGTATCGATAATTATGAAAATTGTCTCGTAAGTTTTCTGAAAGAATCTGCAATATTGTAGACCAAAGAAAAAAGAATCATTTATTTAATGAAAACTAAATTAAATAGTAAAATTTGATTTCATTTCTTTAGGGTTGTAATTAATTATGTGTTTGTAAATCACGGAAAAATGATTCACATAATAATAAAAGAGAGTAAAGGAAATTTTAAAAGAAGTCTTAAGGTAGTACTAGCATTGGTAGAATCACTATATTATATATATACGAGTATATAGTGATTTAAACTTGAAAAACATATATAAACGGCTATTTAAATGAAATTATTGGAATTATAATTGATAGTACAATACGTTATAATTGATAGTACAAAAGAAGACCAACATTTAAATCACGAAAGTGATGGAAGTTTACTTCGATTCGTAGTAAAGTTTCCCTTCTCAATTTATAATTTTTATCTGTAAATCACCGGACATCTGAAAAAGATATCATACTATTTCCAAGGTGAGATTCATAAATCACGAAACCGTTGCGTTCCGTCGCCATGTTTTTACATCCATTTCAAACGAGTCAATCGAGTTCCAAAATATTGTTTGTACTTTACTATTAACTCATAGAAATTAAATAATGTTTTTTATCATTATTATTCATATTGTTTGTTCCATAACAATTAGTATAAAAATAAAGAAAACAATTATAAAAAGTAATTTTACTAACTTGGAGTGCTGGTGCCCCCTTAAGCAAAATAACACGTGTCTCTAAAATTCACACACGGCCACCTGCGTACGAACTAGAAAAAGGAGAAAGTTCACTAGGAACTAAAACTGTTTCTTTGGTTGAACGAGAGCGTTATTAGCAAAGCAGTCTAGAGGGGAAACTTCATGCTGTGTTTTTCAAAGGCTTTCTGTATTCACGCCCAAATGCAACAAACAAACAGTCCTGGTAAGAGAAGGCGAACATCGAAGCTGTATTTTGCTCAGAAGTAGAGTTCTCATGGAGAATGTAAACATTAGTCGCGCGAAGGCGCAAAAGATTTTCTTAGAATATGGACGAACGAGCAAAGTTTCGAGTTGTTCAGAATATAACATTCACGAAACTCGTGGATAACTCGTACAAGTGCTAAATACGCACATTGGACACGGTCAATAAACTTTAAAGGATAGATTGTTTTATCGTAGATTGATGTTTTCAAAGATACACTGATCGATCTCTGATAACATTGAAATAGTTTGATGGGCAAACTTAGTTAACATGAGAACAACGTACAGTTTACAGAATGCATCATGAAAGCGGTCTTGTAAGTAAATTAACAATAAATTTTCTTCCATATTTTCATTAAAGAGTTATAAATGGTTTCCATGTGGATCTGTAAGTTTCTATTCACTTCTTTATGTTATAAAGCAAGGTATTACCATTAAGAAATATAGAATATACTCTGTTTATAAAAACAATAATATAGTATATTATGCAAAGAGTAATTGGGGAAGTGATTAATTACGGAAATTAATAAACTCATTAATATTGATTTTGAAAAAATTAATATTTTGATTACAATTTGTTTTGTACGAGCTAAGTGTACCAAGAGCTTGTCTAAAGTAGTTGGTCACCAATAATTTAAAAACACTCCAGATGTAACAACATGCAATTCGCTGAGATGTTTTTAGAGTACTTTCATATATTTGTGAAATGTGTCATGTAGAAGTAGAGCGCCGACTTAATCTATTTGGGAATAGAAACAGCTATATCATACTTTAGAATTTTCTCAAGATGCATCATAGTTTAGTTCAAAAATCGTGATTTATAAATGCACTAGACAAAAATATTAATTGCTAGTCACGAAATAATTTTGGTATCATATCCCGAAAAAACAACTGAAAACGAGAACAAATTATAAATGAACGTTAGTCATATGAAAGAGCTGTTTATGACAGTCCTCAACGAAAACGAAGAACAGAAAGTTACTTTACAATGTCATATATTGGAGATACATTGAATATAAGTGATATTTTTATCTTCTCGATTTCATAATAAGGTGCTTCTCTAGTTTAATAAAAAAATCATCGAACATGAGAGACATAATGAACATGTTGCTTAAAAAATGTTAGATAATGCAAAGAGCTGAAAAATTGTGACATTTATTATGATGTAATTCGTAAAATGTAATTTTACACATAAATATGCAAACTTTGAGAATTTTTTTTATATTTTGTGATGTACATTATTTTAAAAATACGGGTTCACTTCTCCCAACAAATTTCTCTGGCCAATTTCGCCACGTATAACTACTATTTACACATTTAACAAAAGTCCGTGGCTGCATACATGTTCTATTACAAAGCAATTTTCTCATTTTTTTTAAGAAAAAATAAGGAAAATTCGTATTATGTTTTATCATTTCAAGGTTTTCTTCTGTTCATATTCAGTAGTATCCCTTTTTACATTTTTGTATTCACAGTTCATTTTTCATAACGATGATATTTTGTTTCTCTCGTTACTAACAACAAGATAACTGACGCGATGCCCAGCTCGCGCCCGTCGTTGTCTCTCTCGGTGCTCAGCGTTTTATATAATAGGTCATAAAAAATGTAGCATCGACCGACCGCTTTATATCTGTGTTTAAGGTACTCTACATGCAGACTGCTACCACTTCTATCCACATAACGTAACGGAAAATTTCAAGTATACATCAATAGGAGTGAACTTAAACCAAGGGGTTACTCACTCGTGAAATCTTCTGGTCACTCAGTTTTGCAAATACTGAAATGAAATATGTGAAATGGAATGAAATACGTTGAAATACCATTGAAATAAATTGAAAACCATTGAAAAACGTGAAATGAAGAGACTTTGTAGTTTCTGAAATACTAGTGACATAAAGACCAGAAGACTTAAGTTTTGAAGTCTTCTGGTCTAAACTTCAGTGAGTAACCCCTTGATTTCAACGTTCGCTAAACCAATATCAATGCACATAGTTGAGCTACAAATTTTACTCCTCACATGACTACACTTAGATGTAAGTGGCAGTAGTCATTTTTGTACTTTTGAAATTAAACCTTTGTGTTCCTCATATTGTTAATGAGTTTACAAATATAAAATATTCATAAATATGTCTTTTGTGAGAAGACTTTCCTCCATTAATAAAAAGAGGCGTAGTGGACATTCAGAAAGTCATACATTTCCTTTCTAAATAATTGAAAATAAACACTGAAATATTTTAATAAAGGAACTTCGACCAGAATGCAGACCCTCACCTTTGTGTATCGTTTACTCTCCAAGTGCTCTCCACATTCATAACATACTTTGCGAAACTTTTTGTTGATACTCAGCGCAACTGCGCTGTGAACTCATAAAATACGATAGGTTCCAACATACATTCTTGCTCAATGGATATCTTTCTTGCCACTGTTCATATTCAAAACTGTGGGTAATATAATTCATAAGAGAGGTAAAAGTATAATTACACAAATATCAATGGCAAATCAATATGAAATATAATCAATATGGATGAAATATTTTTACAAAATCACAAATATGATTGTAAAACATGACAGGAAAAAATATTTTAACCCCCTTGCGATGTATAGTTTAATAACAATCATCAAGATACTATAGTTATCATTTCACTATCGTTTTCTCGTTTAAACTATGAGACAAAGTACTGTATTTGAATGACCTCATGAAAATGGACATAAAGAAACACAATATATTATTAAAACAATTAATAAATCTGTACAAAGGTATGTTTTACCCCAGATAACATATTGCAGCGTAGCTTGTCACAATAAAAATAAATTGAGACATGTATAGCGTAAGTTAACTAGTTGTCAAAGATTATGTTTAATATATTGGAGCGGGATGTATAATAGTGTGTCGACGAAGGCACTGTAAGTGATGCTAGACGTGCTTCTCATAGATCTTGAGCTCGATAAACACCTTTTACGTTATACAGTACGACAGGGTAAGAAGCACAGAGAAAACAAGTAGCGTTGGGATGATAGGACAAGGGATGGAAAGAGAAAATTAATAAGAATTTAATAGACTGCTGGAACTTAGGTTGGAAAATGGCACAGTAAGGACGAAGTATATGTCGATTCAGTACAAATGCAAACTTCAGTTATACCAATAAGAAATGATTCAGAACATCGCCACAATTAATGGAGATTTTGACGATGCATATATTGGTGACTTCAACATATATTGGACAAAAAGGATAACAAATATTGCTTTTGTGGCAAATATGAGGAGACAGTTGGCCATCTTTTGCATGATTGTGACCTCACAGGGGAGGAAAGAGGACGATGGGTAAACGAAATGACTCGAAGGGGTATAATAATTAGTAAAAACTGGAATGGTTATATAACTTCAAAAGAAACAGACAGTGTATTTGATGAATAGGTGACACAAACATTAAGTGCGAGGAAAGAATTCACATATCAGTTAGCTAGATAGTGGATACTTTCAGACGTGAAAGCAAAGAGAATGCAAAAATACACGTTGGCATGATTAAAAATACGAAACAAAGTAATAAATAAAAGCAGATGGAAGAGCAAAGAAATAAAGAAGGGAGAAAAATACAGGTAGTTGCCAGACGGTTGAAAACTGGGTTAAAACTAATAATGAAAAAAAAGTGTACTTCAATAGAAACGTTTCTCTAGAATAAAAATAAATTCAGTAATGGTTCGAGCGTGTAGTGCACTGAAATGATAACGATATGCAGTCCAAACAAATTTGCCTCACTTTGTGCTTCGTTGTAAGTAAAGTTCGTACTCAAATGTATCACGTTCAAGAACTGTGAACACCTGTCGACGGAATAATTAACAAGCGGCCACTACGCAGAGTGTGTCTGTAGACTGCGACTCGACGCCCTCTTCCCCTGTTCAACCCCTCCCCTGAGTGTTTTAAACAGATTAGTTGCTCCATCGCCCGCCTCTCTACCTTCTGTGCACTTGGCGAAAATTGAATTAGACTTGTGCACGTAGATCGTTTACTTGTTTAATGAAATGGAGGTCTATTGGCGGTGAAGTTGATCGGGAGGGGACGCAATGGGACGAAGTAAGCTGCATGAGGAAGAATTGAGGGAGGCGGTAGTCAATAGTTAGAGGGAGAGCTTCCAACTAGGAAATTGTCAAATTCTAATATTAGGAATGAAAAATTATATTTATGATCATTCGATAAATTTACTCATAATTTACTGAGGTGAATATAATATGTGAATCAGCGTTAATTCGGGATATCTCAATGATGTGATATAATTGAAATCCTAACATTCTTTTTTGAAGTTTGTCATTCCTACGTTTCCAGGAGCCTAATTTTATAAAATTTCTCAATTCTTATTAAATAATTTATAACAACGGTAGGGATAAAGTAATCTGTGAATGAATTGCACTACAGTGTTAGGTGGAAGAGCTACGCCGTCAGCACAATATTAAATAAATGTTCATTTAAGGTACAGAAAAAATAATCAGTAGTTGTAAACTATGTTTATTAATAAATTAACACACAAATATTTTGTACTATCAAGTAATTTTTAAACATTAAATTCGAGAGCTTTTTCACCAACGTAGTCGGCATCTACAGACTACAAAGCAATAACATTTAATATATGAGTGGATATTTAAAATATAACATTAAAATAATTAAATGGTGGAAATGAAATGGAGAAACAGTTTCAGTGAACGGAACTTAACGGTTGAAAACCGAGTCCGTTCGGTCGTGAATAGTGCAGTGAGTTTGAGTGAAGATCCTGACGATGCCGACTACGTCAGAGAAAAAGTCTTCGCTTTTAAAATGACAAATTAACATAATCGTACTTAAATAAAGGGAGATTGTGTTTAAAAGACGGTAGATCAGAAATTAACCTGCGATTTCAGTTACAACTGATGAGGAAGGTATTGTCCTCAGAGGGTACGGGTCAAAGGGTCATAGAGTGGCGTGAAACTACGGGTGAGGGGGTTGAAGGATGTCGTGGGTGGTGTTGCGAAGAGGGTGAGAGCTGGAAATTACCCTCCTACGCAAATCAGCGCGGTCCGCCACCCGCTACTCGCAGAGGCACTAATTGCGCAGATGCGATACTACGCCCCAACGTGTCCCTCGCTCCCAACCCCTTTTCCCTCTACACACATCCTCTCAGCAGGCACGAGCACGTTCAGGTGCAACAGACTCACGTGGCAGGCGTGGTCGGAGGAGACTGCGCGTCGTCATGAAACGAATGAGGAGAGGGAGCGGGATACGTCTTAAGGGGTTCATGGGAAAGAACATGCAACTAAATTACTAAACACAACCTCTTTAGTAGATTTTAAATACCATTTAACCTTAAAATACGACGTTTCCTAAAAAATAGTTAGAAATGAGAAGCCGTTGGGATGAAATAAAATACTATGTTAGCCAAAATTAAAGTCGATCGAAATATTAGTTACATTCATAATATAATATTACATACATACATACATACATAACAAAACATATTACGTAATTATACCCTCGTCAAAAAAGTAAACCATAAATTTTATATACCCGAAAACATTAACAATTTTAAATAATAGATGTTTAGCTACCAGAATTAAAGAACATAAAAATAATATCATGTGCGAGCCTCAAAATGTGTTGTCCAAACTTAGGATTACTCATAATCATCAGATTGATTGGTACCATATCACAATTTTTGATACTCAGAAAAATTACGAAGTATATTTTACATTTGCAAATTGACTCTGAGAGATTATCTAAAGAATAAATTAAATTTTTGATTTATAAAATGTGTAATGTTTTTAGATATATAAAAATTATTGTTTCTTTTTTGATTAGGTTAGAATAATGTAATTTGTTCTTGTACAAATGTATGTAATATTATATTATAAATGTATCTGATATTTTGAGTGACACTAATTTTGACATGGAATTTTAAACCAGAGTCCAACGGAGTTGTTACTTGCACTTAACTTTAGATAACACGCAACTGAGGTCGAAACATTGTATTCGTGTTATTTGCATTCGTAGTTCGTTGAATGAATGGTTGTTTTATTTTTAATATTAGTAACTGTTTTAACAGACGTCATTATGATAAATATGTTTCGTTAACTAGTTTGAAACTTCGTTAGGTGCTTCTCAATAATTCCAGTATCTATACATTTAAATGAATACATGGTATTATTTCCACAAACAAGTTAACAATTATAAAAGGATACGGTTTTGTATTATAACTGCCAAATTCATTCGTGCCATTAACTTCCGATGACACTCTCCACGAAACTATAAGACCAGTGTTTGGAGAGGATGTATTTCTCTTTAAATAAGAAAACACTTATGGGAGCCATGTATCCATAAAATCATTGACATTATTGAGAAACGAGATCGCAAACCAGTTGAAGAAACGCTGTATATTTATTATTTAAAAAATCCACAAAAATGGTCGTATTTATTCATTTACTGAACATCGAATTGGTAGAAGAAATGTATATATAAGAGCAAGCTACATTATCATCTTGCATTTAAATCATGTATTTTCCCTCATTTTTAATTTAAGTACAGCTGAACTTGTGTAAATAATTCCCTCATGCAGTTAGTCAAAAATATTAATTATGTTTAAACCAATCAAATAACTCTCAGTAATTGGATTGCTCCAAAACCAATGTCAATCTACCACTTGTTTGTAATCTTAAATTGGTTTCGATTTTAGCACCAATAATATTAGTAACACTTAAATAAGAAACATTTTACATTACTTCAAATATTTTATGTATTTTATTATTCCATTTTGTATTAAAATATAATTAATTATTTAATATTGTTAACAGTGTTAATCAGCAACAATGTTCGGACGACACAATTCGAGGTTAATTAACATTAATTTATTCACTTATCATTTTTAATTAACTAAATCACAAGTCATGTAAACCTAATTGCCGATAAGCAATTCTGTGAATATGTGCTGACAGAGATAAATACATACATGTATCAAATTGCTATTTAGCGTTAAAATGATATATCTATTCAAACCTTTGATTATATCAGTAAGCGCAACGGCAAAAGATGATAATAAACAAATAATAAATAAGAGGTTATGTCGTGCTGTGAACAAAACAACCGAGAATTTTTATGTTAACATCCAAGGAATACGGTAATATATTCAATAGCAGTCCTGAAGTAAAATAAGAACAGGAGGGGAAACTCGGCCAGTTGCGCGACTCCAACTTGAGAGGCACTGGTGTTGTAAATAATGTAAATAAATTTATTGTCAAAAAACAGTACAAACTGCGTATGACCACGTGGAGGGGAAAAAAAACTAATTTACTCTCCGGAAGCAAGCAAGGGACCATCCCATCAATTCCGATCAAGGGTCCTATGGCAGAGGCTGATTCAAATATTTCAACAAAAATTCCTAGATAAGATAAAAAGTTAGCTGCGAGTTATAATACTAATAGAATGTCAATATGTTTGTAATTTTAAGCAAAAAATTACTTGTAAGTTGTTTTACCCGTAGTGACGTCTAGGGGGAGTTCGACGGATTGGCGTGATTCGATAATTAGCGAGGTGAAGTAGGTCGTGGATGTATTTTATAACGATACACAGTGGAGATCGCGCGAATTGAGCATAGTGACGTTTGTGAGCACGTTGCTGTCATTTCACGAAAAAGCTCAAGTAAGAAGTGTTTTTGTTCAAGATTTCCGGAATGTTTCTTCGTGTCATTGAACATGTTTTCAATGTTACAGAATCTATTCCAGTGTTATTCCATATGTTCCGCTATATCTTTGTGTATGTTCTACAACGTTACGAAACGTTTTCTAGTGTGAATATGTCTAGATAATGTAATGTGTATCATTATTTTTAGAATGCATTTTGAATGCACATTACTGAAATATCTGTTTTAATTGTACCTTTACTTCACCTTTCCCAAAAGCTGTAATATGGATGAACTGTTTGAATTTGTAAGATAACTAATAAAATGTACAGAAGCAAACTATTTCCGCAATGAATAAAGAATTTAGATGCAGAAAAAAAAGATGTACCCTCTAACCTAACGACCAAGTAGTTTTGATACTGGTTAACCGTAGCGTGTTTGTCGATGACGGAACTCCCCCTAGATGGTGTCATCCTACTTTCCCTCTCTATTGTAATATTACTTCATATAATAATGTAGGGAAATTGTGTAAAAGTCAAAATATTTTAATTTTGTGTACAAAAGACACATGGAACTTTAGAGTTATCAGTGGTAGCTGGGAGTTATCAATTAGGACACGTAGCACTGATATATGATTCTCATCCGAAAATTATCGGGAATCAAACCTCTTTTGTGAAACACGTTATAAAAATAACTTAGATGCAAATGATATTAGTGACCAATTTTCAAAGGATATAGTGAAACATACATGGAGTAGGATAATTCACCTCTGAAAACGTACAAGTTCAACGTATCCAAATATAAAGAGACCTTCCATGACCAAATCCTATCAATTCGATCAGTATAGATTTCTAGAATTCAGTCAATCTTATCATAAAATAATGATTTATGTCTAGAATAATATTAAACATTAAAAAAATATGGCCTAGGTTTAATGTATTTTTAATGAAACATTAAAAATAATGAAATTTAAAAAGAATTTATGGCCCATCCTGAACTGGATTTTTCTCCGGTTTTCCTTCGTGTAGAGGTGGAGTTTTTTATAGACATTCTCTAGGTTCTTGTCTAGGGGTATATTATAACACACACCGAATTATGTTTATTCTACTTGGAAGTGTGTTGAAATGTTACATTCGCTTTTGTATCGAGACTCTTGATCGGAATTGATGGTTTCTTGCTTGCTTCCGGAGAGAGAATTGGTTCATTGTCCTCCAAGGGGTTTGTAACGGTTTATGACTAAATTTATTCTGAACATAAAATTAATAAGAGCAATCGGGAGTGTTCTTTCATAACTTTTCAGACATAATTTCAGGTGTGAAATTCCTCCGAGCTTTTACTTAATAATGTACTAAGGGAATGCTTCCTTTCATGTGCAAGAAGGTGCTACGAAGGTTGACAGTTCTGACAGCGTCAAGAGGGGGAAAGCAGATGAAACGACGTTGGCGTGGAGGAGGCCAGTTTTATTTCATGTAACAGGTACCATTAAGTTTCCAGCAAAAAGTTAGGGAAGCGCAGGGGAGAAAAGGCTTGCTCAGAAGAAGATATAAATTAATATTGGAATTACTGTGAACAAATGCCACATGTGTTATATAAGCATTTCCAAGAAATTAAATGTTTAATTCAAAGAGATCCGATAATACATCCATTAACAGTAATGTAGATGATTAGTTCAATATCTATTTTTCATCACGATTTGTTTTGAGAATAAGAAATATATCATGCATATGCAAATGAAAATTATGCATATGCAATATTTGCATATACAAGCAAGGACGCTGAAATTTGTTTCAAATTTGACTTGATTACAAGCAAGCGATTAAAGTATAGTTATACTTATTTAGATGTATTAAAAAATATATACATGTATGTAATAAAAAAATTTATTTTGAAAGAATAACTGAGTTTTAATAGAAATATGTGAGTGTGTATCTCTTACAGTACGTAAAAACTCTTCAGTATAATAAAAACCAAGATACACTGAAAGTATTGAAATATTTCGGATTCAGAAGCTAACTGAAATGTTTTCAGTTTAATATTAAAGAATCTCAGGAAAAATACAAAATTCAAGTTTAATATCATGAATTAAAAACCAATCACCCAAAGAAATTGGATAAGTGGAAGTTAGTTTGGTTATCGGAGATCATTTTGGCAAAGAATAACGAATTTAAAATGATAGGTTTATGAGCAATGATTCTTTTTTCAAATTTCCTCTCATGGAATAAAAAATGAATTTTTCAATGTTTTCGACAAATAATATTGGTCTTAACGTATGAAATTCCGTAAAATGTAAGAAATATTTACATAAGAAAATACATAGTAACCAGTTTTTCAAACAGATAGTCTAGAAACGCATTTCTTTTAAAATGTGCATAAAATCTATATAAAATGGCTAAAAATCACGTTTATCAGTTGAAGATGTACCAACGCTATTTTTATGTTGTTTTTAATTAACTTAATTTATTTTAATGCTATCAGTTGAATGAAACCGGTAATTTAAAAATCGGCGACCCATGCGTGTTACGCCGTGCTGAGATCGCGTGAAATTACTCAAATACTTCAATAATTGTAAACTGAACGAATCATTTTCTACGTAGAGATTGTCCATCCAATTTACTAAATATCCATAAGGAAAAGAATATCAAAATAAGCAAGGAAACTAATTTTAAAACTGACAAACAACAAGGGACAAGATTTAAAATACTAGTGAAATTATACTTCGAAAAATTAACTACGTACAATACACGAATATTTATGAAAGCAAAATACCTTTTCTTTTTATAACTCTGAATACGACCTCCAAAAATCAATCGTTTCCTTTTAAAGTTAACTTTTTATATTGACAACAACGTGTTTTCAAGCTAGATTTATTTTATCTATAAAAATTAATAATGCCATTAAATATTTTGTTTGTTTATAAAATGAAACAAATCTTGAAAAAATACATAAATGATAAAAATTTGTCGAAATGTATATTATTTTCGTTGCTTAATTTACGATTAATTTAACTGTGATCTCCCAACTGGGACACTTTTCAAAGGTTTTATTGAGCATACAAAATATAACAGAAGGATTACGTGACATGGGTAAATACGATTGTTTCTATTTTCCAATAAAAACGTGACGAAAATGCTACGAAATATAACTAATAATTTGAAACCACTTATTCTATCTTTTTAAATCAAATTCAAATTCATAAATGCGAGTACTCAGTGATTCCAGAGCAAAACACTCTGTTTTGTGTTAATTTTGGAATACAGAGACCAATATGGGGAAATCAATTTAATTGCCCTGTTGTGAAGATACGCTCAATCAAAGTTTATTGCCTCACTAATTACGCATATTATTTAACAGCACGTGTAAATCAATTTATGGATGGTGCTTGCAAATAACACGTACTCCACGCTGAGAACTCTTGATGCCCAGTAAGCTTTTTAGAAAGCTTATAATTAACTCGAATAAAGCTTGTGCAAAGGATTTTCTCTGTTACAAATAAAGAAGCTTATTGTCACAGTGATCAACTATAAAATATTAGATTTGTCCTTAAATTAACAATTTGAATGATGCAGACAAATAATATATACCCAAAATAAAATTAAAACATCTGACTCAAATAGTAAAAGAATATTGAGATAAATCATTGTCTTTGCAAATTTTGTTTATTTTTGGGAATATTATTCTTTCATTATGTGATAAGTAAGTATTAAATATTTAATGTTTATGATTGATGTTGCCCCATGCACTCCATTGTGGATAACATTTCAACTGGAAATCTGATAGCTGATGGGGCTGGACTGCTTCTGAACCGCTTATGATGGATCAATATTTATTTTCAGAACACCATTAAGGACGTGCAGAATGAGGCAATATGGAAACTTGCGGATAAGAGAAAAAAATTAATTGCGACAAAACGGATTTTTTCGGCAATATGTGTTAGAAATTGGGATGATAAGGGATATGATCTAAGAAAGTTGACTTTGCTGTGTGTCTTGAAGAAGAGTGAAGAGGAATTGAAGGAAAAAAAGACGAGGGAAAAGAAGAGCCAACCCTGTAATTACATAGTTACGGGCAAGGCTGTTAAAACCGAGGAGTAATGAGTGAATAAGAAATATATAATAAGAATAGTAAGTAATATATAATAAATATATAAAATAATTACACCATTAACGAAATTTTACGATTTAATGCATTACAGGAAATAATGAAAACCAAAGTTAATTTACACGTTAAATTGGGTCCAATGAAAAGTTACAGATCATACATTTGTAGCGTCTTAAAATACGAGTATTGTTATATCAGAAGTTTCACTTTGTCAAACTAATTGTTTTACGTGTTGAGTAAATTGCAATAGGTAACAACACTTTAAAATTTCTTTAAAAAAAAAAATCAATTCGCCAAGTTTTACCAATAATACATTCAAGCGAAATATCACTGTTTGACTGACTACCTAATCACAAAATATCAGAAACTACACAACCTAAAAACTTGACATTTGTCAGATGGGTTTCTTTTAAGATGTAAACACCTGCTAAGAAGGGATTTTACGAAAATCCAACTCTAACGTGGTAAAATAGGGGTTGGAATGTTTTATGAATGTATCCCACAATAACTCTAGAGTGCCTAGAGCAATTTCAACCAAACTTCATACACAGATGACTGACTATATCAAAACAAGCACTGTGGGAGTAAGACATCCCTCGCACCACTAGGGATGGGGGTGAGAAGGGAGTGACTTGAAAAAATAGTGGAAAAATCCGATATTAGATTCCATATTAGATCAAAACCATACTTTTTGGTGCCATAGTTAAGAGCGTCCCCGGAGCTCTGTAAATTCACAATCAGCTCACATTGCAGATAATATAACCCTAGAGTTACGAAAATGATAAATTACTTTCTTTAAATGATCAGTCGAGAAAGAAATTAATGTAGCTGAAATGAACAGACACCTGCAGGTTTCAGGTATCTCATGGAACATACACAGTGCTTTCAACTTGATATTGGCGCTAATAAGATATAATACAAAGTACTATAATCATTGGCCTTGTTGCTTTCGAAGTTGGAATGTCGCAGCAACCATTCTCTTGTTCACTATAATGTTTCGTGGTTAACACGAGTCCGGCCCCTTGTTTCGCTAGAATAGAACTACTTACCAGACTGTGGTCGCACTACTCGTTATATAAGATCGCACCTTTAAAATGTGGACATACACTTTTTATTTATTGTTGGGGCATTCCTGTGCGTCTACAGCGACATCTCGGGACCAGAGTATGATCCCGAGAGCGCCCACCAGGTTTGTCCCGTGTCGGAGACTGCCGACTCAGTCGGCCACCCTACCCGCCCGGGCTGGGGTTATGGGCTACAAGTGACCTCCCAGTATGCGTACTGGTAGACTGGGACACGTCTAGCTGTCATATCCCTACTGCTTTATGCACATGCAGTAGCTGAGAAGCCATCCTGCTCACCGATCGGAAGTGAACGCCAAGCCAATGGGATTCAAGCTTCCTTCCCGAGCCACGGGGGAGGGGGGAACCACTACCCGGCAGAGACCAACCCATTTAAGGGTCGTCAGGTTGTCTATAAACTGAGGGCTCAATGCCCCTATCCTGCCTACTCAATTTAAGGTGCCGAGTGACACCCGAGAACACGATCGTGACCATTTAAGGTCGTGACTTGCTCTCTACCACTTCGTGATATCCTCAGCATCCGATCTGTTACTCGGTAGACGAGATTAGGTACGGGGGTAGTGGGGCTCGTCTGTTCGTCCAGTGGTCCACCGAACGTCTGCTAACTTAATCCGGATGGGCCCAATTAAGAGCCTACCCTTCAGACACTCAGCTGTGCTCGAGGGCAAACCCTCTCCTCATGTGTCGGAATCCAGAAACCTTTCTGGATCCCAATCTATTGATGGGTAACTGCTCGAGGCGCAACTAGTTGGCCTCTTCCACCTGTCCAAGACATCCGTTCCATTTGCCCAGGGCATCTAGGATCTGGGCGGGATACGTGTCCCGGTAGTAGTACACTCAAAGTGGTGGGACACAGTGTACCTCCCGCTATCAGAAAGGTTTCCCTGTCTATGCCGGGTCCGTCGAGGTCCCTTGCGGGGTTCTCTGCTCGTTGTTAGACAGGTTAGCCCGTCAGCCTGGGTTTCCCCAAAGAGTAACGGACGATGTCCCTTGCGGGAACATCTCCTCCCCTCCTCCCTCGGACCGATCGGTTGCCCGTGAGGTCGGGATTGGGTACGGCACCCGTGAGGCACCCCAGCCGCCAGGGGGTGGGTCCGGCTGGTAGTCGTAGCGACTAGTAAGAAATTTCTTACGAAAAGAGTATGCTCACCTTCAAGTTTTGTGAGCAGATCCAGAAACAACTGCCAATTGCGTGTGTCAATTTTCACAGCCAGAAACAGATCAGGAGTAAATTCAGTTGTAGAGTAAATTATTTTTTGTATTGTGTCAAATTGTCATAAGTTCGGATGAAAGAGAATTTTTTTGTGTTACATTACAATATTTAATGTTTGTGCATTTCTCTGATAGCATTTTTCTTATTATTATTAAATAGTTTTTCATCTTAAATAGTCTCTTCAATGTATTATTGATCTCAACAATGTGAAGATAAACTAACAATCAATCAATTTAATATCCAATCATATCTCTAACTTCGACAATGAGGTATATTGCAGCATCGCATTGAGGGTATTGCATTCAGAATGGTGCATTGGATAGCACACCTGCGGCCAGAGCAGAAATCCCAGGTTCGAGTTCCGGACCGTCGCAATTTTCACCTAGCTGTTGACGTTGCAAACACTCCTCCACAAGTAGGTACACGGAAATTGTGAGTTAAAATGAGGTTTATTATTACTTGAACATTCATTAATCCGTTCGGATTGATTGAAGGAGCAGAGTGCAGTGGTAGCTGTGCAGGGTTTGAGATGATGTGGAAGTTGCTGTTTGTATAAACACCTAGCATCCCTGGGGTAATGGTAGGAATGAAGGAAAAGTAAAAACACGACCCATATTGATGTTGAATAAATCATTTTTGGGACCTCTGGAATGAAGTGACACCATCATTTTCAGATAGGTACACGATCATCCCTTTCTATATCGGGGGTGAAAAGGAGGGAAATGTAAAATAATCGAAAGTGACTGTTATTAGTGCTGAGATCGTAAATTCCGGAGCAGCAGAAATTAGAAGTGACATTCTAGAAGACGTCAAAGTTCACAATCAGCCCGTATAAACTCCAGCAGCCCTATGGAAGGGGATGTCATGAAAAAATATCGAACATACTTGTGACGAATCCATAATTTTCGGTGTCGCTGAGGCGATAGAAAGTCTGAACTCAGCCCTCAGAAAACAAACGCACCACAAGCATCTCTTGGTTAGGGGGGCGAGAGTAAAAATGGGTTTATGGATAAAAATAACTATCAAAAATGAGATCACGTAGAGTACTGTATTCTTAGAGCTGGGGTGAAAAGGGCGAGACGTGAAAATAACGCAAAAAGATCGAGCCAATGGTCATTGAGTATTCTGAGATGAATAATCGTATACCCAATAACATTATGTATTCTTCAGGCCACATGAATTGTACGACGCCCCTAGAGATGGGTGTTACAAAGAGCGTGACACAAAAAATATCGAAAATTAAATCCGATGAGAAAGGAATTAACAAAAATTTACTCATACGGAGGGAACTAGTGTTTTCTAAAAAGTCTTTTTGAATTGCATAAGTGAAAATAAGGGATTGAGGGTACACATTAATACTATTAAACCTCCAACATTAATGGATAACATTCTCAGTGGATACCAATGCGAATATGAGAAAAAATAAAATTGGAGATATATTACAGAAGTCGCATGTGCAAATCAGCGGGTACTCGTCTAATAAGTTAATATAACAGTTAAAGCAATAACAAAATATTGCCCATAAAGAGGAAACCTTTGCAAAATTGGTTTAATGAACAATCTCTAGGGTGGGATAAGATAAAAAGTATCTGAAACTGTATCTTGTGTGATCAGACACTGCAAAGCACTCCAGAAATGAATTCATGCTATTACATGAATACCACGAAGAGTCGGCGAAGAGGTTTGCAAACTTCGCCAAGAGTGTAAGACTAATGCATCGCAATTTAATAATAACTATTATATTCCATGTATTACAAAAGTGACGTGTATCTCCAGTTTAACGTATTTGGTAGATAGAGTATTTTCTTTTCAGTAAAGAGTAACACGAAATGTAAATTATTTATGCTTATTCTTAATGAAGAAAATTTCCATGATGATTTCTATGAAAATTATTGCCACACTTACATGTTATACATTCAAATTCCTACTCCTTTTTTTAGTTTTTGAATCATTCATGAGATTTATGACATACAAGAGAGGAAAAGGAGTAACATTAATCTTCAGTAAGATATAGATATTTTATTGAATCTTGTTGGTGTTCTAAGACTAAGGCAATATTTTAAACAAGCAATGGTTTGAGTAAGTTTCTGCATTCACAAACAGTTAAAAAAGCTGTAAACCTGACTTAAGCAAGAGACAAGAGCATGGTGAGAATTAGTCTGAGCTTCAGCGCCGCCCTTGCACACAGGGGCCGCCGAAAGAGGGGGCAGGGACGGTGGAGTAAAATGGAAGCTCTTGATGGTAAGGGTGCTTGAATCCGAGCGGGAAGGGGATAATGGAGGAAGGGAGGAGAGGGGCAGGAAGCGGTGGCTCGCGCCTCTATTAATTACTGCCAGCACCTCATCCCTCCACCCTGTGCCTCTCTCTGAATGCCTTCCGGAATGCTGCCAACGGATCTTGATTGCAATGCCTACATGGAGAGTGCGCTGCGCTATTAGATCGTCAGAGGCATTACGCAGCATGCTGTACGAAACTGAAGACCATTACTTAATATCATCTCACTCACAATATAGATTTTTACTCTTCCTCTTAGAGAGAGAAAACTAAGTAATTTTGGTCATTATTTACGTCTACAATAATAATTTAATTGAACTATTTATTTCGAGCTGGTAAATGAACAATTTTTATTGAACATCACAACGTTTCAAAAGTGGATTACTGTCATCGTCAGGTGATCCACAATACAAACAAATATAACTAAAATAAAGACAAGTTACGTACATTTACAAATAAAACAATTCCATAGAAAACCATTGTTGAACCGTCGTGATAAAATTCTCTACATACGAGGTCGAAATAAATATTTCAATTAAAGTAATTTTTTGTAGTTTAATCATAATCTCGTTTATCTTTTCAGCTATATCATATATTGCCTACTTGTTGCGACACAGTATACCCCGGAGGTTTTTACGGCAACGACGATAGTAATATCCCGCGTTAAAATCTGTGGAAGACGGGAATAAACGACCAAGGGATACTTTTTAGTACAAATCTTCGTCATAAATCTTCATTCTTAACCATCTGAATGGGTGCGTATTCTGATACTGAGGCCAAAGCGCGTGGTAGGAACGACCAAATGGTCGTAGTAAGAGAATTTAACAACAAGGCGCGGTGCCCATTGTGTGCATTGGTTTCATGAAACCGCTTTTCATGCAGCGTGTAATAAGGTCTGATTTTGTATTGGAGTTTGGAAATAAATGGCACTTTACAAAAAAGCTAGAAATAAAGTTTGATTGAAACTAGGATTCAGCTAAAATTGAGGTAAAAGAAGTGATAGAAACGTACACGTATGTGAATTTCATATGATTCCCGTTTCACAATGAGATCTGAACCGAAAATATTCCGTGGGAAGAAAGATACAAGAAGTATAGTTTTGTAGATTTCTATCCCTATTTACTTCAAGAGATCGTGTAATATAAATATAAATAAAATTTATTTCAACGATTAAAAACGAGTTGTGAAAAGCTGAACTAAAAATATTTTAAGCTATCAGCTCAAAACTAACAAAGTACGTCCTTTACTTAAAAAAGTGTTTTAACATAACTTCACAACAACAACTGTTTATTTTACAAAAAAATAGTTTGATATTAAATGTGATAATACTAATGTCATAAAGTGTTATTACTCAAGGGAGGTTTTAATTGACTAAATTTAGTAAATTTATGGCATTTAAAAAATTGATATATTTTTAGTTTTTTCATCATTAAAAAAATTGCAAAATTTTAGACTTACATTTTTCATAACGACGGTTATCAGAAGAAAAGATGATGGATATAAAATGACACATAATTTCATTTTAAAATTTGAAATAGTAGGACATTTTCCGAAAATAGTAGACTGCATACATTTCATTGCACTCCATGCCATTAACATAACCGAAATTTTATTGTATTTAGATGTCGAAATCAAAATGTTTGTAATATAAAGAACCAACATATTTTGAAACAGAATTTTTTGTCATAAATTCCATACTCCGAAAACCATAAGATTTCCAATTTTCAATTAGGTTCTGTAACGCGTGATAATGTAAAATATCATCTCTAACATTGGAATTTCTTTCCGTTTCCATGCAAACTCTGAGCAAACACATTTGTCTTTCTGCATCCCCTCATCTCCACGTCATTTCCCTTTATGTCCTTCAACTTATCCGAAAAGTCGCTCTCTATCCGACGGCACTCGCCCGCATTTCGCTTTCGATATCCTCCTTTCTGCTCCAACCCCCAGCTCAAGCATCTGATCCTTCATCAGCCTCCAGTCGCCTCCAGCGGAGGAGGGCTTGCTCTTCCACTCGTCACTTTCTCTTATTCCTTGCTTTCAGGAGACTTCCTTCTCAAGGTTACTGCTCCTGTCTTCAGTCACCAGGTTCCATCACGTCATTTTCTCACTATTTTCTTCTTCAGCAATAAAATTATTTTACCATAAATTGTAGCTTAAGATGGGACCAGACTCCAAGTTAGTCGAATTACGCAGATGGATAATTGTTTTCTTTATTACTATTCTAATTATTTTAAGACAATAATATAAATAATTAGTAAAAAACGATTTAATTTGTATATGTCAGTTAACAATACAAACAATATTCAGGAACTCGCTTGACTCGTTTGAAATGTACAATAACATGTACAAACATGGCGGTCGAGCACAACGGTTTCGTGATTTATGCATCTCACATCAGAAAAAGTGAAATAGCTTTCTCAAGTTTCCGGTGGCTTATAGGTAAAAGTAATGTAAAAAATTATACGGACAATATAAAACAACTCAAACTTCCTTCACTTTCGTGATTTAAAACTTGGTCTTTTATTGAAAATAAGTGATTTCTCCATAAGATGCCATGCATCACAACATCAATTATAATTGCAATTTTGTAATTTAAATGATCGATGAGGCATGATTTTCAAGTTAAAATCACAATAAGTACATGTTTCTCTATTTACGCCTATTTTAGACAGTTTAGTGATTTCATTCTACTTGCACTAATACTGACTATAGTAATAAATTTTACACTAAAAAGCATCTGAAATGATTCCTGTACATGTGTAAATCAACTGAAATACGAATTATTAAAATACTAATTATAATCAGAACTCGAGAATGGAAGGTTAACTTTCATTTCATTCTAAATTCTCTTTTGTTCTCGCAATTATCACAAATATATTCTTGGCAGTGAAATGAAAGCAGAATAAAGTACCGTAGTGAAGAATGGAAAACTAACTGTTCTTTCCGCACGGTTTGGAGGAATGAACATTTACTCGAGTGTCACTTCTCTTGAAAATTCATAATAGAACTTTGCATCTCTCCCATGTTGGTACCCCTGCCCTCTTACGTCGTCTTGTAAGCTTTCTCCGTCTCTGGTCCACTAAAATTCGCATGTTTGCGCGTTCGTGTGGATGCCGCCAGCGCACCTGCGCGCGGCGTTATCAGCCCGTCAATATTGACGACTCCTTGCCCCTTCCCTGACCCACGAGCGCTGAGTCAACACAGCGAGATGCATTGAGCCTCCGTTGTCCTGGGGATTTCCCCTCTCGCGGAAGGGTGGCATCACTGCGACCATGACGTCTTTAACGCCAGATGAGTATTTGATTGAAAGATTATTTCATATTCGCGATAGCTTCCATTAAAATAATATTTCCTTTCTTAGATCATCCTCTGTTTATTAACATATTCGTAAAAATAATAAATAATAAAAACAAATTCATAGTAAAAAAGCAGTAAGAAACTGCGTGGAGGAAAATTGGGGGACATTTTTATCAATTCCGATCAAGGGTTCGATAAAGTAGTGGCGAATGTATAATTTCTGTGCCCCAAAAAGCAAAATCACAGCATGCACCGCCTAACAAATAAGAACATGTTATAATATCGACCGAATGATGCAAAAGAAATAATTCCGTACATTTTTCAAATATTTATTTTGTACTTATTCATAACTAACTAAACACAACTTTATTAAATGAAAAAAAAAGAAGAAGAAGAAGGAATATGTCAAAATTCAAAACAGATTTCCCGATTTCAAAATGACCGATTTTCTATGATGTAATATGAATTAAAAACTCATCTAATATCTTATGCAGTTGGTTCTTCAGGCAAGTGAGAAGAAAGTTAGACAATACTTGGAAGAATATTTGTAAATATCACTGTCTCTTGTGGTCCTTCGCCCGTATTTCCAAACGAAACGGAAGCAAAGCCGATCATATATTTATTCACGGGCCAGGGTCTCACAATTAGTGGTAGGAGGTTCTCCTTTCATTACCATAGTAAAACAACGCTGTACAATTACTGTCAGATGCCTCTCCACCATGTGCTCTGACGCTGCTTAGTAATGCAATTTACGGGGGCGTTATGTGTTCGTCGATAATCACCTGTCTGCGGGGAAATACTACAGGATAGGAGACAGCTCCCCGCTATAGGAAACTGAAAGGAGCCTAAGTACTTGTTCCAGGCATTAATTTTGGCAATAATAAACATAATACTGTTTACGGAGAATTTGGATTTTCTAATGTGTTAAAAATCAAACATTCAGTACCCGAAAACAAAAAAACAAAAATACACATGATTGGAGGATAAACAGAAGAAAGTTTTACATTAAATAACTTATATCAATTTAAAAAGAAACTATTTTCTTGCATGATTGTGTTGTCTTATGACTCATATTAATTTAGTTTTATGTGTACTCAACTTTGGCACGGTAGTGTACATTAATTCTGTTGCCACATCCTGGCCCGGGTTTTTCTCCGTTTTTCCATCGGGTAGAGGCGGATTTCTTATGCAGGTTCTCTAGACTTTGTCTAGGGGCGTGTTTATTGTATCAATACATCGTGAATTTAGTGTTATTTCAATTCTTATGATTTTTAAACACTATACTCAGAATAATCGATAGTTCGATAATAATTTGTACATGTACAATTTTTGCGTTAAATTACAAACATATTGACATTCTATTAGTATTATAACTCGTAGCTAACTTTTCATCTTATCTAGGAATTTTTGCTGAATTTTTTGCATCCGCCTCTGCCTTAGGGCCCTTGAACGGAATTGATGGGATGGTCCCTTGCTTGCTTCCGGAGAGTAAATTAGTTTATTGTCCTCCAAGTGGTCTTACGCAGTTTGTACTGCTTTTTTTACAATAAATTTATTTATTATTATTGGACTTTGGAACAGAAAAATGAACTGGATTATTTTGAAAAAGATGAAAATGGCTTTAAATGAACATTTTTTATATTCTCAACAAACATATTGCCAACTACCTTTCTTAAATTTCCTGATTTTTACATAGTACCAATGAACGTGCTTTGCAATTTATTGTTGGTTATCATGATTCTATGCTATTATGTTTATCAAGCACAGATTGACTCACATTGTTTTGTTAATTGAATACGACACGTTTTTCAATAAATATGGCGAAATATCAATGAATTATAAACAATTTTCCCTAGTATATATTATATCCGTATTTTAAAATATTTCTGCCTTAATATTAATAAGAAAAAATACTGTTATGTTGTTAAACATTTATTAATATATAATAATAATTATTAATATAAAATTACTGTTAATAAAAAATACGCACGTTGTAGAACTAATTAGTGTGAAATAAAAATATAAAAAACTAAAAAATTGTTTTCTTGTAGCATATGACTCAAACGTACCATGGATATCGTACTATAAACAGATGAATAAGCCGGTACCCCGTGATATGGAGTAAAAATGTACAATTATTTTATACTAGTGGAGCAGAGAACTTGGAAAACTAGTGCTAAGAAACTATCTTGGATGGAAGTGGATTTTTCTAAGTAAAAACAGGGAAACTAACTATTTAATCTATATTTCCACAAGATATAGATGAAAGTTTGACAATCAAGAGCAAATTAACCGTTTTTATTCTGGATAACTTTGTATGCAATATATTCACACTTTCTTCTTCGGGAGTGATTTGTTGTGAAATCAGCAGCACTTCAACAGAACCTCCTGGAACTAAATTACACATTTTTGGAGCTCGAGCACATACAATTTTTTATGAAAGTTGATAAGTTCCTGCCTCTCTCGAGAAATGCTTCACTATTCTGACTTTCTTGAAATATCTCCATTACCACATGGAAATAAATTCTAAAATCGAAAATAACGAGAGGAAAGGAAAAAGGAAATGACCGTGTGATCCCTGTAGACTGCTAGTTCTAGAAACCGACGGCAGGCGCGCTGGGAACACCGGTGCGCTCCTAGCGAGCAACAGCTCAACTGGAGCGTTGTTCCCGCGAGGGCGATAGCTCCCCTTAACCAGGCCGTGTTAAAGGTGTTATTAAATTCTCCCGACGGACGGCGTCCGAGAAGCAGACCCTGTTCTTGCAACCGGTGGTGTGTGCATGAGAATGGGCGTCAGGTGTAGACTCGTAGACTCGAAGATGCTAAAACGATAACGACGGTGGCAGCAGTGGAATAAAGTTCGCGTAAGATTTTCTAAAAACGATGGCATTGGTTTTATACAGTGATGCAGTTCATAACATTATGGATAGCACACTACATTATAAAACTGTTAATGGGTTAATATACTCTTTTTTGACATGTAAGTGAACACGTCATGTATTTTTCTTGAGAAATACCCTACTCTGAATTCAGATCTGCCCTTCTCGCGGCCCTACGTTTGAATCTCAGGCGGATATTTTTATTATATACTGTCATTATTCACAGCAACAGTTTGAGATGAGAAAAGAAAAAAAAGTGAAAGATCGGTAATAAAAATACTCGCAGAACAACCTTTTACGAACACAATGTTTTGATCCACTTACGAGATTGCAGTTACATTGTAAATAACGTGAGATAAACACACAACACGTTTTGCTTCAATTGCAAAAGTACTACAAAGTAAACGTGACATTTTGTGGGGAACTGGTAATGAGTCAAAGGGGCAGTTATGTAAAACGTTATTGGAAAATAAATATATTTTACATGTGATATAAATTTTATGTATAATAAATATCAAATAAACTTTAAAAAAATATCAAAAACACCTTCGCCAATAACTATTTGTATTTGTTTTAATATCACTGTTTTTAAATAAGGATGATTATGAAAGAATATTCGTCTTTATTCCGTATCTTACATTGAAAATCCATTACGGTAAAGCAAACTGAAAGCCATGTAGCTCTGGAGTATAAAACGGACGATATTCAACTAATTGATTAAACGAATTTAATTTTTGTATAAGAATGAGGAAGCACATAAAAGAATATTGTGCATTCCTGTACTGTGACTCGTTTCGTGATGTTTCATTTTATATATTTCGGAACTCATACAACTGACAAATAACTATATAAATGGTTTTTAAGACAATGAGTATGATATTGAGCAACTTGTTAAATGGAATGGTTTTCATATTTACTTTGAGATGTACGAAAGAAAGCTAATTTATTAGAAGAATTGTGAAGGACAATTAAAATACAAAAAAAAAAACACAACAAAAAATTAAATAGAAAGATCAGAAAGGTAAATTTTATGAAATAAATATTGCAAAGGAAACTTCGAATGTCCGCACGGGAAAGAAAGTAAGACAAAAGATAGGTGTTGTTGGGGAATCATCTGGTACTACATAAACTATTCTATCTGGAATCATTAGGAGAAAATAATAATGTGATAAAGAATGTATCCCAATCTGAAGAACTTACTGAGCGAAGATGTTATAAAGTGAAAAGTAAATGAACCTAAATATTGAGTTGCCAGCATTCGCAACCATTGCTACCGGCATTATCAGTGTAGAGCATCGAGCAGATATGGTGAAGAATCCATATTTATGTTTATTTGGATAATTATAAATTGGATGAGAGTATAATTGCCGGAAATATAGTGTTCTGATAATTAATGATTTATTTTACTTAATATGTTCAATGTTTTAAAAAACGTTATTTGTCATGTAGTTGTACAACAAACCAGTATACTTCATTTTGTAGCTCATAAGGTCAACATTTGTTAATATTGATATTGTATGTTTTTCATTTGAATTTTTGTCATTTCTATTGGGTATTAAATTTTGAGTTTATTTGGAGAGAATTTATTTTAGAGTCTGTATAATATTCAATTTTAGTTAGTCATTTTGTTCTTTTTACATATTTCCAGATATTACTAATTTTATTTATATTAATTTCATATATTTTTAAAACATTTATAGAATTTTATTATTTCCGCTAAAAGGCGGTGGTTCTCCGATCATTAATATTGGTAAACTAGTTTCCGCTACTCCCTATTGGGTAATATGTTTAACGCGAGAACGAGGCCTCATCTAAGCTGTTACCCACTGTTGTCACTAGTCACGTGCGCTAACATATGTACTGTACGTAATTCAATGAATTTCTCGAATTGGATTCCAGATAAAATGATAGAAATATCGACAACAAATCGATGTTCCAATGAATGGTATCATGTCTGAAGTTAATTCAATGTGAGATAGATGCTTTGTTCGACTAGTTCTTTCCTCACATCGGTTCAAACAGCTGCCCTCCTCCAGGCAACGTGAAGGAGCCAACATATTGGCCAGCGTGAGTGATGTGCTCCATGTCCAAGCGACGTCTGAAGTATTCCCGATACGAAAGCAACTCTATTTACGTCAGGTGTTATTAGTTGCTTGCTGAGAGAGATAGTCTCATCCACAAAGCACTTTTTACGAGATTTCACTTTTCTGAACAACGCTTCCCTTCATCACTTTCATCCTACAGTAATTTCCTACCTTTTCATATCCCATCCTATACTCCTTACTTCATTATGATTTTTGCTTCTAGCTTTATGCAATTTTCTGAGATTATCCTTTTACATTTTGAATGTACTTTTTCATTTCTCGCCATCCACCTTTCTCCCACCTCAGATTACACGCAAACTATTGCCTCTACTTATGTTTAAGACTTTCTCTTCTCTTGTATCTTCCGGGACAAAATTATCACAAGTTTCCCCATTTATCTCCATCTCTCCTCACTCGTTCATTTAGAAGAATATTCTTTTTCTTCAAATTATAATTTCATACAATCTCTTACCTCGTACACAAAAATAATAAATCCAATAATAATTCTTCGCCTACCTCTTTCACGTGGCTTTTGCATTTTCTCATTCCCATCTACTCTTTCGTAAAGTTCAACATTTCCTGTAACATCCTCACAACTACTTCTCACACGCTTTTTCTCTCCCTCGTCCCGACCCCTCACCGCCAGCCGCACATCCTTCACAGCAGCGCGGTGCGGCGCCCGGTTGCTGAGCTGCTCGTCTCGTTAACGGCCGGATGGAGTTCTCCGCGCAGCTCTCGCTCGTGCTACCCGGCCCGCCTCTGGACTATACCTACGAGGAAATGGCGTCCGTTGTGCCCCCTCCACCCTCACCCACAACTCCACCATGTCTCCAAAATAGGATTTCTCTTTGGAGTAGAAAAGGCAACACAGGAAAGTTGAACAAAGATTAGAAGTTTAAATGAACGTAAGAGGTCAGAATGTCCTTGTAGTTCGGGGCTGTTCTTATTTGTCATAGAAATTGTGAATACATTGGGAACTCCACATAATGTCCAGATACTTCATAGTGCAATGAAGATGATCCTCATATGAAATACATGAGGATAAGAACAATATGTAAAGAAGTTAAATGGTGTGATCTAGTTCCAGAATATTGATTTCCTGATTTCCGTGAAAAAAACTTGTGATTACGCCGATTATAAAGAAAAACCAAAAAATAAAATAAAAATGAAAGACCACGAAGTTTTGTTGTTTGAAACGGATGAAATAAGTTGTTTTTAGTTCATAATTTTTATTGGAGCCAACATAAAGTACAATGTAGTGTATACATTGATGCTATTTCATTGATCTGAGGCTCCTGGTATAGAAATTAAAATAGTGAGAAAGTGATGAGATAGTGAAACACCTATAATTAACATTAAAATTACAAATTTACTGCGATAAGATTTATTAATTATAAAAATAATTTTAAGTAAATATTTAATAAATGAATTTATAGAAATTTTCTTCATAACTTATTTGATGAGTTAATTTAATTTGTTAATTTAATGAAACTTTTGTTAAAATATACTACAAAACAAATTATTTATATATTTGTTTTTTATTATAACATTTAGTGTTATTTTACTAGGGGACATAGCAACGCTCCACTCTAGTCAATATCAGAATATTTTTAGGTAAATTTTCAATGAATTAATTTTTAAGGATTATTTTACCGATGAATTATAATTTCTTATAAGCCCAATACCGATGAATGTCCAGGTGTCACGGAGCGACGCCCACGCTACTGGGAAATGTATCATTTATCATTTCATCGGTAACGAGTGTTGTGCATTGCTTCAGCGTAAAACATTTTACAGAACAATCAAATGTGACCTGTAGGTGATCGCCCGGTGGATGAATCTCAAAAAGAAGGTTGCGTGGCAACCCAATACTTTCTTACGTTATGAAGGAAATGTTTTCCATTTAGCGCCGAACACTTATTGATTCCCTAGGTAAGCTCACGAATTTTATCGTTCGATGGATCCTATAGACACACTTCTGGATATTATACGACCCCATGGGTTGGTTCGCAGTTCTAAACATTCCGATTTCGAAGATCGAGTTGACGGCTTTTGTTGGAGCAACGGTCGAACGCGTCGAATCAGATGGTTTACGGAAATACTGCCCTGCGAAAGGCGAGCGTTGGTAGACCGAGGCGGTGCAGCGCTGTAAGATTGTCAAAACTTCAGGAGAAAAGTTAGAACGGCATTTGATTCCTGATGTTAAAAAACCTATACATATCAAGTCTTGGGAAAATCCCACCATAAGTTTACGATTTTACGAAATCACACAACAGTTTGTCCAGTGTTAGATTCTGAATCACCATATATTTTACGGTTAATTTTATTGTTTTATTATTTAATGTAGTTAGTCTAGTTTGGTATTATTTTCCTTCATTATTTATATAGATTTCAAAAATATCAGAAAATACATGACGTCTTTATAAATAAATAAAATCATTTTCTATTAGGGAGAAAAATACGAACTCAAAGTCTGGCCACAGCAAGTTGGCTAATAATACTAATGGCTCTTACATGTGGTTATGGAGAACAACAATGCATAAGTGGAAAAAACAAAGCATGAAACCATTTCGAGGGTAACACAGCTGATTCTGCCATAATTGGATCATGGCTGTAGCCATACTTTTTAACTTTATTTTTATAAAAATTTTGCTTTGAATTAAAAATAATTTCACCGAATACAAATATAAAATGCAAAAATAGAAAAGGAATAAAATTTATTTCTCTGTGAAATGCTGATGAAAGAAAACAGAATAGGAAATTAGTTTTTGACTCGATTTTTTAGGTAGTGCTTTGAATACGCACGTAAGAGTACCAATCAGTTACAATAGTGGCTTTTTAATACGGATTGGCGAAGTTTCGAACACCTTCGTAAGCTTCTTAACTGGAGCTCCGAACCTCCCTCAGACTTTGCGAAGCTATTTTCTCTCTTCGCGAAATTCGAGGAAAGGATTCACCTGGCGTGTTGCAGCGTTCCGTTTGCAAAGCGTCGAGTATATTGTTTACATATATCAAAATGGGATATTAGGTGCTTATTATATTAATACATGTTATCAACGTAATTATAATTATGTCGGTGTTCAATATTAGTAAATTCTCGTAGATAATACTCTCTTATGACCTTTTACATATATAACACAGTATTTTACTCAGGACGTTACAGCCAGGATTTTGACCTTTGATTTATGTAAGCATAAATGGTGCAGAATCCTTGTATAATGTCACGAATGAAATAAAATAATATTTAACAACAGAAACCATAAAAATATAACATTAAAATCAAAATGAACAGAAATCATTTGCAAAATTATCATAACATTGATAAATAAATAATGTACATGTGGTCCTACTTATAATAATTAAGTAGTGATAGACGTAAGCTCTACTATTTCTCATAGATTGTTACACTTCACACTTGTTCTATGGTCCATAAGTTTTTTATATTTATAATAAATAGATTTAGTAATACTTATGAAAGTGTTAGCAATACTCCTTTAATTAGGAGCGACAAATAGTCATGCCGCCCCGCTCAGACCACAAGGATCGCGACATAGCGGACGCATGTAATTTTGGGGGGAGAGGGCGTACTTTCTAAAAAAAGAGGTTTCTTCCCTACGTAGGTTTTTTGTTTTGACGCCTAAAAATGTGTTGCCATTTACTTTCAAATCAATAAATGCGTAAGTAAATAAATAAATATGATTTGATTGTTGCTCTATTTATTACGTAGAATTGTTTTTGATTTGCCATCAGGCTTAAGGTTATACCTATGGTTACAAACAAAAATGAAGTCTGGAGCAGTAAGAATAATTTGTTTCGAGGCTGGTTGACTTCAGTCATCAGGGTATAATTTACATGGAATATAGTCGGTACTTCTTCAAATTTTATAAATATATTTAGTTGCAGAACCATGCGGACGTACAAAAGAAGGACCGTGAACGTACACCGAAAGATGTCTTACATATAGCATATCGACAAGTTATTTTTTATAAGAAAAGTATTAATTCTACCGCAAAAGAATTTGATGTACCGAATAAATCACTCATATTGCGTCAATCTCATGTTGTAAGAATGAAGGAAAAGTCTGAAAGTAATCCCTAACTGATAAGAACTGATTTGACATAAGAGTGCGCAGGTCACATCAAAAGTAAGCAAATTTTTTTCTGACGAGGAAGAACTGTCATTAGATATCTTAAATAGGAAGTTAACATATATAATGTATTAACGCCGCAAAAAAATCCATTCTTCACTTTTGGAATAAGAAGTTTATTACTGTTGACGATAGGTTTGGATTTTTAAGGCCATTCTTCACTATGTATACGATCATCTTAACAACGAGTTTATCTAAAACCTTTTATTCAATTAAAAGACTTTATAATTACTAGCAAGTTTTTAAGGAAACCCTATTTATCCCCAAATTTTGCATAAATTATTATATTGGTCAACGTACTCGTAGTCTAAAGTCAACCAATCCCGGACATGGGATATGTTGAGTCATATTTTGCGTTCTATAAAATTAAGATTGTTAACCATAATTAATTCTGGACTTTGTGTTGTTTATTTAAACTTCAGAGGTAATCTATGATATAAATTGTACTATAAATAATATTATAAATACCAAGTACAAGGATATAAATTGTATTTCACTAACGTAGATATTTTTTTAAAAATCAGCGAAATTTAGTCAAACATTTAGTCTTTACGGTATGAGGAGAAATATGAATCAAAGTATTCTTCTTCTTTTCCTTCGCCCTTAATAATACCGTGCTATACAGGGTCGGCGTAGATGGAGATGGGGGGGGGGATACTTGATTTGGCTTGGTGGGGAATTTCAGGGTGCCAGATGCCCTTCCTGTCGCACCTCCCCGGGGGCATGTGATTAATGAATGACATGGAGGTGAATGATGATGAGTGAATGTTGTGGTGGAATGATAGGAATGAAACGGGAGAACCCCGAGAAAACCTGCGAACACGTTTTCGTCCGCCACCTCGAATTCTACTTGGATCGGACCGGGTTTGAACCCGCGTAGGTAATCAGAGGTAGAAGGCGAGTGCGTTACACTACGCCAAAGGTTGTCCCATGAATCAAAGTATCAAAAAAGGAAATTATAACGTTAAGAAAATTACCTAGACCATAACATCAAACAATCTTGAAAGTTTCTAACTTACAATTTAATCGTCTCGATGTATTATTCAACTTCTTCGTAACATTTTTCTTTTGTTTCAAGTGAAATTATTTGTTTATATATTATATGCTCAACATACAAATTTGTATGTGAAATTTTAATATGAGGAAACAATTGCAATTTAGTTTTAATAATAGAAGGTTGTATATAAGTATATTATAATAATAATAATGTTGCTTACGCTCCACAATTACCAAGTACATTATAATAGGCTGAAGAATAATAGTGTAAATGTCTTGGACTCAAACATATGCATCGATTTCTATTTTACCGCCGGTATGATTAAACGGATCCTTCGTGTAATTTATTTGTCATTGAAAGTTATAAGAGTCGCTCGTTTAATACAGATCAGGTGTTGCCATAACGACATCACATAACAAAGATAGGCAAGAGAAGTGTATCCATGTTTATGAGAGGTGAATGTGATGAACGGTAGCTGAACTGGAAAATAGTTGATGTATTTGATAGCAACGAGTGGCTCAAAGTAGGAGGTGAAAGGTTAGAATCCCTTTCTATCTCTATTTTCACTTCGCAGGAGTTCCTTCATGCACTTGACCGGTCACATCTTATAAAATGGGTAGGAATCATCTTCATATACAGTAATGCTCAAACGTCCCAGAAAAATTTGTGTTCTCTTTCCGCGTGACCGGACGGAGCAAATCACATAAATGAAATATCGTACCCAGAGCATTAAAAGATGAGTTTATGATTTACTATTGTTTCACCTTTCCTTTTCCGAGATTAACAGTATTTAAATATTACATGAACATGCTACATGATTCGTTTATCTGAAAAGAATATTACTTGAGTATTGACAATTAACAGCTCTGACACGTCTGCCCATACTGGTAATAATACACAATATTTGTTGAGTATGTGTGTTTCAAAAGACTCCCTTGTGTATTACGATATATTGTTTATTAGTGATCTGATTGTTAGTACTAAATATCATACCGAGTGAACAGATGGGTAAAAGTAGTATCTGCCGTATTATTCAGGTTAATAAAAGTAATCGTTTGTATTATGAAACAGAATGTTCTATTCAGTTCTCCGTGCGATTTAATCTAGTACTTAGAAATTAAAAAAATGTCCTTGATCGTTGGAATGGTACCGAGTGAGAAGCACGAACTCGTGATCTACAGTGTACCCCCCCCCCCTTCACCTCTGCAATGCTAACGGCGCGGCGTCAACGCAGAGCTGGGCCACATCAAAGGAGATGCCAGTGACTCAGGATTCCTTCCTTGCTCGACCTCAGCCCTCGCGGCGCTATGTGGCCGCTTGCGGTCGTCGCGGCCACAGGAGAAGCCTGCCAGTCAACCACGTGACACGACGTCACCGCATCATCCACCACAGCCTTTGTGTCGACGCAAAGGATGCGCTTCTTCGTCATAGACGAAACTATGCCTGTCCATATATCACCGCAGAAACTCCCCTCAAACTAACCGTTGTTGTGAACATCACTATCAAAGTTGCATCACTTTGATTCTACATTTTGGTCATAGTTTCCTCCCTTTGCTTCTGGACACAGTTGCGTCTTCACTATTTCCCATCGTTTCACTATCTCCCTGTCAACTTCAAAGTTATAATGGTTAATTGAATAGTGGTCAGATCTGACTACCATTTTACTCCCACACTGTAGCTGCTGATTCAATTTTACTAGATAATCATTTCAATTCTACTGTAATCCTTGCTGAGACGCCATACCCGCTAAATGCATAGATGCATCTATACTCTCCCATGTAAATTCTACATACTAGTGTCAAGCTCTCAGATATCCCACTATTAATTAAATCGACGTTTACTTATTTATCATCCATCTGGAATTCCCTACCTCTAGCAATAATTAGAAATAAAGGACCGTTTCATCCCTGTAACACCCAATAGTGAAGTATTATTCAATATAGATTTTTTTTGTTGGGGCTTTAAGGCTCGTCAACATCGAGGTCTATAGAGCCCATGCAAGTAGGGAAAAATGCAGATTCGCACCATAGAGAAGAGTAACTCTTCCCCGTGTGTGGGACTCGCCGAATATCTCGACCATACCCACTAAAAAACCCTCCTGAATTCAACAAATATCTAAATACAAAGATGAAAGAAAAGAAAACAGAATACCAATACATTATATCACAAAAAAGGAAAACAATTTCTAAAGTTTATATTTTCTAATTA
Organism: Laupala kohalensis; assembly: GCA_002313205.1. Lineage (NCBI taxonomy): Eukaryota > Metazoa > Arthropoda > Insecta > Orthoptera > Trigonidiidae > Laupala > Laupala kohalensis. Next base: position 498,805 of record NNCF01126116.1, read on the forward strand.
CAGAAACGAAAGATGAAAAGAAAGAAGACAGGAAAGATGAAAAAGGAATGCAAATTTTTAAACCTTCCCGAGAACTTGTGAGAGCAGCCCCGATCTACTCACCAAATTCAATAGTTTATTAACATTAACCGTTTCATTTCCGAGAATTGTTGGTAAATCTGCAGTCAGACCAATTTGTCTCCGTATACTTGAATATCTTCTGCAATCAGTTAGTAGGTGACGCACTGTCAGAGAACAGCTACACTCCTCACAAACGGGTTCATCATCAAGTAGTAAGAGATACCGATGATTGAGAGGACAATGTCCTATGCGCAGGCGGGTCAGCAGGACCTCATCGCTCCGGGCAGGCCTAAAGGAACTGCTCCATGACTTAACAGAAGATTTGATAAGTTGGAGCTTATTCCTTTCAACAGCTAACCACTCATTGCTCCATTCACGCAAAATCCTCAACTTGACGGAATTTAGGAGATCTCGTTTTGGAACCGTGGAGAAATCCNGCCGACTTTGTGGAAACGTCTGCTTCCTCATTTCCTCTGATACCCACGTGCCCGGGAACCCAGCAAAGCATTATGTTCTTTCCATCATCTTGCAGTGAGAGAAGCACTTCCTGGATGTTCTGGATCAACTTATCAGCCGGATACATATTCTGGATTGCTTGAAGGGCACTCAGCGAATCAGAAATGNGGAAATGTGATCCGCGGGAGCACTTTGTTGATCGCAATGCTCGCAATATGGCATAGCACTCAGCGGTGTAAACGCTGCATAAGTCACCTAGACGGTAGCCATAGATCTTACGGGGAAATACCACGGAGCAGCCGACACAATCAGCCTGCTTCGACCCGTCGGTAAACACAAGGATATGGACCCGGTGTTTGTAGAGGATTAGGTGAAAGTATACCCTCAACATCGGAGCTGGAGTGTTCTTCTTGTCATGATGCAGAAGATCGAAAATAATCTTCAGCTTCTGCAAAGCCCAAGGAGGAGACTTACTAAAACCTTGATGTAAGACATTAAGTGTGCGTATATTTAAGGTTTCCAAAATTTGTTTGGAGCGATATCCAAAAGGTTTGGTTGCTCTCAACCTGTATTGTAGAAACGGATGGAAGAAGAGGATGGATACAAAACCGCGTTGTGCACCAGATTGTGGGGTAAAGTTTGCAAGTCGCAAAAGTGTCGTAGCATGAGGAGTTGCCGCCGGAGGTAAAGAGATTGTTCGCCACTCTCGGCATACAAACTCGGAATGGGACTAGTGCGGTATGCTCCCGTTACTAGTCGAATTACTGCATGGTGGACACTATCCAAGTTCTTTAAATAGCTTGCACGAGCAGAGCTATATACAACGCAGCCATAATCGAGCCGAGATCTTATGAATGCTTGATAAAACTGGTGCAGGGAGCAGCGATCAGCACCCCATTCCCTGCTACTCAGGCAATTCAATAAATTCAGAGACTTTAATGTTCTTGCTCTTAGGTCTGTTAGATGTTCAATCCAATTCAGTCTCTGATCAAAGATTAGACCTAAGAATTTCACAAAAGGATAGAATNGTTGTTCCCCAGGGCGAGGTAAGGTTCTGCCAAAAGTTTTGGTCTCCTACTGAAAATAACACAGCGTGTTTTTTCAGCAGAGAAACTGAAACCTGTCGTTTTCGACCAGTGGTATAATCTATTAAGGACGAGTTGGATTTGTCGATCCGCACCTGTGACACTCTGTGATGAACAAAAGATAGCAAAGACATCGACAAAAAGAGAGTGTAAAACAGGAATCTTTACAGCAGACGTTATGCTGTTTATGGCCACTGCAAATAAAGTCACACTCAAGACCGAGCCCTGAGGAACAACGTTCTCTTGAAGAAGGAGATCCGAGGTGTACCTTCCAATTCTATAGCGGTAGGAACGTTGATCCAAAAAGGACATGAGCATCAGAGGAAGACGTCCTCTAAATCCCCAGGCATAGAGTTGTTGTAAAATGCCATGACGCCAAGTAGTATCGTAAGCCTTNATGAGATAATGTCTTCGGACGAAAGCATCTTGAATTGTTGATTCCAGAAGAAGTAAATTTTCCAGGGTGGAATGGAACTCTTTTGAAACCACACTGAGATCGACTTAGCAAGTCATGCCGTTCAAGATACCAGACGAGACGTCGGTTGATAATTCTTTCCTGAGTTTTACCAACGCAACTTGTCAAGGCAATGCTTCGATAACTACTGATTTTCGTTTTGTCCTTACCTGGTTTTAGTAAAGAGATAAGTGTTGCTTCCTTCCAATAATTAGGGAATACTCCCTCGGACCAAGAAATATTAAAGATATCCAGAAGGTATTCTTTCGACTCGGGAGTGAGTTGTCTCAGCATTTCATAATGAATTGAATCAGGGCCAGGAGCAGTGTTGTGGGCTGTCGCTAGAGCTGACTCAAGTTCCCANGAAGGAAGAGTTGTAGGGTTCCCAGTTGATGGAACGAAAGTCAAAAGACGTGCTCTCTGCTGTTTCCCTTTTTCTCTTGAAATCAGGATCGCAGTTTGCTATAGATGTTAGGTCGGCAAAATATTCAGCCATTGCTGTTGCCATTTCTCTGTTGTTGGTGAGAACCCGACCCTGATAATTGAGTCGAGATATTGGGACTCGAGAATACCTTCCAGATATCTTTCGGATTCACTCCCATACTTTATTGGATGATATTGTTCTCTTAATGGTAATTAGAAACTCTTTCCAGGCGGTGGATCTGGATTCTTTGATAGTTCTGCGCGCTTTTGCTCTAGAAATCCGATATGCGGCGAAGTTTTCCGGAGATGGACTAGCCTTAAATCTCCGCAATGCTCTTCGCCTTGCCCGAATGGCGGACCGACATGCGTCGTTCCACAAGGGGACATGAGGTATTCGCGATAAAATAGATGTTTTCGGTATGGATTCATCAGCGGCGTGATGAATCACCTGGGTCAGATTGTCGACCGTCTGTTGGACACCACCCGTTTCTCTGAAGACAGACAGGGAACGGTACTGTGTCCAATTAGCCTTACTGAGAATTCTTTTCTGTGGATTGCAATCGGGAATAGTCGCACGTTCCTGCAAGGACAACGAGATTGGATGATGGTCGCTACCATGCAGATCATCTTCTACCTTCCATTGAAAGATATCAGCAAAATCAGGAGAGCAAACTGATAGGTCTATAGCAGTCCATGACCCCGTGCCAAATGCGAAGTGGGTCATCTCCCCGGTGTTCAGTAGGCATAAATCTTCTCCCTCAAAGAGACAATTCAGCAGTCGGCCCCTGGGGCAATCGCTCGACGAGCCCCACAGTACACTGTGGGCGTTGAAATCTCCAAGGAGGAGGAATGGTCGAGGGAGCTGATGAATTAAATCTCTGAGGGAGGTATCCGAAAAATCTCGTGTTGGAGGAAGATATATAGAACACACGGTCATAGATGGTACACTGTGAATTTTGATTGCTATAGCCTGGATGTGGGTTTGTAGGAGAACAGGCGATTAGAGGATAGTGTTTCTAACAAACACGGCATCTCCTTCTCTTGCTCGATCTCCCGTGGTGTCGTCATATCTGAAGCTGCTGTATCCTCGCAGAGAGAGTGAGTGTTTTAGTGAAAGGTGTGTCTCTTGTAAGCAAATACAGATCGGATTACTACGCGCTAAGAGTTGTAACTCTTCACGTTGAGTTCTATAACCATTAAGGTTCCACTGAAGTATGGAAGCCATTACTTTTTGGAACCTCCTGGGTCAGGCTCTTGAATGTGCATTTCCGAGTCACCGTCGGACAATGCACATTCCGACTCGGAGGTAGGAAGAACATAGATATTCTTCATTCGTCTCTGGGACTTCTTCGATGTTGTTGGCTTTGATTTTATGAAGTCAACAAGGTTCAGGGATTTAGCCTTCGAACCTTGCTTGGTTTTTGTTTGTTTAGTACTGGAAGAAATACGTGGTAAACTGCTGGTCTTCGTCTGTGTATTAGATGGACGGGGTGTGGAGAGACTCTTGGGTTTGACTGGAGTATCTTGGATATTTTTCTTGCCGCATTTGCACTGGCATGTGCACGACGTTGTCGTAGACATGTCAGTGAAATCGGCCTGGATTGACACGCTCTTCTTGATTACAGGAGTCTTGGCTGCGGTTGAGTAACTGGTAGAAAATACAGGGTATAAAGCCCTGTATTTCTTCCGGCTTCACCGTACGGGATATTCTCCGTAGTCTTGATCTCTTGTTTTTTTTTCTCTTCGAGAAAGGCGACACACGCCCTGCTGCACACCGGGTGGCTGTCTGTGCAATTAATACACTTAGCAGGCCCCGGGCATGAGACGCCTTGTTCATGTGCTTCCTTCCCGCATTTACCGCAAGTTTCACGGCCCTTACAAGATGTTGTATGTCCAAACCTCTGGCACTTGAAACAGCGCAGAGGATTTGGAACAAAGGGTCGCACCAGCAGGTTAAGCCATCCAGATTTTATATCCTTTGGTAGTTGGGGACAGTCAAAAGTCAAGACGAAGGAACTGGTCTTCTGTAGAACACCATTAACCTTCCTCATGATCTGACTGACCTCAACTACGGGGTCAGCCTCCCATTCCGCAACTAGCTCTTCAGTTGACATGTCCATAATATCCCTGCAACTTGCCACCCCCTTGCTACGATTAAGCGTAGCATGGAGTTCGCACTTTACAGGGAACTCTCCCAACTTACTACATTCAAGTAGTTTCAATGCCTGCTGGCTTGATTTTGTTTCAAGCAGCATCGTCCCGTTTTTAGTCTTCTCATACTCTTCAATGTACCAACGAGACCTTCAATACCTTTGAAAATATAGATACTTTTTCAAGTGTCACGTCTATACGTGTCATAACGACAAAAACATTCTCGTAAGGAATGCTCTTTAACTTTTCCTTTTTGGTTTCTGAAGCAGGAGGGCTGGAAACCCTCGGCCGCTCCGAAGATCCTGAGGCGTAATACTTACCCTGCGGCTCGCCCACTCCGCAATGCAGGGGAAAACAAGAATCTTTCATTTTGACCCACGAGTGCGGAGGAAATAAATGTCCGGTGACGTGGAGCCCCCGCATCACGTCGCTAAGCCTTGCTCAACTGAGGTGCGGCAGTTGCCCCAGAGGTTGGTACGCTAGCGAGTGTTTGTCCTCAACACCCATTCACCTTATCGGCGCTTAACACACCTTGAGGTTGAGGGTTTTTTTATATAGGTTTAATCCTTCCTCGCGACCCGGCCAATGAAGGCAAGATCTCCGCTCTTCAAAACACGCAACTTTCCACATCACGCCAATGGTGGTCGCTGAAGCAAGTCCAAAGCTTACGGTGTCCGAGGACTGGTGGCGCAATACCAGTCCCCAGCTCGGAACCGTGGGTTCGCCAAGCCCATACTCACTCGAAACTGAGCTCCCTGCGGGGGAAAGAAGAAGAAAGAGAAGAAGGGGAAAATGAAAGATACCCTAGCTCTAATAGTGTCGGGATCGAAAAGAACAAGAGGCGACCAAGGAAAGTCAGGAAAGAGAAAGGAAGGAGCCCGGCACAAGCAAGTGGAAGCCATGCCACACTCAGCTCGGGGCCCCGTGTTCGCCAAACACGTACTTACTAGATGTAAGCCCCCTGGGGGGTTCAATATAGAGACATTATAACGGTATTTAAAATGCATTCCGTGATTCCATGACTTATCAGATAAGAAAGAGTATGATCATTTGGTGGAATACAATTGTTATAAATCTTTCGAAATCGCACTTATTCCATACTGGTAGCATTACCCGTAATTTGAAGAGAATCTTAAAACAATCATAAATGGACATTCAAAATCTAAAAAAAAAATCACAAAAAGTGAAATAAAAAAACATACATTTTTTGTTCTGTTAAACAAACATACAAAAAATTACATCAGCGTTCAAAGAAAAATTGGTATCGAAAATTGATATATTTTACCCTTCAAATGATTATTAAAACAGAAACTCTCAACAGATCTGGATTTTTTTAGTTCTTTTTCCCGGTGTTGCCCAGGGTTCTTATTATAATATTTTCAAGTCATATGTTAGTTTCCATATTTCTCTCTTTTGTGATATTAAAACTTCACTTTTGCTTATCTCAAAAATTAAATACCACTAATAAAACCCACATAAATATCACAGTTTTCAGTATTGTTTGCGAATATGTACGTAATTACGAATTATTTTAAAATCTAGACCGATGAAACATACACTTTACGAATAAAGCTTAATGAACGAAGCTCATAGTTAAGATCTCTGAATTCTTTGGTTATTATTTCACAGTCTTTATATAATTTTGCTTCTACGGTTGGGTCACGTAGACTGAACGTTCAGTGGATTGTCCGCCTCAAGTAACCTCAGGTGATCACATAAGTAAGCAGTTGATGTGAGTGAAGACACATCTACTGATTAGCAACAAGTTTTAGTTGTTTTTCTGCTCTTGTAATTCATCAATTTTAACTATACTTTGTATTTTCATAGAAATAAGTCAAGATGTATCCTTTGAAATTTTAAATAATTTTATTGATTAATTTTTCCCATTTCCATGCAACAGACATACCATAGAAATTAATTCATTAGTATAGATTACGAAATATGGATACGTGTTGTTGGTTAGTTTACATCCCCGTCGTCCACATCTGGTCAACTCCGATGTAGCCGCACCCACTTCCTGCTAGTTTCATCGTCGTATGGAGTGCCTCCTGCGGCTAATTAGGTTCACGCACATCCACCCTCGGAAGAGAACGAAGCGACGAAGAAACAGCGCAGAGGAGGAGGACGTCGGGTAGAGGAGGGTTGAAGCGACGCGTCCGAGCAAGAATGTCCTCAGCGGCGAGGGTGGAGGAGGGTGGAGGAGGGTGGCGGCGACTAGAAATGCCTCGACCACCCTCATTCCGGACATACTAGCGGTCGCCCTTACTCACCATGAGGATGGGTGTCTGCTCAGAGAGCACCAAGCGGAACGTAAGCAGTGGGGCGTATGCGGTCGATGAGAGGATGAGACGAAGATGGTGAAGGAAATAGAAACTGCATCAAACGAAATATGCGAGGAAAATGAAGATTCCATCCTTAAAATCTCACGTGGTTTTGAGGCGGTCACGGTAAAAAAAGTGACATTGTCGTGACTAATAATTACCAAAATGATGCCTTATCTTGGTCACTGTAACACGGAATATTCTCTGGTGTTAACATGATGCTTACATTAATAGAACTTAGCTTGGAGACGTAATCCTCTCAGTCCAGAAGCTAGAGGTGATAATAACATCAATGACATGAAAAGCAACGTAAGCAAGAACTACTATGATTTTCATATAACGCCAGATACAAACATAGGGATGGTAAACATTAATTACATATGGAAAATCTTTGAATCATCGATTTATATTTGTTATAGTAAGCATGGCCCAATACTAAATATTCAAGTTCTATTTTTTATAGCTTTTTATTTTAAGTCTAAAAATATTCTTCAATTAACGAACCTCTTCTAAATGAATAAAAAATAATATTTCAAATTCATTTATTTAGTTGTTATCAACAATTCGCCTAAAACAACTTTTATTAGCTGTTTATGATAGAATACTTAACACTTTTGTTTTCATTTTATGTTCTTAAGTTAACTCTCTTCTCTCGATGCGGATTTTCCCCCTAGACCCCTACTTCAGGTTTCACCACGAGTACTCCGGTAAATTTCACCTGCGGTCCATCACCCCTCCCAGGCTCCAATCTCGGAAATCTTTGAGGTATCAACATTGTTATTCACTATCTGATGCTTTCTTATGTGGGTAACGGTGTTATATCCAATTTTTACGTGATCTAGTTCGCTAACAGTAAATACAATTGTACCCATACATGAGTCAAGGGCTACATGGTTAAACAATTTTATTGTAGTTTGTGTATGTGTGTTTAAACACAAAACAAGTGCACCACAAAATGTGCTTCCGTTTCATTACAATGATAGTGATGATTGTTAGATTTCTTGTACATACACAATCTCTTCCCGTTCTCGTACATTATCATCGTATTTCGATCTGATCCGACTTTGCATGGTTTATGCGAACTTAACCAATTGAAACGTTTATTCTTTGCATATTTCTTGAATGTCAAACATTACTCCTCCATGTCATCACAATATCCAAGGGTTCTTTAAATGTTCACTATTAAACTTTTTACTATGAGGGGATAGTACGTGAACCAAGATGAGTACGGTGATTAATTTGGAGACAATATTCACTGTGGAGGTGGAAAAAGATGAATTCTTGTAGTGAGCGTGGCAGATAAAATAAAAATGAACTGAAGATAAAATGTCCATAAAAGTTTGAAGAATGAAAAAGAGTGTAGAACATGTAGGTAATATTAAGGATTCTATCAGAATAGTGTGAGGACACTATTGTAAAGATATTGATTGAAACATCAAATAATAATTTGGTAAAAACTTTCTGGGTTTCGGAGACCAACTCGACGCTTCTGGAATGGAGGTGTTAGAGGTATAGCTAGGGACTGGGTACCGATGAAAGCGGCAGTGGTATGGCGAGGACATCGCCACTACCGTAGCTACGCAAAGCGAATCGATAGAGGCCAGTCGCCGTCGACGACGCCCCTCAGCCCAGGCGACGCGACTCCGAAAATGTCGCGCCACTCCACCACACTACGTTACGTTGTCAGGCGAGACAACTATCGCCAAGATCGGGAAGCAACACGTGTTATTTCTAGAGTTTGATCAAATGAAAGTGGGAAGTTACCGCGAGGGGAATTCCAAACAAAAGTGGTCACTAAACCATTATTACGCTTTCTTTGTTTAATCACAGCTTCTACCTTACATCACTTCAACATGATACAATGATTCAAACGATATAGTGTCTTGCAATACAGTTTATACTTGGTACGTTTCAATTATACCAAAAATTGTAATTATGAGATCGACTATTTAATCAGTTACTACAAGTAATATAAATGTTTTAAGTTTTGTGTTGTTTTTGCTGCGAGTACTCACATTGGTGGTGTTGTAACGAACCCGACTCGTGTTATGACAAGGTAAGGACATAACAGTTGTTCTCTTACCAATCATCCTACCGAAAATTGTGGTTAAATTTCATTCCAAGAATTGTACTTGTGTGCATCATGTACATAAGAGCAGGCATCCTTGTTTTCACTCGATAACACATCAAAAATTATATTTCGACTTACATCATTTTACTTTAACATCAATACTTTTATCTCTCCATATCCCCTATCATGCATCACTATACTGATATTAGAATCTCGTTTCTTTAACTTGGTCGTAAAAATGTGAAATAGTACACCATCATACACCAGTTAACGTCATCAACTTACAAGAAAAAATATTAAAAATGGTATTATATGTCGAACAACGTGAATGAAAAATTGAAATATTAGATTTTGTTGTTGTTATTTACGGCTCGTCGACATCAAATGTCATTGGAACCCTAAAAACTTGTACAGGTAGGGAAAATGCAGTTACGCACTAGGGAAAGCCAACATGACTTTCCCAGCGTGTGGGACTCGCCGAATGACCAAACCATACCCACTAAAAACCCTCCTGAATTACAACATACCAAAACATATCTCAAAACATACATCAAAACATTGAGGACAAACATGAGGGGAGGACAAAAAATGAGGAGAGGATAAAAATGAGGGAAATGAAAAATACCCTAGCCCTAATGGCGTCGGGATCGAAAAGAACAAGAGGTGACCAAATCTGAGTAATAAATACTTAATGATAATTATCATTAAGTATTTATTATACAAGTTATACATTTTGTCCATACATAACCTTTTCCGGTCTGTGTGCTCTCCATTACAACAGATCCCTCCCGGTTCTTCCCTGTCTTTTACGCGTACTTGAATCATAATGATTCATGTGACATTCATGTTTCTGGAGTGTTAAGTATTCTAATCTCCTCCATGCCGTCAATGTACCCCCCTCCACTTGGACAACATATTATTACTCTTATTATAATTAATATTTATTAATATTAATTATAATCTGGGAAAATGAGAGTCAGCTAACTTGAGAATGGTGATAAACCTGGAGACGGTACTGAACATTAAAGGATAGAAGAATTAATTCTTACAGGCTAGTGAGTGGAGGAGATAATATTTTTTGAATGAGAAAGTTGTAAGATATAATATTTTTATTATTGCACAAACACGTTCAAAAATTAAAATAATCAAACTTCTTTTAATCTAACTTGTCGAAATAACTAAAATGATTTCAATGATCATTCGTCCGCATGAATGAATATTTACTTCATTGGACTACACTCTCTTAAGAATACATTAAAAGGACATCTTGTGGACAAAATATGACATTTTACATAGAAATATATTTCATAGATTGTGTACTATCTATTAGAATTACTCACTAGTATGATGATTATTTCCTTCTATGCAAGTGGGGAATTCAACAGCGATATCATACCTGGAAAGGAAACATAATGTTAAGTATTTCGTGCTATATAGGTATACACTTGCAAAGAAACATATCATCAATATGTTATAAATCTATTGAAAATATACCGTTATTTACATAATGTAATTAAATAAATAATAAATAACTTAAGACCTCTTATGGACGAATAATATTTATATTTTCTGTGAAGAGCTGACACCTGACAGTGACTTTAATCCAAGTCGAAATGTTGAGAGCTCTTCAGAGAAAATATAAATATTTTCGTCCATAAAAGGTTGTGTTATTAATTATTTATTTATTTAGTTAATTAATATTCATATTTGTGGAAAGTTTAAGTATTAAAATTACAAATTACAGAACTTAAAATTCGTACAATATTATTGCCTACTGTAACCACACACCACAAGCCCAGATGCGGTGTGGGTATTTTGGTAGAAGCCTGATTCACAGTGGAGAGGAGCAATGGAGATGAGGCGACTACCGATCCCCACATAAACACCACAATTCCTATGGTAGTTTTACCGCTGCCACCAGTCCAGTTTCCCGAACAATTAAACACACGTGTAATAACAATAATTAATAATTTAATACAAATTAAATTGAAATATGAGTATTTACAAACTTGAACCACTCAAAATCATAAATACAATTATAAAGTTGTCATTACACAAGTAATGCTATCTGAAAGCATTGATTAGACACATAAATTCAGTTGTTGACAATTATTTCGGAATAACTCACCTAGGTTATCCGAACCTCCAAAATTACAAGTTGTTTTTTCGAATAACGAACTGTTACAAGTTACGTCACTCGCAACTAGTAGCAAGTATAACTAGATTACCGCAGTAATCTTTTACATTGATCTGACGACCAATACCAGCCAGGTTATATCTCAAGTAACCACGCCTTCGCTGCCACCGTGCACTCCAACCTCTTGTTCACCCATCAGCCGTTCTGAGAACGCAGGTCTGTCATTGTCTCTGCATTCGGTGAAAATAACTCATAACATATTAACATTCTTTCCTTAGGGATTTTACCGGTATTCCTCAATCGGTCTCGCCTCGGTACACATGGCGAGCAAGTCCCTTTCACAGAAATAGTATAATACAGACAACATTTCGTAAGGGGCCTCGCCCTGGTCAAATCTGGCGAATAAATGCACTTACACAGAAATAGTATAAGACAAATGGAGAGACAAGCGCTGGACACACGCTTCGACCGACATTCTTCGAGGGCATTCCTACCCAATTTTCAGAAGTGAATGGAAACGGTCCAACAATAACACAACAAATGGAGAGGCTTAGCGTTGATTACTCGCCACCTTTCCTCGTCTGTGGCGGCATTCGTCTAAGCACCTCAATGCCTCAGTGAAAGGCGTAAAAATAACAATTCACAAACCTATAGACTGTCTTGGTTCTAATGTTACATCTACATTCAAATTAATACAAAGAAGGATTTAATTACACAATAGCAACAAAATTTAAACAACACCATCTTTTTCTATAATTTTATTACAAAATATAAATAATTAACATACATAACACTAATCCACTTCGAAAAATCATTTTCATGGAATTCTTTTTGCTGTAGGTCAAAAACTAAGTTGAGTTCTGTATTGTAAACAATAGAAATACGAGTAGCATAATTAAGAAAACTTATCATTTGGGCTGACATAACTTAACTCGTTAATTCAACCTCAAATAAATGATATTAAATTTCAAATATTTCCCCCGCAAGCTGGTCGGTTAAAGCGGCAGCGACTAGACAGCAGGTTAAGAGGGAGTCTGGTTACTTCCAGATAACTTAGGGAGTATTGTATTGTATCTTTTTATTTCAGTAGTGAACAGAAGCCATATTCTTACTAGGATCCTGTTCAAGAAAAATCCCACAAGTTTTCATTGAAATGCTGTATATCGGAGCTTTTCTCATTCACCCTTCCACTAATGTATCTTGCTCTACTTATCTTGTGTTGGGAGTAGCATTGTTTGGTCACTGACCATGATAGATGAGTTGTCCAAAGTATTGGCAGCTTCCGGATTTATATGCTGGTGCGTATGGTATAAATAATGCATCACTTTGATGTAATCCGTCACCGTGCCGAAAAAGCGCGCACGCATATTTCCTTATGGAAACGGGGAGGTGTGAGAGAGCACGGCTGGGCGTTTATGCACTTAAGAATTGAACTTCCTTTTTGGATTGGTCGGTGGGTACAACAGTCGGATCGCGCAAACGGCCGACGATCGAAGCTGAATAGAGGCAGCTCACTCGAAGGATGAAGAATTTTCCTCTCAGTTGACAAAGTTTTTGGATTCGCTTTCCCAAATCCACGGATTTAAGGCATGCATATTTGGAGCGTGAAAGCAAGAAAGGAGAAAAAATTTCAAGATTCTTTGAAGACTAAAATGAGATTTGTATATGGAACTAGCTGACCCGACAGACCTTGTCCTATTCAAATTTCAATAAATTTGTTTGTGAAAATATAAAAGAATCAAGCAAATCTGTCGTTCCTATTGTCAGTTATGATCGAGAGTGAATACAAAAATTATGATTTTTGCAGTTTGTCCGAATTTTCCGACTTTTCTTTGTAATTGCCCCGAATTTTTTTCCTGAAAACTTTCCAGGGTCATAAACAAAACAAAAAGAGGACTACGCATATCCATTATTAAAAACGTGAGTTATGGCTTGGAGTTCATACAAAAATCCCATAGAAAAAAGCAAAGTTCAGTTTTTCCCGAATTTTCCACTTTTGGGGCAACTTTTCCATTATTTATTTCCCTAAAAACTTTATTCTGACTAATAAGAACATTTTTTAATTGTCCAAATCGGTCTAGTCGTTCTCAAGTGATGCGCTTACCAACGAACAGCATTTAATTTTTCTCCACATAGATATTTTTTCTATAACTATTTTTCATAAACGAGATGTTTGTGGGGATTGAGGGAAACTGGGGTGGCCATCATACCACTTTGTCATACCTCATCACCAAGGTCCTGGGAATTGAAAGTACAAGTACTGGTTTTAGAAGCATCATGAAAAGAAAAGAAGTTTTTAATTCTGTATTGCAGTATATAATAAAAAGTTATCAATATATACAAGAGCAATGAACTGTCACTGGGCTTTAATACTTTTGAGAACAAATCTTTTTCTTCTTATCCCCCCTAAGTCACCAGAAAATTAACCTACCAAAGATATCTCTACTCTGGAAACCACACAAGATACAAATTTGTTTGAAATAATCTTTTTGCAATTCTTAATATTCGGTATGTGGTAGAATTAAGTTGGGAAACTACCTTACGACCAAATGGAAACTTACGTAACTCAAGTACACTTTCATTCCTTTTTAGTATAAAATCATGACACATTTAGTAGTCTTGTCACAAAATATTTGGAGGTGGTTTCATGTGGACACACGTTGCATAATCGGTGGGAATCAACTTCTTCATGACCGTATGTCCCAGAAAATTAGTGTTCACAGAGCAAATCACACAAATGTAGTATCGTACTTCATTGAAAGATATGTTGACAATTTCCTATTGTATAATCTTTCATCTTTGCATTTCCGAGATAACAGCATTCAAAAATTACACCAAGAAAAGAAGCTACTTATTTGAAAAGGATGTTATTTGACTAGTTGAGTTCTAGAAAACGACAGCTCTAATGCGTCTGGCCTTGATGGTATTCTGTGGCTGTACTTCGAATTGACCTATTCAAAAGTTGAACAAATAGCAACTCTGTATATTGTACTCAATTTTAAGTACATCGGTAAAACAGTACATCTGTAGTTTGTTGAACAGGCATACTTTTTTCAGAGGTATTTAACACTTTTTTCTTTGTCCATGTATAACATGTCGAGAAGACGTATGTTAAATTCGTTAATTACGAAGAGGTACGTCAAGACCGGTACGAGGACAGACTGAAAACAGGACCCAGCATATTATTCAGGTCAATAAAATAGTCTCTCGAAATAAAACTTGTCGTACAGAATATTAGTTTGACTCAATTTTCCGTACGATTTAATCGCAGAGGATTAGGTAGCCCTATAATGCATGGAGCGCATGATTCCATTGGATCTATTGGGAACCTCTTCGCTCAAAATTCTTAATGTGAATAATACTTTCTTATTTTACATATTTTAAAACATTTAAAAAGATTTATAAAATATTTACATTTTGCAAATTTTGTTTTGTGATTCTTGGTTCACAATCGTTTAATTCCATTTTGTGCTTGCTCTACTATTTCAGCAAAGTCATCTTTAAGGTGATCATGGCACTATACCAACAGTGTTCAAAAGCAGTTTCACAAAAAAGTTATTTTGCTATTTAGTCACATTTTATTTTTCCACGTATACTATTCCATATTGGTTTCATAATTTTGATAAATCGTGAATAATACAGTGGATTAAAACAATTACTTATTAATTACTACTACATATTTTTAATGTAATTAATTTCGACAGTAATGAAATAATATTAATTTTAAATAAACAAGTACGACTTATGAATACTTCACCCTCTGACAATGAAAAAATAATTTTACAACCAAGTACTAGTTATCTAATTATTTCTCTCGTTTTCCTAATGGTATCACTGGTCTAGGATCTGGCTTTGTTAATTATAGCTCTAAAACGCTGTATAATTGTGCTTTGCATAACAATAGGATAACACGACCAAAGTGATTGTTGAGTCTTTTAGCACGAGTATTATCATTCATTTGATTTATATGCACAACAAATCCTCAACTCCCACAACAATAAATGAAACCGCGTAAAATTAGCATTCTTCCTTGATGTTATAATTGGCTGCTGCAAATCCCAACAGAAAAGACGAATAAAATCTCGTAATTGCCTTATAAATTTCATTGTTCCCAGTTGACGAAACATTTTACTAGACGCTATTATCCATCCCATACCCTCGTCGCATTTCCGGAGCATTGTGTCCAGGGAATTGACTGCTTTTGTGCGAAACTCGCCTCTCCTTCCTCATCGCCACAAGACTGACAGCGAGCGCTCGGAGTGCAGTGGCCGTCGGCAGAACCATTTCAATATACACATTTCGCAATATTGGAAAGCCAAGATCATACTTCAATGCGAGGAAACAAACAAAAAGGGGATGCTATAAATTCAAAATTCGCATGTGACATGTCCCAAGCCTCGACCTCAGAAGTTGTAGTAGTCGAGCTCCTTCTTCATTTTCCACTTACTCGTACATTGAAATGGAGCAGCCGTAGCGAAAGCATATCTTTCATCCACCAGACTTTGAACGGAAAAGAACGTTCTTCATGTAATATTCAAACCGAAAAATGTGTATGGAAAACGTTATCCCCAGTTATGAAACTGGAAGTAAGTGAGAAGAATTTCACCATCTTGAGTTGTTTGTCAGACATCCACAATGTTACATTTAAAGTTAAAATTTTCTAGTTTATAATGAAGAATCCATTAGACGTCAGCTTATGTAATCGACTTATTAGTTTAAATTTGTATCAAGAATGTGGACAATGTCAAGAAATGTTAGATCTGAAATCGGCAAAAAAGATGTATGGAGAACAATCATTGAAATGAAGTGGCGATTAACCACATCGAACATTTGATTTTTAGTCATGCCAATATTTTTGACAAACACCCAAGCTAAATACAAAAACAAGTTTGTTTAACACATGTTGAAGTTTATATGGTATTTGTCACCTGGAAATTTGCATTCATAATAAAAGTGACTTACTCTCTCCAATATGAAATGAAACTGGTGAAAATGTATGACCACTTGGAACACTTGCAAAATAGAATTTCATTCCAACTACGGTTCTAGAGAACACTGTACGACGAAGGTTGTACAGGGCAAATAGCACAAGGTTGAGGTAAATGAAATTCCTGGATTCGTCATATCCTGGAATTTGCTTCATAACTAATAGCGTTACAATTCTCTTTAGTCCTTCAATTTTGCAATATAGGCGGAACAATAATCACATCCTTAATACACGCCAAGAGATAAACATACTTACCTTTTCCTAGTTAAGATTAATGGTGAAGGTCTCCGGGGTAATGTTAGTAAAATCATGAAAAAATATAATTATCTCATTTTTTCTCTTTTAAAAATTCTTTGTATGTTAATTTTACGAATAATAGTGACTAATAATCTGATTTGTAACAAGAAAGTTTTTTCATGAAAATAATACAAACAATAAACTCCATTCATAGATATCAATGACTGCCATTTGCTTATTAGTCCATAGCATAGGTGGTAATGGTGAATGGTAAAAGAAAATATATATTTAAAAGATATAAAAAGTAATTTATTTTCGAAAATAAATTATTTTCTTATTAGAGAGAATGGAATAGTTGAAGTGAAAAGCAGAATACAAGAAGGGATAGCAAGAAAGTACGAAGAGGACTCGATACAAGCGTGTCTCCTTCCAATCCAACCCGACATCGTGGAGAAGAGAAGGAGTGGTAATCAACGCATTCTCAGTCTTCTGTTCCGAGCCTTGTCTGTAATCACAAGGTTTCTTTTATGTAAAGATATTGATTTCCTTTGAAATATTACGGAAGTACTGAGGGAAAATCAGAACTTTTTGTCGCACACGTCTGGTATGAACTCATTACTTCGATCGTTAGAGTACAGACTTTCACTAGAATGGACATTTCTTATCGAATGGATTTATCAGATATATCGGGAGGAATATTACAAAGTTTTTTTTTAAATTTTATTCATTCACTTGAATTTTATTGACAAGCTAAGTATTTTCGTTACGTCCTTCAACGATTTTCATGCAGCTTTTACAAGTGCGTTATTGTAAAACATGACAATTATTAATTTAAGGTCGTTGGGTTTTGTTTTGTATTTTCTTATTGTTATGAGACTCTATACTATTTCTCTGCTAAGTTCACAAATACGAGTGATTAATAACAATACATCCAATTAGCTATTTCCTAATTTTTCTGTTTTAATACTCTTTTAAAGATTACTTTTTCAGTTCATAAACTGAATGGTGGGCTGAAGTAAGTCTCTTCCAATACGATTTTTTAATTTTTTTACTTCTACTTTTGCGACAAAAACATATTTACGTTGTTATTCATTCCACTACATAATCTTTGATTACAGCCTAACTGCACATTCCTCCTTTCAGTTGAATTGTAAATAGAAAATATTAAAAAGTAAATTGGGTGATTGTTCACTTCTACAACACTCGATGAATAACATAAAACCTATTGAAATGTCAAATATTCTGGAAGATCTTGTACGCTACGAAAAATTTTACTTGTTATTCGCGAACGCTAATCATGCATAGTTCGTGAGGACCCTACGTGAGCACTACAGGACAATTTCATATCAAAAGAACTAAAGAGTGTAAATGTAACATTATGATTTAGGAAGGAGATAGCCACCTTGTAGACAAATACACCTTCAAATTATTAATGTAACTTACACTATAGATAATTTTACACAATTTTAAATTTAACACTTTAAATTTTTGAAACAAAAATAGTTTTTCGTTTTTTTAGGGTTAGAAACCATTTTAGAACTTCCTTCATGATCTTAACTGACACACCACACGAGCTTGGATGTCACCCAGGGAGGCGATAGAATGGAGTATTTGTTGCTGTTGAGATATCAACAAATAATAATTGTATTCATCTTACTCTACCAATACAAAAAAATTATTTTTAATTATTTCATGATAAAAACATGTTTTTGGATTATTCTGCGTGGTTCCTGCTACTTCTTCGGGAATTCTACTAGTAAAATTTGATGAAATCGTGAAAACAGACCAATTCAAGATTCTGGATTAAGAAAGCTAGAGTCAAATCAATGGAATGTAAATTATTATCAAATTTCGTTTCTGCATTCGATCACTCATAGCTATTCATCATTCGTTATCTCATTGAGAACATCCAATGAAGTCACAGAACGGCAGTAAGTGTCAGTCAATGCAGCAGTACGTATCTGATGCGGCCGGCGCGGCGTGCGTTGCGCGTGTGTTTTTGCGGGAGACGCCACCGTGTGCGTCAGAGAGCGATCAAACGCGCGAGGGAGACAGAGAAATAGAGGCCTCTGATGGAGGGTGTGACTGGGAACCTGTCGCCCTTGATCGAAACACACGGCCCATCCATTAGCGAGAAATTGCCCCGGCTGAGCGCACTGCTCTTCCCCTCAGCTCCAATCAATATGGCGACGACTGACCGCTCGGCCGGAACGAGCGCTGCCAAGGCGGGCGGTTGCACTTCAAAGAACACTCATGGGTCAATAATATCAAATTTCATTGTGAGACTATTTAAATTACCATAAAAATGTGAATTGCTTACTCCAAACCAAATAATATCACATGGTTGACTGACATAGTAACGTCTCGTAACACGTAAATTTGTTAATTCCTTTTGTCTTCATTACTCGTACTTACGTATTTATTCACGTAAAAAGGAATACTATTCACAGATACTACTGTGTCCTAAAGTATTGTTTTTAAATAAGTTATTCCAATCTTAATTTCTTCGATTGGTGTGCTCGAACAGTGCTCTTTCACTAAGATACGAATGGTATGTGAAACTGTTTAACTCAAATCGAATGGAGCTGTCAGATCGAGGAAAGTATGACTCTCCTATTATGGAGTGTGACTCCTATTATGGAGTGTTTGAGAGGTTCTCGAGTTCCAAATTTTAGTACCCATTCTTTATTATTTACATTTTTTTTAAATTTTAATTTTAGGAATCATCAAAACAAATATGAGAAGTAAAACATGTTTATTGTATTTGGAAATAATGCCAAAATGTATATTTATTAACACTTCATGAAATTCTTTCTATAATTGGTTTTTCATTTTATTTTATTCAATCGACTAACCTCCTTCACTAGGGTACATCCCTCGGTCCCATTTGGGGCTTCACCTAAAGAAGCTCACTGCTGTGTTTCACCCGCAACATCGACAACAGTATGTCGAAATTCACAATTCTAGAGGAAACTTGGGATTATTATTTGTTGTTATTCTTGTACAGTGTACCGAGTATATAAAAAATTGTGATTATTTTTACTTTTTTTGAGTTGAGAGTTACATGATGAAACAATTCTTATAGTACTTTGAGTCAATTAAACACTTACGAATCAAACGACTTTCCTTTTACTATTAGTATATGATTATTCTCAAGTTATCTTTCAACTAT
Source organism: Laupala kohalensis (assembly GCA_002313205.1). Classification (NCBI taxonomy): domain Eukaryota; kingdom Metazoa; phylum Arthropoda; class Insecta; order Orthoptera; family Trigonidiidae; genus Laupala; species Laupala kohalensis. The sequence goes on from NNCF01126116.1 coordinate 518,359, forward strand.
ATATATTGTAAATTCATTTTTCACAAATAATACTATTTAAATGATTTTTAAAAAGTTGCGAGTTCCATTAATAACCACATTTCCGAACATTGAATACCTGTACGATCTACCAGTAAAGCCGTTGGAAGACAGTTCTGCTTGCATAAGCGGTATTTGCTCGTGATATTTACTCTTCTGGTTGTGGCGCATATCTGGACGTTGCTTTGAGTCCATTCCACGTTTCATTATGATTGAAGAGTCAAAGGGGACGAAGGAGATGAGCAGGACGAGGGCGTCAAACGCTCGCGACTCGATATGAGAAGATGATGAGCGAATCCTGTTTCAAGAGAGAAACATTGGAGGTGACCACTTCTTCAGGTTTTCGAATATTGAAACCCACAACAAAATCCTTAAACCATCAGTGGTAACTTCAATACAATTTTGTCATGGCATAATATTTTGCAACAATGCGAATCTGTAACTCCTAACTGACATATCTTATGGATTTTTTTTAATTGAAGAAATTTAAAATAGTATTTAATTGAGTAAGTTTTTCTTACTTCTGCTTTTCTAATGGATCCAATTCCATTTCTACTCGAAAAAATTGAATACATTTCGGCGAAGTGCACACCTATGAATACGAGTTTCATGAAACATCACGTTTTACAATATATTCGCTTCAAAAATAATGCCAAAACTTATCTGCATATTGAAAAAGATTTCTCGTGGACCATCCGCGAACCACCGGTAGGTTTCGTCTAAGCGAAAGTTCCCTGTTATCTCTAACACCAATACTTCTCTAACGCTCCTTCTCTAGCATTATTTGAGCCGAATTCTAGGTTCCGAACTTCATTTCTAGATTTAAATGAATTTTTTACGTTGCATGAACTTTGGTGTGCGCGTCCCAATGTATTAGTTTTCATAAACTGTGAAATTTAGGTTTCATGAATAGCCTTCCCTGAAAAAGATACAATGAATTTCATGAAACCGTTTTCATCGAATATCGCCTTAGATAATTTCAGATCAGAATATTTCTTGTTCGGCACAATTATTTTTTATTCTTTTCACTTCGTGACTTTAACTTAAAGAATAAATGAGAAAATTTTAGGTTGTTGTGTTAGTATATTAACGTAATGACAAGGGTGATAAATCACCTAACGAAAATATAAAGTACAATTGACGAAAACAACAGCATCACAAAGAATAAAGCTACAGTCAATGAAAATATGTACTGAACTCATAAAGAGTTTTAGGCATCGGATCGACAAAAGTTAAAAAGACTGACTAATTTCTCCAGTGACAACGCAACTTTGAGTCAGTTGCACGGGAGATGAGTAGGGACACTTCGGTGTCAATAGTGGTGTTAACAAGTACATACATTTCAGAACTACATTTTGTTTTGTTGTGTATTATACTATTAAAGAATAATTAGTTATGTCATCATATTCTATTCTGATCCTGTGTTTGAAGCTTTTCAAACATATATTTGACCGGTAAATTAATAACACCAGGATGACCGAGCTAATAGCTGGCCACATGGTTTTTAGTTAATCGCAACAAACGTTATTAAAAATATATTACCAAGACTAACAATTTATTTCCAAGCGAAACATCATTACAACATACGTGATTACAAAAAAGCTTATTCGGTGGTTAGTGGAAAACCGAGGATCTTCTAGTCTCAAGACGAAATAATCACCCCTATGCCAACATGTACATTACCACGGAGGTACATTTAATACTTAAAGCTTTACTGTCGTTTGCATCAAATTCTAAAATTGATATGAAACTTTTTCATGAGTATGTTAAAATCCTGTCATAATTTTTACAATGATTGTCCTTATCTTAAGTTACTATTACTTCCAGTAAGTTAGAAACTGTTAAAAACTAATTTAATATCTCAACTCGAATTTTCAGTTTACCAGTCACGAAGAAAACAATTGAAAGATAAGAATCTGTTATATTCAAATTGTCTATTACTAAAAAGTACTAAAACGATCGAAACTAATTCGGAAATGAGACCATCCTAGAGCGCTCTTTGTTTGAAATTATCTATTACGTGTGTTTGATTAATATTGTTGGAGATTACCGAGAAAATACCCAGATACATATACTCAAAGTGGTGTAACTTTACTCAGAGAAAATGTAACCTATGAAAAAATCATGAAGGGGATCGCAACGTTTTTATTGTAAAATAGTTGCAGTACATTAGTTTATTGTTCTCAACGTGGTCATGGGCAGTTTGAAAATGCTCTCTTGACAATTTCTTAATATATTTATTGTCAGTCTTAATGTCTTCATGTTGGTACAGTACTTGTACACAGTGTAGCCAACGTTTTCGCCATCGTCGATGAGGGTAATGATATGTGTACTTCGAGTTATGTTGGCAGTAATATTGGATTTCTTTAAATTTAAACCGACATCGGTTATAAATCCAACTCACTTGTTGTGGCGCTATTCTCTTCTTTCTGCATCAGGCGCGTGGAGCAAATATCACCTTGTATCTTAGTTTATGGTGTTTCTCACTTGTGTTTTTTTACAACAAATAGACTGCTTTGTGACTATTATTAATATTTATTTTAATATTACTTAAATTCGTAGAAGTTGGCAATATGTATTAGGGAGCCATGTTCCATTATTTTTGGTAAACTTACATGACTTTGACTTTTTTAACTTTTATGTACATTAAAACGGGTCGGTCGCTCAATTTGCATGCGCGGTCCAATTACTACTAGTCAAACCACAAGTATTTTCGTGTTGTTTTTTTTGCCTATTAGTCAACGCAGGATAAAAAGTAGCTTAGTCCCTCTACGAAAACGAACTTCAACGTCTCGTTTTCATTCCCATAGTTTGTCAATGTTGTTAGAAAGTACCATACTACCCTTCTCACTCAAACGCTAATATTCAAGGTCATAAAGACAAGCACGCATACCATGCGGCTGAGCTGTACTTCCTACAATTATTTCTTACTTATCCCTTTAATGCATGTAAGGACATAGGATCTGGAAAAAAAAATTGTATACATTTATCATATGTACATTATATAAAGTCCAATAATTGATGTTTTAGACCTCAAATATACATTTTTGGTAGAATGGATTTCTTAAATTTAAAACACATTAGTCCCAGTATGCGTTATGCAAGTCAAGGCTAGTACTAGTAATGTAAACATTTACTTTTAATTACCTTTTCGTGAAATGAGAAATGCAAAGAGCAAAAGTAATGTAATATTTTTTATTCAAACACTGTGATATTCAAGAACGGTTTGTATAATATAAACGGATATTGCATTATTTCAAATGTTTTTGAACTCATTTCTGTCGTGCACTCACTTTACATGAACTGTTTTCTGAGCGTAAGTAATTCGTCTGTACCTTTGACGCATACTGTGACAGTGTCCCAAATATAAACATGGCAGTTGTACATAGTAAAAATAATTTGATGTACCAAAGCTAAAACTTACATTGATCAGGTTATACCCATAATAATATTAAAATTAATTTCATTTGAAAATAATATTTATAACATGCTAATAAAATAAAGTAAATACGCGATTCCCACATTCAAGAGAACTGTTTTTGAAAGAAAAAAAAAGAATTGATATAATAAGTATTTTTGAAAAACTCAACTAAGTAAATTAAAAAGTTCTAGCGTTATAGAATACGTTTATGTTAATTTCCTGGAATTTTAGGATAAACCTTGGTTATAGGAGGAGATAACATATTTGTGATATCTTCACTATCTTGTGTCCTAATTGCGTTTGTTTATTTATATGCGAAATTAAAATCTTATAAAATTCTTTCGCCAATAAAATACCTGGTCGTAATAGTAACTTTGTAGCTCTCATAGAGTACACCAATGACAACTGATGAACGAGGTAAATTGGAATGAGAATCTGTCGAAATGGAAGCATTGCAAGAGCGTGTCTCATTAGTGGCCACTAGCGTTATTGTGTTTGCTTGCGCGGGTGAACGTTTTCGCACACGTACAAGTGAAGAGAAACGTGTTGCTGGTGCGTTTTAGGCCCCTTGAATGCGTCACGGTGCGTAAGAGGATTATCGACTTTGTGGTAATCCAGCTAGTTAATTTCATGTATGGAGAAGGTAAAATGATGGGTAGAAATTTAAATTAGTGAAACGAAGATTCTCTTTGTGAACAAAATAACCAGTTATATCACTAGTTCACTAGTTGTTTTGATCGGGGTGGGGAAGAATTTTCACCGGGGGTGTTTTCACACACACATAATATCCACGTGACGAAGGCGAAACTTGAAACTATTTCGTCCAATTAGTGAGTGACTTTTGTGTTTTCTCTTTTCTATTTTTCAGTAACTTTTAAACTTTTTTATTTTTAGATGACAGTAGTGTCGATTT
>NNCF01126116.1:522809-593850 GCA_002313205.1 Laupala kohalensis
TATATATATTGTGTGTGTGTTATATGCATATAGGTATATAATTACTCATGTGTATAATGTGTGTGAATACTTATAGAAATAATTGGAGAATTTTCTTTTCATTTGAATGAGGATTGATCTTCTGTACCCTCTCCCACTAGGTACGCCCCTGATTTTGGTATGAGTACAATTCTTACAGTAATTCAAAATTTTTAGGATATATTTCGTTTACACAGAGATATTTTATAATTCATCGATAATACGACGGAAAAGACAATGCACCATTTTCCTCCAGAGTTTAATTATCAATACTATAGATCTTGGTATGTTGGTTACTCTCAACCAAGAATGTGACGTCACAGGAAGCAAGTTATAAGTTGAATCTAGGGTTAAATTTTAAGAACTGTAAGGATTTTAAGAGATTAAGCTTACCTACATTATTATGAAAGTTCTTGAATCATCAGTGGTCCTCTTGTAAAAAATAAGAAACTAAATGAAAATTTATCTACGGTATCCGTGACACAAGCAATTTTTTACAGGAATCAACATTGAATTTAATATAAACACAGAGCTAGTCGAAATTTCACTTAAACAACAAGTTAGACTAATGCCAAACAGTGTACACCTGTGTACCCCTGATGACATAGAAGGGCTCTTATTTACCAGCACACTTTATAAATATGTCGCACAATGACCACGAAACAATGGACCATGTAGACTGACCTCGCTGACACAACTCTCGTCTGTTGGTTCCGGAACGATCATATGGGCGTAATGGGTACTCTGGCTAATTAATAATCATATCGACAAAGAAATGAACAACTGACAGGTCTACTGACCGTCTTCACTGGTCTCCACAGCCAGCCCCTTCTCAAAGCACTCCAGTTGAAGTCAGGTTTAGCTTTGTACCTCCACACTCGCTTCCTGGCGAGTCCGACCGCCAGCTATGTTCCTTCCAGTGAGTCGCCGTCTGACCACGATCTCTCGATAGTAATCGAACTATTAATGTATTACGTGCACTGGCGCGCTCTATCAGAGTTCTGCACATATCCAACTTCAGTAGCTCCATCCACTTAAAAGTAGGCTAGGAGAGGCGTCACGGCGTTGCCACTTCCTCGCAAACAAAAATTTACTTCGACACCAAATCACTTCCTTTGATTGAATAATTATAAATCCAATATAAATACATCTTTCGCCAACCTTGGTTCACGTCTTATACTTGATACTTCCTCAGCAACCATATATTAATAATTATTAAATATTTTTTAAGGAATTGTGACTTCAAAGATACATGAATTTAACACAAAATTTATTTTCTCGAAGTTCGACTAATTACACTAGTGTCACACACTTTCATCAAGTTATTTTCTCAAGATCTCCCAATATAGGGTAATTCTATCAAAGATAGTCCCTGTTAATTATAAAATTTCATTCTTAAGATGTTATAAGAAAGACATTCTAGCTATTTCAAGTTTTACCTTTCTTTCTCTAGTACGCGTTTGTTTCATTGGAACACAATTTTATGGACTAAAAATAGTAATAATTATGTGGAAAAAATTGAAAACAACATGCATGAAGAAGTACAATCCAGAAGTAAAGTTCTATTTTACGAAGAAGTTCAATAATATTTGCTTTATAGCATCAAAATGAAAATTATTGTTCAACTATTAGAAAATAAAATTGAATACCTCATTTATTACCTCGTATGAATAAAAAATGTAACAAAATTTATTGTAGGTTTATTGAAAGGCAATATGATTATAATCCGATAATTCTTGTTACATTGAATTTTCTTTTAAAAGCACAGTGGTCGTCAATTTCTTGCAAAATTTGTTGGTGTGAGTATAAACACTTTAATAGGATATAAATAGAGTGAAACGAAGATCTGTTGTTAGAGTTATCGATACATGATCAGAGAAACACTGGACTGAAAGAAGAACATCTAACCAATTTACACAAGTGTTTCTAAGAATAAGCTTATAAAGTAAAATTATTTTCTTTTCTAAACGTAACAGTTCAACGGATTAAAATGTTTTTGGACATGTGAAATGTCGAGATTTGTATACTGTAACTATGCAATTTTAGATTAATAATGATATACTACCCAAAAAAGAAAACGACTAGATAAAAACTGAGTCTGACAACTGGACCATAAACTCTGGTGGAATGCAAAGATAGAGGTGAACAGTGTGATTTTGTCTATTACGGAAACAAATCGTAACATACATGAGACTGGAGTACTACATAAATGAAAAGTAGTCAGCAGTTGCTATCTTACGGAAATGTTAAAAATATAGTGACACTATTGTGTTCTTGCAGAAGTCTCTGGGCTGACTCTTTCTATGCCTGATAAATGTGAAAACCGAATCTTCTCAATCTATTAGTCAATTTACTTTTTATTTGCTTTTATTGTTCATGTAGCATAATGTTTCGTTTATATTTGTGTGTCAAAACTCTCATACCAACACCATTATCAAAACGTGAGTAATATAATGATCCAGAGTACTATTTACTGAGAAAGACAGTGATCTACAAAATAAAATATATCTGAAACCGAGGCGTATATTTCTTCGCAAGAGTAACATTTATGCAAGATAAGAAAATAACCAAAATATTTTAATTAATTTAGTACATAAGAGAAAAAAATCCCAAAATAATATTAACACCTTTGTCCATTTAGTAGCAATGGGAACTGAATTATATATTTTTTTTTTTTTTTTCGTTCTTCTAGATGTTATGAATAATACATTTTTATACTCAAAAGTTGGATCAATGTACTAGAACATCCGGTCACCAAAAGAGCTCATCCAATTTTTTTCCGATTTTTATGGTGAAAAAAGTTTTATACTGAGAAAAAGTGCAAAACTTGTAGAACATGAAACAATATTCATAACAAAACGCACATTTTATTTGCTTACTCTTTTCAAATATGGCAATGTCATTATCTTCCGGCATTTACTACTTTGTTGAAAAAAACAACCTTATCTATAAAAATGGGGACACAGCTTCACTCTTTTGAGTGATGTTGAAAGGTTTGTCCAATTCTAATACTATGAGCATATTATTATGAAAGGCTGTCGTTAAACAATGTTTGATCGACAAGTAATTAACAGTTCCATTTTATGGTCTTCATTCAATATCACTGGCCTCTTAGTTGAGTGTCAGCAACATACATTTTCATTTACTAGCCATTTTGTACACATCTGATGAGAGATATTTCAACGGAAATTGGATGGGAAAATATCGCAACACAATTAATCTCCTGTGGAATACACACACACATATATAATATATAATAAAATTGCAATTGTTTACTCGAGTACATATTCTGAATTTATCAAATATATTACATCTAGCGATAAACTAAATATATTTCTTCTTTCACCACATCACTACGGCGGTGGTATGAGTTCAAAACACCTTTTGTAAAATTGAAACTCTTCAGCTAAATGTTGTAATACAAAGAGATTTTATCTTCCTTAAATACACAAAATACAGAATAGATTTATATACATAGGGGTGTGTATTTTTATGCTGAAATCACTCTGGAGCATTACTTATACGCTTTTATCTTTAATAAATGTTCTTTGGTGATTTGGGTTAAACTTTGTATTGTCCCAGACTTCATTCTAGAATTACGAGCCATACAAACTCGTACATTGTCATACAGACTATATACTAAAGGCGAACTAAATTGCCATTCATTACTTTCACATATCACTATTGACGCAGCGCAGCGCACGCTACCTCAGTGACGTTTGACTTTTTCAAACTTAATCGTGATAGTCGGTTAATTAAAAAAATCTCACAAGCCCTCCTCGTGGAACAATTTCTCTATTGGTGAAAACCTAAATTCGGTAGAGAAGTTTCCGAGAAAATCGTACCAACACATACACCTAGAGACTTCATTTCGTATATTATATGGATTATCGTGTATGAAAGCGAAAGCAAAAATAGAAGGTTTATGCATATTGTACTTGCGAGCTATCGCATATGATATCCACATGCGAGTTACTTCTACGCATGCTCAGAAGATAGTGGTACAATAACGCTACTAGCACGGTATCTTACAACGCCTCTGTTTGCGTATAATATAAGTGGTACGCAAGGAGCTGACTATCATGGAGTGGGGTAGCCTTTCCTACGTGTACGAAAAGCGGCGTTAGCTCTCGCGGGAATATGAATCTTCAGCGCCATCACACGTTGGTTATTGTAACTACTTCAAATTCATTTGTCTCAATAGGAAAGGGACATGTGTTTTCAAATGCGATAGCACAAGTACTTTATGCTGTTGATATCAAGTACACGTGTGGCAAATTTTTCTGTTTATTAATTAATTGACAAAACTATGTAGTTTTATACCTAAATTTGTTCAAATATTCTTTTATAATATTATTGTTAAGCTATTAAATTTTCATGTTGTCTTGTGATACAATAAATTTCAAAAAATGACTCTTGTTATTGGCACAATGTTTGACACAACATACACGTTTAATTTTTTCGTACATGATCCAGAAGTGTCAGCTTCTGTGTATAGTCTCCTTGGTGGTACGCCAGTGAGTGAGGTCATGGCAGATTCTCGTCTGAATTTGAGGTTACGTTCATGTCTGAGAGGGTATGCGAGAGATTTGTTGACTGTGTGTCCCGTATGAGCACGTGCTGGTGTACTCACGGTACAGTTTAGTTGGGTACATTTGCATAGAAGTAGTTTGTTTGGGTTTACAATTTTTAGTATGATTTGAGTCGAAGGTTCACTATGCAAAATGCATCGATTACACTAGATCTTTCCATGTGCGTTACGTGGTTAGCGTCATCAACGTAACGTATACGCTAGGAAGCGTGTACGTTGAGCAAAAACTCTCCAATGTAATTACTACATTAATATGTTTTACATACTAGCAACGTAAAATTTAGTGGATTAAATATTGTGTATGTATTTCGTGTATTTAATTCAGAGACAATTTCTGAAAATATGAAATATTACAGTTATTGTGATTTAATCTTTAAAATCAATAATATTATAACTGGAGACTATGATTTATTTATTCATGATCCCACTACATACCAAAAAGAAATAATTATAAATGTGTAAATTTTATTTAAATTATTTTCCATTGATGATTTTAATAATCTCATGTATTTCACTTAACGAAATTCAGCTTCAGCACGATTAAAAGTCATAAAAAATATAACCCAATTCCCCACTGTTTTATAAAGTAATGTTTGTACGACGCATAATAGTTTTTATTAATACACAGCTCTCAACGAATTATGAGTCTCATTATTCGAAAATTTATTCTTGCAACAGCTGCAGAACATTACCCAATCATTGACAATTTAAAGCTGAATGGCAGCCTCCATATTAAAAGCCATTACACGAACAAACCTAATCCAAGTCGTTATCCCTCACCCTTTCCATTCTTCTAGGTCATGGCATGGCGTGTCGATGTATTTGAACTGGTGGAGCACCTGGCGCTGTAGTAGTCGGGAGCATAGCGCAGGTGGGCACGGTCACCTTCCAGGGTCAAACCCATTGCGTCCATCCTCACCCCGAATAATATCCTCCCACGCACGTACACAAATACGTTTTGCATGTGTGTATCGATATATCGAACACGTGTTACGTAAAGAGCTGCGTTGCTCAACATCAAAATGGAAATGAAGAGCGTACCTGTGTCGCTATCACCGCGTTTAACTGAATGCCAAGATTCAAATGGAAATTGGTCTCCAAAAATAATAAAATCTGCGCATATCTCGCTTTTATCATAACAGTATTAGCGATATGTGACGTTTTTTTTAAATCGAAAAAGTAGTTTAAGGTTCCAAGTCTATGGAACAAGCGGTGATAGGTAAATCGTTGACTTGTACGTTCAGGCTGCCATTAGTGCATTTAACTGAAGATTACTAAATATCTCACTCACTATGAACGCCGGCGAGTATGGATTTTATTTTCTATAAAAACACTTTGCGTATGTTGGATGGGCTACGCGACTTTGCTGATTGTATCAAAATTATTATTTACCATGAATTACATGTTATCGAAACAATTAATTTTCCAAATATATTTCTTACAGTCGCATCTTCCGTCGTGCAAACTCTGATAATAAAAAAACCTAAAAGTTTGAATAAAAAACATTAGGTATGTTTTAAAAAAACACTTTTTAAAAACAAAATATGGATGAGAGTGGAAATATGATTGTTTAGTCACTCACACACTACGTCCATTTACTTGTAGAAAAAAGTATCTAATAAGTTTTAAAGTACTGTGTTTTAAAGTAAATTAAACAACTTAACTTTACCATCGCTTTCATATTGAAGTAATGAAAGGACTCTACTAGTTGTCGTTTAAATTTACGTATATTTGAGGAAAATTTAGGAAATTATTCATTATTAGCTGATAGTAGCTCGTAGGGAAAAACGAGTCGAAGGGTAGAACGTACGTTTAGTTACAATAGCGAATATAAGAAAATAAATATTCTATACCTTTTTGCGTTTTTTCTTTATACAAAGTTCAAAGGTGGTGTGATACTTAATACATTTCGCTATTTGTTGCGATTGCTTTCCAGAAACTTGAAAAATTGTAGTGAACATCAATATTTTAGAAGCCATAGTTATTTTTTTCAACATATGGTATTAATCATAATTATAATGTCAATAACTCAGCAAAAGACGCTTTATATGTCGTTTTATGTTAATTGAAACATGGCTTTGTAGTTACTATAACTAAGCAAAGGCGTTGAATGATGAGTTATTTTATAAATTATAAAACTCATATTTTTTAGTGTCATAAATTAATCTTTCGGTCTCGCAAATGCTCACGATCCGATTTCATTGAAACGTCCTATAACATTTCAATGAATGTTGATTACTTACGTTGATACAGAGTATTAATTAAATAGTTAATCGATTATTTTCGTTTCGGATCATCTTTGAGTTCCAAAATATGTTAAAATTCCGTCCACAGTCTTCCCTACAGCTCTCGAGAAGGCCAGACAGTGACGCGACAGACCTGCTGAGAACGATCAGCAAAACGCAGATTCATTTTGGCGAGCAGCCAAGCAGTTGGAATAGTGAAGAGTGGCACCTTCGACTAGCATCCTTACGAAGGTGTGGGAAGGAGGCAAAGAGAGCAAGATTCTACAGGATAGAGATATGTAAATAGATATGATGTGGAGGAAGAATGGTTAAGGAACAGAGGCAGAAGCAAATATGCAGAGACAATAATGAATTGAAAGGAACGAGACAAACACCACACCGATAGAAGATTTAGGAAGTGATCAAAGACAGATTAAATCGTCAATCTAAATAACAGGGTTGTTTAGTTATTGTTTTACCAGATAAGGGAATTAATGACGCAGATAAGGGAATAGCAGATTAGGGATTAAAGAGCTAATAATGATCAATAAAGTGGAAGTGATGTGAACATGCGTTTGTGACAATGTTGATGACTACGCAATACACTAACATAGAATAGTATGAACACTCTGGAACAGAAAAGATGAAAGCAATGTGCCGTTATAACAAGAGAAGAAAAAAGTACGTATGAAATGAGAATCTAACGTAAACTCAATGATTGAAAGTGAATAGTAAAATATTCAATCTAAGTTTGCAAGACATAAAATAAATTAAGTGATAAGAGTGTTTTCAATTACACTAAAAACTAATTAATTTTACTATTCTTTATTAATTTAAGTAAAGTATAATATTGTAAGTCTTGCATGTCTAATTAGTAATAATAATAGTAATAGTTAATAAGCATCACTGATATTAAAATTGTTTCATTCACTCAATCCCATAGTTGTGATTAATGTAAAAAACTCGGGAACTTTAATGAATTAAAAGCAATTTGAGTGTTATATATATATAATGTATTGAAGATTATATTTTTTTATTCTATAGATACTTTTTTCCCCCTCAAGTATTTAAGAAAAATAAAGACCGAAGCAATGTAATTGAAAAGGTGCTCATTCATTTCAATCACCTCCAATTATTCTTTCGCAAAAATATTCGTCGCCGCGCAGAAATAAATTCATCACCGAACACGAAAACACATTTTCCGAAGCAACAAATCATCCAGAGCCTTGCTGAAAACTTCTCTGAGAAGCGATCTGCTTGGCGCGCGCTGCGCTGTCCGCACTTGGAATGCGTACCTCCCGCCAGGTGGTGGTACATCTGCTTTACAGTGGCGGCGAAGCGAGCGGTGGTGGGGTGGGGGGACTGTGCTGGAGCAAGAGCACTGTGCACTGGTGAGCGAGCGAGAGGGGAAGTGGGGAAGGGAAGCAGCTATGGGGCCGGCGTTCGATATCTCCGCGTAGAACTCATTTTTTAAATGGAACTTTTACGGAGGTTCGCTGGCTTGGCTCGGGTGATGTGGGTGGTAGTGGTGGAGGAGACGGAGAAAGCGTGGGCGGAGGTGTTGACAGATGAGATGACCCTCCGACAGGGATGAAGGTTAGGATCATTACGGACGCTGGAACCAGGATCGGGAGGGAAAATGGGAAAACCCAATTCAAATGAACACAATTGATCCGCTATCGACATTAAATAAAGAAACATGTGACAGAATATTTTTTAAACTAGGAGATATCTAAAAATTACAATACATTGTGGGACAAAAAGCTCAATATGAATCAAGTAATTCAAGTAATAATTGTTAAAGTTCAAACATAAGAGTAATCCAAGTATAAAATTCATCACAAAAACTACACTTATATATGAACTACAATTTTCTTCTTTTAATACTTATGCAACATGGTTGGAAAACTCATGCAAGTGAGGTAACTCTACCAATGTTTATTTTGATGAATACTCATGAATGCTGTGAAACAATGCGTAACCGTAAATTTATTGATTTTTGAACAGCGCTTAATAAATATTTCCAAGATCAAAAATTTTTTTTTTTACCTCTATATTTTCAATACTGACAACGATTGAATTTTAAATAGTACATCGTAGACCTTTACTTGGACTATTCACAATATTTATTGTGATAAGTTCATAAAACGGACATAAATAATACAATCATGACATTTCAACTTGTGAACTGTGATAAGAAAACTTCACGGCGTAAAATTTGGCGATATCTTTATGAAGAAAACACATTTTGTAAATAAATTAGAATCTGCACATGCTTAACACATATTTAATATATAAATAACAATGATATATACAAGCAACTTGGTCTATACCTCAAATAGCAAGAATTCAATTTGTACATCATTTCTAAATGTTATTTCTATGCTATCATTGTATCATAACTATAATCATGTATTCAGGACAAGTTTTCAGAGTACTATTAGACAATCAGTGAGATGATGCCTGGAAGTGAGACAAAAACGAAACTATTGGATACTACTAAGTTAATATACATTAAAGGGTGGCCCCTGTAATAAAACTAATGTAAATGAATACAAAGAGACAGGTATTATGATGTAACATATGTAATTAGGATGACTAGGTTTTTATGACTATTACAACTGTGATTGGATTGAATGTTCCAGCAAGAGAGTCGTTAACTAAATGAAGCATTACAATTTCACGATCGGAAAACTGAGACAAACACTAGACTCTCATTAATACCAACACAATAAATAATACTTTGAATAAAAGCAATTAAATAAAAATAATACTTTTCAAAGTAAAAATAATACTGTAAGTTCTAAAACAAATCAATTTAATAGAAGTTTTGGAGTATCATTATATAATCTGCTGGACATCCCAAACAGTTGTATTAAAATATACGTGGATACATTCCCTTCAAAATGAAAAAATAATGGATATCGTGAAATAAAAAGTATAAAATATTGATTATATATTGGAACAGTTCTTAAGATTCTTATATGATTAATTAAATTTCTGTTTTCATTTTCAATTAAATTAACATCATTGACATCCGAGCAACTAGCTGTATTATCCAGATACTGTGTTTTTACAAGACAAATAAATAAATATTTCTTAATGGAATTATCAACTTTGCATTTCTAATTTATGTTTCATGTCATAATTTGTTTACATCTGATGATTCACTTAACGAGTCGAAATGCTGTCTTCCAGAAAAACACATAGATCGTCCAAAAAGTGTCATCAGTCATAATTCATTTATTTATCTTTTTGTTTTCTTATTTCAATTATTGTTAATGTTTATTACACATTATTTATATGAAATCCCGGTGATAAATATTTTATAAGAAATGTACAACACGAATCCTATTATTTTCGTACTGTGAGATCAAGATTTGAATAATTTTCAATTATTTGTTTCCCGAAATTATTAATTCAGAAACTCATGCTATGATAGGTTTAGTGGTATAAACGTTTATAGTATTACTCTACAACTGCATTTCAATGACAGAGAAAGCAAAATTCTTATTCCTACTTCATACAATAGATTTCTTTCCCTTTGAATAGATAAAACAGAAAAAGTCTTGTGAAATAAGGTTCCGAGATGTATAGAAAGGAGCAATATTGATATCACTTCTTCATATATCCTTTCTTTTCGAGCTTCCTTCTTTCTCTTATTTCCCCTTCTTTGCGAGCTCTCACGTAACAGATAGTCAACCAACACCCATTGCACTCCAACGTAGTATTTCACCCGGCATTTAATGAGAGCATTCCAGCAGAGATATTATGAGCCACTGGCACGTTATAGATGGTCGCACACCGCGAATATCTCCATTCGCTACCGAAACCACCATCACGGTATATTCACTGAAGCATCGCAGACACAAGCGCATCCATCAAGAGGAATGAATTAATATTAATATTTATTCATATATCTATTATTAGAAGCTCTAACATCGTTTTCCTACAAATGTTGTGGGGTTTGATATAGTTTACTAAAACTTATTTTGAAATGGAATTATACATCACCGCCCGTTTTGTGTGGTGTACATTTTTACGTTAATCCCACTACTGCGTGACATACAGGGGAGCACATACAGCAGAGGAAAGAAAATTAAGTTGGTAGACATACTAGGAATCTGGTTTCAATCTAACCGGGGCATTAAAGTGGATAGTAGATGCATATACTATAATGTATAATGGACTGCCCCGTACGTAAGTTGATGCGAACAGAACAGGTGGTTTCACCAAACTTTTTACCCGAATATAATTATTACCTTTTCTCCAAACATAGAAGAAACTACCACATGACTTTTTTAAATTTATCTAAAAAATACACATAATAATACGAATACTCGAAGTGCTCATTTGTCAATCTAAGTAGTTTTATCTTACGTTTCTACTCAACCACCACATGCTACTTTTCACGTATTTTCTTAATTGTTTTATGAGATCACAAGTTTTCACTTTTTTAAAGATGAATTTCACTTATGTGATTCTGATGAAACTTATGACATTGTAAAATTTATGTACATATTTTTAATAGAATACCGCATCTTTAAAAAGTGCAAAATTTATACTACCTAAAGTATTATTTTTTTCAAAGATGAAAATTGTGCACAAATTTTGCAATCGACGATACGTATTTAAACATGCCGAGAGAGTCGTACCTTACTATTTAAAAAGCAAACGAGTAATTCAAGGAAATAATTTTACCAGCAGCAAGAGAAAATGTCCACTTAAAGTTTAGAGTATAGACTATCCCCGTAGAAGTGTAGTGCCTTCAATACACGGTTTACGTGTACTTGATGTCTTCTCAACGACAGAGAGAGAATTGTATAGTTAAGAGGGGAGAAGGTGCAGTTACGACATGTAGGATCAGAGATGTTAGTTCGCAACAGGTTCTCCACTGTCCCATCTTGTGAGAACGTACGGATAGGAGTGACTTGAATTAAGTACCAAGCAAAATAGCAAAACGAATGGTGAAGATAGATTCATGGCGCGTATTTGAATAGCTCTATAAATTTCCTGTAAGATATATTATGAAAATATTTACTCCCATACTTGTTGTGCGGAGTATTTATCGAGAAGGTCTTACAAAATCATATCACTCTCATGTGGTGAAATCATTCCAACACAATTGCATTAAATAACATTCTACAAAATGTTCGTATAAAAATAATAATTTTATAAAAACAATATTGGAATATATCGTTTACTCTTAGATTTGGTTTAATTTCACGTCCTTTGGATCATATGAAATATTATTATTTTTAGGTAAATTGAAATTAACGTAACAAACGTTGTTGGTAATAATCTTTCTGCAATCAATAAAAAGAAAGCAAACCTAATTACTGAATTCGAGTTGAAGTGCTGTTATGGTTGTCAATACAATCAAAAATAGGAGTAAATACTTACACAAAATCAATTATTTTCCAAGTCGTGTAAAGCTTAACTGTGTGGTATGTTTTTTTTTTTAGGATTCCAGTACATATCCAATAGTAATAATAAATTTATTGTCTCGAAAACAGTTACTAACTGCGTATGACAATAAACATATTTACTCTCCGGAAGCGAGCAAGGGGCCATCCCAATAGTTCCGATCAAGGGCCCAATAATGAATGTTTAATTCATGTCTAACATAATGAATATTTAAGAAGGTAAAACTGCTATAAAATATGTTAATGTATAAGAGATTTTGATGGTAGATGTTAATATGATATCCGTACTGTCCGCAGCGATCTTTGTAATGTGGAGGTATTGGTGGTGCGGAAACGGGGTTTGGATCTTCCCATTACTTCCAGCAGATGGCTGGAGCGGCGCTCAATCTCCCAGCAACAACCTTAATTAATTTGAGAGAACGTGCGCGCAGTGCAGTCGCCACCGCCTCCGTCGTTACGACTTCGCCAACTGGTTGCGTTCTCTGTGAGCTTGTCACCACCAGTGCCCGCTGTATCGTCATTGCTCTACCATTCGCATCAATTACTCCTTGTATACAGAACTTATTTCCCCACAAGCTCACTTCTTAAGCGTGATGCTCATCGATGAAATGCGTTTCATGAGACCAAACTCACTTTAATTGGGACGTACACAATAAGACCTATTTCTTTCATTTATAATTTATTACTTTTACTTTCCTTGTCATTTCGAGTTAGGAATTATTGTAGCATTAAATTTTAAAATTACCTATTAATATTATTAACTTTTCTTCCTTTTTCTGATAAATTGTATTATCGCCCTATTAAAATTGTAATTTCTTTCATTTATTGTTTATTACTGTAACTTTGTTATTGTAGCACAGAAGATGGCCACCATGCGGCCAAAAGTGCCTTATCCCACAATAAAGAAAGGCAGAATGACAATTTTTTTTATTGTGTATGATGAACAATCTGTAATACCCAGGCCAATCAATACATTAAAACATTGGGACGGATTTCATGCAAGTTTCATGAAACGTGTTACATGAAACAGCCAAAAATGTTTTCATGGAAATAGGTTTCATTCAAAGGACGATTGTATTGAAGATTAGTGAGAAATTGTGAGTTCAAATAAATCTAAAAATGAAGTCCAGAAGCTAGAATTCATCTCATATAAAGGTAGGAAAAGCGTCGGAGAACTATTCATGAAAGTAATACCAGGGATTACAGAAAAATTTCCTTAGACCACATCCGGTTGCAGGCCACTGATGGTTCCCGAGAACATTTTTGCAGTTTGCAGAGAAATCTTAGCACTGATTTCATCTTTTATTAATAATACAGAAAATTGACATGAGAGGTGGGGATACATACAACGGGGTTTCATCGATGTGCATTGCCGTACGAATCGCATTTCATCGGTGTGTAGTACGTCCACTGCACATATTATTTGAGTATAGGTGGCATTTCTTTCTGGGTTTTTCTTTGTTCATGAACAGGGGTGAGAGTCGTTAATATCATAGCTCGCTCAATTTAGAATCATTAACGCAAACATTACCATTTTGGGAAAAAGCAATATTTAATAAAATATTATTATATGTCTACATCTTTAACAAAGAACTTATTGATTTTAAAGCAATGAGTAAAAATATTGAGTGTTTCAGTTTTCCTCAAATATGCACCGGTCTTTCAAAATTAGACTACGAACATGTGAGAATAGTTTTAATTTTCAGAACTTGAATTTTCAATATATAAAAATGAATGAGATATGATACAATGACATTTTCAATATATAAATATATAAATATATATATATATATATATATANTATCGCAGTATGAGTAATGTAACAAATTTATAATTTATTATTAATCTAAATAATCGCAATATACTAAATTATATTTAATATTTGTACAAACAATATTTGAGAACTAGAATACAAATATGAGTGACAGTGGGTACCAAGTATTTGAGAAGTTCACTAGTCAGAAATTCTATTTAACTTTATTCAGGAGACTTTCTATTTTGTTACTTTGTACAATTATTCCCCAAACTCCATCATTCGATCTAATGAGGAAACAAAGATAGTGGATTATAAAAAAGTTCTATCCGTTATTGACTGTTCTAACATTTGATATACAAAGAAAATATTTTAGTAGAAAAATTCCTATATAACATAAAAATATTTTTTTGTATAAAAATATGTTTACACAATAGTTTTACGCAATTTAAACTTTTTCAAATTAATTGAATATTATATTACAAAATAGATTTTCGTCCTATAAATTAAAAGAAAATTAGATATGCAATAATTCATTGTTTTAATTCAAATATACAATACACCATATTACATATTAGGATTTGATTTCCTGAACACTATATTAAGTTAAAGTATTGAATAATTTGTGATATAAAATATCGCCCTGTATTATTTTTAATACTAAAACACACATTTTCACAACTAATATTTTAAGTAAAACTAACTTGTCTTAAAAAGTACGATAAAATCACATGAATGTAACTGAGAAACTATTCATGCAACGTGAATGGTGCAGGAAGGAGATACCCGCATTCACACTAGTACATTCTTCCTTCTACTTCCTTGGCAGGTGTCGATTTCCTTGCGCCAACGCTGCGTTGCCAATGCCAAAACCACTAGGAGCGCTTGAGGAAGAACGAAAGCAAGGGGAAACGAAGTCTCGGAAATATCTAATAGTCCCCGAGACACAATCCCCGTCAAAACATCCAGGAAGGAATTCCCTGCTGTTGCGGCAAGGAAATGACAAAGACGGCGTTATTTACAGCTTCGTAACTTATTACAAACAACTAATGAATAATGATCAAACAAAACACCGACCTTCAGAGAAGACCTTTTTGTTACATAAGATTCAACAATACAAAGTTTCGTCCTGTAAATAAACAAAATTCTTATATTTTTATCCTATACTTGTAATTTTGTCAAGTGTAAGAATTTAGTTACAAAATAAAAAAATAAATTTACGATTTTTTATTTTTTATTTCATATCCTGATTTATGAGCATGATTCTGCTTATTAGTGTATTTTTTTCTTGATATATTTTTATCCTATACTTGTAATTTTGTCAAGTGTATCAAGAAAAAAATACACTAATAAGCAGAATCATGCTCATAAATCAGGATATGAAATAAAAAATAAAAAATCGTAAATTTATTTTTTTATTTTGTAACTATGTCGCATGTGTAAGAAGAATTATTCCGATAACTCATGAACAAATTTAATGCAAAAAACTAAACTTGACAAATGCTATTGAATACATTTGGAGTAGAAGCCTATTTCTAGACAGTTTTCTTTTTTTAATCTGAGAGATTCAACTGGTGGAGTCGTCTGTAGAAGCAGTGGTAATGTGGGTGGTGGCAGCGTTCCCCATATCGATCTTCGCTGCAGCGCTTGCCATCTCCGCCGCCCGCACCGCCTCCACTGCCCCTGGCAGTAAAGTGGATATTTTCGCCTGCAGCGTACAGTAAGAGGGGGTGCAACCGAGCAGGAATCAACATTCAGCGAACGTGGTGCTCGCTCGAAGGGTCCATGTCGCTCAGGGAGGCATTCCTAGTCCTCCCTGGGGCATCGACGACTATGCCACGTCCCGATTTCTCCATTCGTTCTCATGAGGACCATGTCACTATTGCACTCATCTTACTCGATGTTGATGGAAAATCTGAATAAAAATTTTCTTATCTTTTTAAATACTTCGTCCGCAAATATTAAATTACTCAAATTGTACAACTTGTCAAATCTACGGACAACTTAACAAGCGATCTTGCGATGACCATTGACGGTTGTACAAGCGTCGACAAGACTAATGAATTCTAAGTGATTCCGGACTACTGGATTGTTACTAAGTACATACATCAAGACTTGGAAATGTTAGTTGGCTATGTTAGTATAAATTAGTTAACTAAATATCATCAAATTCCTCATGTTAATCTTCAAGTGTTATGTCAGCAGATTAAATACTTTGAAACTCGATTTTTAATATGTATCACGAAGTGATGGAAGTTGTTACATTATAAACACAAATATTATTTCTATTAAGAAAACAAATACCTAATGAAATTCGTACATTCTCCTCAAGTTTTGACATCTATTTATGATGTTGTCTATATTATTTGTCGTAAATATTTTGATATCAATAAAAAAGGAAAAGGGGTTAATTACCCAAGTTCGAAAGTTTGGGTACCAATTAACCTACATTCTGAATTTGAAATTTTGATGTTGTTTAAACATCAACATTATGAGTTTATGAGATAACTTCATTTTATCGCCAGCAACTATACGGAAGCTGTCAATGTGAATATTAATTGTATTCTAAAACAGTGTGAGAATTTTGACACATATTAATATTTGTGAGAGCACTCAAATGATTGTTTAACTGCAATTTTTGTGAATGGTGTAAAGAGATCTTTTCCTGAGATGTCAACATCGAACGACTCCTTCATAAGATGAAAGGTATACGGTTCTGCAACTGAAGTATTGAAACATTGAGATGAAAATAAATTTCATTTGTCACAATAGTTTTAAATTAGCGCAATGTGTTTACACTTCCTAAATGTGAAGCTCATCGAGGAGAATATTGTACCAATGCACCGTAGTGGAAAAAGTTAACTTAAATCCCAAATTTCAAAAATTATTCATAAAGAATATTATTCAGTTTAAAGTTTTAGCTCATAATTTAAAAACATTTTACTATGCTTAGAATTCTAAACAAATAAATGTATTTGTGATTGAACACAAAACACAAAAAAACTCTGCCAGAACAGCGTATCTCGACACAGCACCCGCTCTGGTTAATCTGGAGCAGGTTTTTAACAAGAATGAATGCAAAGAAGATCACTTCAATAAAAAACATACACCTACTGTTGAAGAAGAATTAATTTCATTGGAACTTATAAAAAACAAGATTTCATTGTCGTGAAGAAATTCAATTGCCTTGCCAATAATATGTTCATAAAACAAATTATATACGATACAATACGTATTTTTTATTCTTCGTCTCGTTCTCGTACAAAGGAAGTCCTAAAAATAAAAAACAAATGAATACCATATTATTCGAAGGTCAAGGTCGAGCTACCGCCGCTCTCTCTGACGCAGGAATTCAGAGATATTTCCTTCGAAGCCTATTAATCTTTAGCTGGTCACTGGTGCGCCCTGGTGGCGTAAGTTTGGACTACCTTTTTTGCGAGGGAGTACACATCTGTTATAATTGACTGTTGCCGGCCGCTGGACAACAGCCTACTAAAGAACAATTTAATATATCTTCAAGGCGGGAACGTCAATTTTGACGAACTGCGCAAGCGCGCGTCGCACCTGCACGCAAGAGGTGTTTGCTCAGTCCAGGTGTATCTGATATGCTACCTGCAGGTTCATTTCGAAACAGTGATAAATTTGCATAGATGTTAATAAGGAACTATTCAAACTGGAATTTTTCTCTCCTATCACACATTTTTCTCATGTAAGTTGACACTAGAAATACATCGATGAGTGTATTTATCTGACACGAGTTTTAAGTATTAATCATGTTTCATGTTTACATATTGACACGTAATAAATAGATCTTCCATAGGTTTGTTCTTTATATAATCATATTTCCATGAAACGAAAACAACTAAAAGATGAGATGTTATGAGACACTTCTAATATGTATATATAGTCACTGAGATATTATAATCATTGGAAAAGATTGCACCGAATATATTGTAAGAATTCTGAAACAAACCGACACAGGTGTGGGATGTACCACCAATCTGGCTAAACGAATATCACATTTAAATTTTGTTATTCATTGCGTTCATAATAATGAAACGTTTTCATATATTTCGTAATAAATTTGGTGACAAATTTTTGTATGAACTACAATATTGCAACATACTCTTTCAGTACAAAAATATTCCATAATTGCAATACATTCTGTATTCTACCTGTAACAGAATGCTACACTGGGAAGGAAAAATTCAAAGTTGCCGTAAGACGTGAGGTAAAGTGAAGTTTTTTGATTTATTTGTGGTCACTGCACAGTGTGAGGTGGAAGAGGAAATGGTATCCTCGATGAAACTATAAGAACCAAATGAAAAGTGGGAGTCATCGAGAAATTGTTGTGTTACAGAGGGGTGTAGCAACTACATTATTCTTCATTTCGAGATTTTTCTATGTATTGAACCTTAAAGCTAACAAAAGTAAATAACAAAGAGATTTTGAAATAAATGTACGACAAATAATTCGTTTTATATTTGTCATGATATTGTTGATCAGGTTTTTGTGTTGCAATAGAAGTCATAATATTAATTCAAATAGCTGTTTCCTCTTGACTTGATACGAATTACAGAAATATAATTAATCGTTTTTTTTGTAGAAACGTGGATAGATAATGCAAAATACTACACTCAATATAATGAAAATATATGGATGTATGCTGTGATACAACGCATTTACATAGCACAATGGAAGTTACCGATATGAATTACCCTCCAAAAATTACCTTTTTCTACTCAACCCACCTTTCAATCCCCACATCTATCAGCACTAGAGCGCCGAGTCAGCCTCTGCACCGACACCTGATCTGTCTACTGAGCCACGGCACGCCATTCCAAAGCACCACGACGGGTAAGCGAACGATGTGCGGGGGCTGGAGGGCTGTTGCTGACTGAAGAATCGATTCCACTGACTCAACTGTTCGTGGAAACAAGTGGACCGCGACCCGAACGGGTCCGTTCAACGCTCCACGGAAACAAATCTCTGTCGCTCTTTATAGTTACCAGTCAAGTGAGGTCATGGAACTTGCACCGGAAAGCAATTTTTAATTCGGAAAACAAGTGCATGTGTTAGAGCAACAAGAACGTTCGGAAAAAAGAAATTAATTTTTTAACGTCGAACACAGTGTAACTTTCTCATTTGATTTTCGGCGATTAACCATTTGAGTATTTAGAGATTTCATATAACAGTATACAGATCTATATTTACGCTTCATTGTTCCAGTTATTTTTAAATGGAAATCAATTATTTCTATCCTAAACAAGCAAATAATGTATTTTTCTTCAAAGTCATTCATATAAAAATGTTCCAGCCAAAGATTTCCAAATGTCCTTCATGCTAATCAATAAAATTTGTATTCTAAAAAACAGGAGACCAGTCAATTACTGATTCCCAAGATGGTTTTACGGTGAATTTTCATAGACAGTTTAAGAAATTGAGACAAACAATGCATGATAAAAGTTTAATCTAAATATTGAAATTATAATGTAGGATATAATTAGAATGGATAAATTAGTTTGAATTACAGGTATGGTAAAATCCTATTGTAGTGAAATCATAAATGAAACAGTGTTTCCATAGACAAAAACGTTACCTGAATAATATTTCTATCGTATTATATATTTAAAGAGCAGTTGTTTTCTCTCATGTTGGAATAGTATAACGTGAGAATGATGAGAAATCTTAGATAAGCGGAGTTTCACCACTTTGTTACGAAGATTCAACTGAAAGTACCCAACCCATCCTGGCCCGGGTTTTTCACCGTTTTTCCTTCTGGTAGAGGCGGATTTATTATACAGGTTCTCTAGGATTTGTCTAGGGGCGTGTTTATTGTAACAATAAATCGTGAATTTAGTGTTATTTCAATTTTTAAGCACTATACTCAGAATAATCTATAGTTCGATAATAACTTACATGTAATTTTTTGCTTAAAATTACAAACATATTGACATTCTATTAGTATTATAACTCGCAGCTAACTTTTTATCTTATCTAGGAACTTTTGCTGAAATTTTTGAATCCGCCTCTGCCTTAGGGCCCTTGATCGGAATTGATGAGATGGTCCCTTGCTTGCTTCCGGAGAGTAAATTAGTTTCTTTCCCTCCAAGTGGTCATACGCAGTTTGTACTGTTTTTTGACAATACATTTATTATTATTATTAAAGTATATCTTCCGAGTATCTCAGACATTCAGATATGACACCAAACCCACTCTACACATTGATCAACAACATAACTGTGGAATAGAATTATTTACGTCTATCTCCATTGTCTTACAATTTAATTCATATTATTTTAATAGGATACTAACGAAAAGCCAAAATTCTGATAAAAAGATAATTAAATAAATTATAACTTTAGACTTTTATCTAGCTTATATAATAGACATAAATAGTAGAATTCTGGATTAAATATTGTGTTGTTAAATATAAGGATTGTGTGTAAAAAGTATTTAAAACTTTAAAAATTTTATAATCTGTTTTTTAATGGCTGTTATTGGTCCTTTTTAAACTTGATTTAAAAGCAGGGTGCGATAATTTCAGACATTATTCCTTTTCCAAACAAATGCACACGTGACACTTAATTCATCAAATTTTTAGAATTTTCTGAAAATGTATTAAATCTAGTTCCAATTTTTATAGCTGTTGTTTTTGTTTCAGGTTAATTGCTAATTTTTTCCATCGGAATAGTTCCAAAGTATGAAGATATGGGTCAGTATCCAAAATGAACATAAAAATAGACACCTATTTATTAACTAACGAATAACAGTATTAAATATGACGCCAAAACTCTTTTATGTTTCAGTTCAAATTCATTTTTTTTAAAAATTGATATAAATTTTGACACGCAGTAAAATACATCATTATACCCCTTATTTATAACGAGTAAATAAGTAATTTTTTCGTAATTAATGGTCGTTCAAAATTGCCATCAGAATCCACATAACTACAATTAAACGAATACAATAGGGGATGTAACACAAAAGTTTCAATCCTCTTTTCC
This sequence comes from Laupala kohalensis, assembly GCA_002313205.1. NCBI lineage: Eukaryota > Metazoa > Arthropoda > Insecta > Orthoptera > Trigonidiidae > Laupala > Laupala kohalensis. The sequence goes on from NNCF01126116.1 coordinate 543,830, forward strand.
ACCCTCTCCAAAGGTAATCATCATTCTAACTGGAATTAAAAGATCAACGGACCACAATTCAATTTCCCTGATAAATTCACCGATGTTATTGTGGATGCAAAACATTAACTAAATATAAACCACGAATTTTGGCACCGGTGCTTTAAAAATTACAAACAAATGAGTTCATTGATTTTACCAAAGAAGGAATACATTTATTCATATAATGAAAGAGATTTTTGCGTTTATAAATAAATAATTCATTTTTGTATTAAACGTTTTAAAACATAAGTAACTTATGCATTATTCTAATCGAAAAAAACCTGATGAAGTAGACATAAGTGAACGACTTTCAATAAACAACAAAAGTAGAATTCCATGAAATGATAATCATTTGGATTATTCATGAAATTCTCCTGAAACACAGACTCATTCCTACAGATTTACAAGACCTGTTTTGCATTGAAGTGTCGCGTGATAAAAGTCAGGCCGGCGTCCATTCTGTCAACGTATAAGATTAAACGTATAAGAATAAAATAAAGTAGTGCTTTTTCATTGTTTCTGTGAACCACAGAATTCATATAAGTCAATTTAACATATTGCAGCAGTATTCTTCAATCAGTCAAACATCGCTTCGGGAATGCATTTAACCATAAATTTACCACGTCAATTAAACATTTATTTCACTGAACCATCGTTCCTTGGAGGAGACATACTACTTGACAACTACGAAGAATAGAGATATCGCAGAGAACTACGAAAATTAGAGGAAAATAAGATGAGTAGTAAATACGTTTATCAAACTCTTTCCATCTCATGATATCTACAAGACGCCATTGACAAAGAAGAAATCTTGTAAATCACCTCCTACATATCTCGGTGAAAAATATTTTAGTGAAAAAACATTTAGAAGACTTTTAGAAGCATTTAGAAGACTAACAAATAAAAATTGTAGCGACTCCGACAACACTCATAATCTGTGACCATGCATTTCTTTATTGTGTGTATCTTCGAGTCGAAAGTTGGGACGTTGCTCCTTGTTTAAACGTGAAACACTAAGAATAATATAAAATCTTTATTTGTTAGAGAATTTCATTCTTTTCTTAGTCTCAATTTATTTAATTTGATTTAATTTTAATGCTGCATTGTGTATAAACAAGAACTATAAATAACAGTTTTTGTTACGTTTAGATTGTAAATGCCAAATATGAAACCGATTGAAACTTGTCTACAACTCGCAGATATAGGGGAAAGAAGTGACTGTCACATTATTCAGGCTAATAAAGTAGCGTCGCTGAATAAAGGCGAACATTCATATTGTCGTACAGAGTAAATAAATAAATAAATAAATAAATTTATTGTCAAAAAACAGTACAAACTGCGTATGACCACGTGGAGGGAAACAAACTAATTTACTCTCCGGAAGCAAGCAAGTAACCATCCCATCAATTCCGATCAAGGGCCCTAAGGCAGAGGCGGATTCAAAAATTTCAGCAAAAGTTCCTAGATAAGATAAAAAGTTAGCTGCGAGTTATAATACATATATAATGTCAATATGTTTGTAATTTAACGCAAATATGTTTGTAAATTTACATGTACAAGTTATTATCGAACTATAGATTATTCTGAGTATAGTGTTTAAAAATCATAAGAGTTGAAAAAACACTAAATTCACGATTTATTGTTACAATAAACACGCCCCTAGACAAAGCCTAGAGAACCTGTATAATAAATCCGCCTCTACCCGAAGGAAAAACGGAGAAAAACCCGGGCCAGGATGGGGCTACAGAATTTATGTACACAACCGTGCCAATGTTGAGTACACATAAAACTAAATTAATATGAGCCATAAGACAACACAATCATGCAAGAAAATAGTTTTTGAAATTGTTATAAGTTGTTTAAAAAGTACTACAGCAATGGCGTGATAAAGCACAAGACGAATTTAACTTTTGTTAAAATCAATAAATTCTTTTACAGTGTAGAAGCACTGGTGCAGGAGGTAGTTTTTAACCGCGGATTTGAAGATATTCAATTTCATAATATCTTTTATATTCTTGGGCAGGGAATTATATAGAACGATTCCCGAATGATATGGTCCCTTTTGGCAAAGAGTGGTTGACACTCTAGGGCGATGAATATTATTACTATTGCGAGTATTGTGTTCGTGAACGAGACTGTTTCGTATAAAGCAAGGGTGGCACTTCAGTAATTCGGTCTTAACAAACACGACCGTTTCATAAATATAAATGCAGGGAAGTGTTAAGATATTTAATTCCTTGAATAAAGGTTTACAAGAGTTTCGGGGGTGAGATTTACAAATTATCCGAACTATCCTCTTCTGAATTCTGAAAGTATGAGTATGAGGTTACATTCAATTTTCAGCAGAGGAGTTGAGGTTTATTTTCGTTGGAAAGTGGAAAGGGAAAGGAGTTTGCTGTAGGCGCGTGTAATATGGAGTATAAACAGCAGCTTTGTTTAGTCACGGCCTTTGGTGAGGATTCCTGTGAGGCCTTCGGCTAAGAGCCTCCCCTGACGATCAGCCACATGCACCACCTCAGGCAGTGCGCCTTGTTTGGTAATTGAAGATACTATCAAAAGTGAGGAACTTTTATTTACTTTATCTATAAGCGAAGTAGAGGAAATGAAGCCAGTGAGGGCAGCGAAGGGGGCAAAATAACTTGCTTACGCCAATTTTTTATATCTAATAATCGGATTAATTAAAGGGAGTTGTAATTTTATTTTGTGTAATGGCCCCCTGGGATTGAAATCCATAAAAACGTTGGAAAAACAAACGTGCTTGTCGAAAACTAAAAAGATAATCATTAAATATTTTACATAATTAATGTTTGTCTTGTTAAGAAGCACTGCATATGATCACGAAAAGATCCCTCTATTTTTATTAATACATTTATATTCAATTCAATTTTTGAATTCAAAGATGGCAACCGAGAGGTGATTTAAAAATTATTGAAATGAAACAAAAATGCTCCGTGTGTCCCATCTTGGAATCAATAATATTAATTGATCCTTCTTGCATATCAGTTAATCATTTTGGTGGGTCCCATATATATTTAGTAATATTTTTTGTTTATTTAACCAATTCAATACATAAAGCATTTTTATATTGTTACTCTAAGAAACATTTTTTTGAAAATTATTTCGTTCTAATGTTGTTAAATACGACAGTGAGGTGAGTTTGAATTTCATAGTCATTTATATATAATAAATAAAAGCGATGCTTTCATTTTCAAATGCAGAGCTCTCATTTTAAAACTCCCCTGATTTAGGATAAAAATATGATCTTCTTCCTGAAAGATTTTGATGAACCTGCAAAGACATTTCAACTGAAATACCAAATGCGCAGCATAAGTGAAGCAGAAACATGTATTTCTTCTCATTAATAGTACCAGAAAAATATGTAATTCTTCTTTAAAATATTATGAAGTTTTTCCGTCTTTCCCTTTGATATCACATTTGATCCATCCCGTTGTCAGAACATAACCCTCCGTTACGACACAAACTGTTTCGATGTCAATTAATGATGTGTCTGGATGTAAAACAACGTTCCGCACAATGGGTCAGTGAGTTTTAACCACAACATTGTATAAGAGGAGAAAGAAAAGGCCTTCGTCTAAATATCATGCAAATGTATACGGTGAAAATTTATCTCCACGTAGTCGGGTGGCTTCTGGTGACGGCTACAGCCATCTCCCTCACGGAAGCAGCTTATGCAAATCTGGCCGCAGATATGCAATGAAATTCTGAAAATATCTTTGCTATGTAAATGGAAATACATTTGATAACTTTATGTTCAATATAATGTGCTTATACAGATATTTATTTGCATGATTTAACATTCAATTACGTTTCGTATAATTGTAGCTTAACAGAAGCGTGAAACCTGTATTCATTTTGGAGTATTCTAAAGAGAACTCACAAGAAAATATTGCATGAAATGGTCTCACATATGTACTGATATTTCTTTGAAACCTGAAATAAATATCATTAGTTTTTTAAGTACACGTTTGTAAGTTCATACGTGCAATTAAAAGTGAAATATTATCACATCTCGATACTTAAGAACGAACACTTCATTAATATGAGTTCGTAGAATTTTTCTATTTTGGAACAAAAAAAACATAGAATATGAATTATCAGTGGAAGAAAAAAAATTAACGTGCACTTTATTCATCAAAACAGATTTGTTTTAATTTTTTACGTCAACATCATATGCTTCATTTTACAAATGCAATTGTAAATGAAACAGTTGAAGCAATTCGTAAGAAAGTGATTACCCTCGAGATTTTTTATACCGCATCTTTACTAATTTAATAATTTAAGATATAATGGATACGTCGTTTACGATCTAATGTTCAGAAGATGCGGAATTTGCTTTCATCACGTCTAATTATTCCAATACTTCAAGGTACTAAACTGGAAATATTTGAAGTTTTCAGTAAAATTTCTGGGTAAAAGCGGAAATAATTATTTCACTGGAGAATTATTAACACCAGAATCGTTAGTCGTAATATAATCAAAATATATTCAGTAAATCATAATACGTAGATTTCGTTTGACAATCCTCCTTAATACACCATATCCTAGATTTATCACTAGTTTACTGTACTCCATCGAAATGACAATTACTCGGTATGACAATACAGTATGGAACAGTAAATGTTTAAGTTGATAACATGACTATTATTCTCTATCATGTTTAAAATGACATAAGGATGTAAATATTGAGTTATCTGTAGAATACAATATTATACAGATCATGAATCATTATCGTCGGAATATTCATTTCAATCATGATAGTGACGTAACGAAATCCTGACGAATAGCCACTAGCAAAACATGCGTTCATAAACACATCATATGTCAAATATAATGCATCAAACTATATTTAGTTTGTGAGTTCATAAACGATGCTAAAACCACAGATAAAAAACGAATACCAATTGTAAAATCACATTCCCTATGGTACTTTTAAATCACACCGATTCAGAACTTATTTTTCCGTCGTTTTCTTTAAATCGCAACGTTGAATCGAGGAATCTTAGTTTACGAAATTCAACTTGAAGCATCACGATAACGAAATGGTTTTGGATCGCCGAAATAAACCAGTTGAATTGTGATGAATCCATTTCACAATCCTCTTCCTTTCCCTTTCATCCGCGGCTCTTCCTATGTCCCTGACGAACATTTCAATTTTCTTTTGGGCCCGAGTCCAATCTGCGTCGCGTCTCCACCCTTTCCGGACGTGTCGCCTTCGGCATCTCCGTCTCCTCAACAGACACTCCCCCTCCAGTCATGATTTTTGCGACCCTCCAACGCTCCCACCCTCAACTCTCCTGTGTCCCGAGCAGCTCTCTCTCATTCACCGGTCGCCGGTCTCCTTGCCGCTGCCTCCAGTGCCCCCTGGAGGGGAACCCATAATCGTCCTTCACTCGCCGCCTCCTCTTCCTCCTTCTCTTTGCCAGGCGCTGCAGCCGCAGCCGTCACCCGCCGCGAAGAAACGTTATGAAAAGTCCTTTAACGGAACTCTCGTGAGCACAGGCAGGCAAAGGGAACGGCGTGCCGTGGGGAAGGGAAAATATTCAAATAAAGTGTGGCGGCATCGCGAGCAACTCCCGCTGCCACCAGTTCGACGATCCTCACCGCCAAGCGAGGGGAAGAAATCGGAAGAACACGGAACGGATCTTGGAAACTATGATAAGATTATGATTGCCAAAATAAACCAATCACACACACACATACACACACACACATANTATATATATATATATATATATATATATATATATATATATATATATATATATATATATATAGTTTAATCTGCATAATCAAGGTCAAGTATTTGATATTTGTCAATTATTTGAAGACATTACACCAATATTTAATTTATACTGTTCAACATGAAATTTCTTTTTTGACAAGAAATTTAGAGCAAAATACGAGTCTATTCTCGAAATATCAAGTATATTTCTACACTATCCAAGCACGTCCCAGAGAAGTAATGAGTTTCTATGTAAAAGGCGAAGAAAATATAGAGTTGTGTGTAAGGAAGAAAAGTTGATGAAAAAGGGACATGAAATAGATAATAAAAAATAAATGAGGGGATATAACTAAATTTCAAAGATGTATTATAGATAAAATAATATAGGGTACAGTTTTTACATGAATAAACGTAAATAGTATAAAAGTATCTAGAAAATAATACTGCGCATAATTCACGCAACTTTAGTTCACATTACTAACAACAAAAATTGGATTATTTCATTTGAATCGTGAAGTACATATTACGGAGCAGATCTCTTGTTCTTAATATCATTATACAAGTTAGAACAAAAAAATGAAATAAACAAAGTATGATTCTTCGTTTACTAAATATGTCATGAATGTAGATATAGGTATAGGTTTACATTTTAAACGTTGAATTCAACGAATCACACGCTCTAAATCGCAGTAAATGAATTGTCTGATATCAGTTCCACTGAAAAAGTTTAATTTCATTGGGAAGCTGTGCACGTCCTATAAGTTAATTCAGAGAATTCGAAGAGACACTGAATGGAGTGAAACGGGACAGTGTCTTTTTAAGGTTCTCGTAAACACGCTTTAGTCGGCGAAGGCAAGTCATTCAGAGTTTCAACTGTCTACTCGGGCCATTAAGAGACGTTCAAAGTGTCCAAGCGAGAATCTCATTAAAATTAGAGAAGGTATCACCATTCGTGGCAGAAATCCCAGTTAAAAATGAAACGACAGGGTTATATCAATTTGTAATTAAACGTAGTCATTAACACATAAACAATGCAAAAAATAATTTGTTGTAAAAATACGATAATTTTTAAAATCAATAAACGAAGATTTGGATAATGTATAACTATTGTTCTGTTTAGAAACCAATATGTGTATGTACGTATCTGGAATTTTCTCTTTAGTACGAAGGATCAATTGTAGTCCTATTTTGGAGTCTTTTTTAACCTAAGAAAATACGTGCATTATGGGTTCCTACAAAATTTAACTTCGATATTTACTATGCATGAATGAAACACACTAGAACTTCTGAAGAAAAATGAAAGATAAATAGTTTCGTATCGTCTACTTTCCATTCATGTTCATTAGACGAAATACGATTGTATATTTAGTACGTCAAATTCTGCCTAAATATGACGAGTCATGCCGATGAAACCTCTGCGCTCTAGGAAACGCAATATTTACCAGCGAATGGTTCCGACAGAAGTTTTTTTTTTTTTTTTTCCGTGGGGCTTTAGGGCTCGTCAACATCAAAGGTCATTAGAGCCCATCCGACAGAAGTGGCAATGTTAAGTAGCCAAATATTTACATAGGTGACTTTCAAGTACGAGGAGCTCGGTCATCTTTTGGTTTGGTTTACTACTGAATCAAATTATTTTTTAGTCCTCGAATGTATCTCTCTGTAGCCTCTGTCGTAGAGGAGGTTGTCTCATTAATACTTCTTTTAATACATACGAATTATAAAATATATTTTACGAATAATTTAAGGATTAGTACCTACTTATCAAATAACTTTTTGTATTGTATTAATGCTCATTTATTAATATTATTTTAATATTATAACATGTAGCTATCTCTGATCAATCCGTCTTTGTCTCCGAGCCCTTTATCGGATTGATTGTATGGTCCTTTGCTTGCTTCCCAAGATTTAGTAAAACAAAATTTGCTCCACGAGGACATACGAAGTTGTAACTGCTTTTTGATACTAAATTTATTATTTATTTTTTACGAGGTAATATTGATATAGTACTAGCGAGAGAGAGGGGCGAAACAAGGAGAAGGGGACAAGGAGCAGAATGTGGACAAGGATGGTAAGATGACCACCTCAGTAAAGCTCACGCAAAGCGACGCATGAGAAATGAGAGAAGCGATAAATTTAAAAGCTAAATACTTTTCCGACGGGCAGCCTGCGAGGCATAATTCATTTGGGAAGCGGTTCTCAAGGGAGCTCGCTAGCTAGGTTGGAAGGAGGGAATGGGCCGTTTTCTCCCATAATCCTACGCAGCACAACGGCTCCCGGTAGAAGGTTATTCACTTTCCCGTTTCTAGGATTCGTGGATAATAAATTAATAGGTGATTATTTGTGAACACACATCCTTATTCTGTTGAGGTGCAATATAACATACCAATTATTCATAAAACATCCCAATTAAATTACGCCAATATTATATTTGAGTATATCCTTTTTATTCTTTTTTAAGTATTTCTTCATTACAGAATACATAACGTGATGGCACACGGTATAACACCAATTATGCTAATTATATTAAAATGAGAACATTTATATTTCATTATTATTTGAATAATTCTTGTCTCATATTAGAAAAAAATGTTAACCAAATTCAAAGAAAAGTCCAGAACTATTAGATTAATGTTACAATGTAAGAATCTATCTTTATTCTATTTTCTTCACAAAAATGACAGGCAATTCTGATGCACGCTTACTTAACGTGCCACATGTCTTCTAAAGTGAATTATTTTTAACTAAGAAAGAAATATTAAGAAATACCATTAAATTTAGTTTTAAATAAAATGCTTTCCTACAAACCTCATAATATCCATAAGTATCCCGCCTTAAAATAATTTTATTGAGATATTTGTATGAAACGAATCCATTAAAACTGTTTCAGATAAAATGAACAGGTAGTTATTCTTCCATGCTTGTCTTTTATAGTGACAGAACATTTTTCGAGATACTATTGTGAAAACTAATCAACATTTTAATTAAAATGTCTAGAACAGCGATAAATTTTTATCCGCATTTAATTGCAGGGTCAATACGATGATTTATATGCATAGTTATAGCCCTTCAAATCGAATTCGTTCTCTGTGAAAGCGTGTTTTCCCGTCGATAAAATATGAATTTTTTAGTCTTTGCAAAGTAACTATTTTCTCTGACAATTATTTATTCCAATATATTCAGTAATTAGTATGATGAGATGTAAATATGCGTATACGAGATAATAAATATTATTTCAATACAATCATAACTGTATTGTTAAAAACATTTCTTTTATTAAAAAAAGTGAGTTCAACTCTTGATGAGGGATTTCGGAAAAAATTCGTAAACAAAATCGTTTTAATCAAGTAAAATATGTTAAAACGAATTATAGAACGTCTGCATTTAAAAATAATTTTTCTCATTTTTAATTTAAATACTCCTTAAAATGTAAGGCATGGATAGATTATCCGTGCAATAAGAGTATGTAAGATTTTTATGCCGAATCAGTATAAAATTTCGCAACGTGATGGGATAAATCGAGTTTACTGATAGATAACACTATCTCTTTAAGTTCACAAGTGTGCTTGTTAAAGATAAATATTTCATTCCTTCATCACACCTTCGGAAGGCATAAATTATTATCTTGTTATGTTTGTATTTTAATATTTCAAATCTTTAATCCTTTTCAACTTAAACAGAGGTTTCAACCAATTTCTCCCAGCGCAACACTTTATTTCTTCGATACAGGTATCACGAGATTTTGCCCAGTATCTCGTTGTGCCAAACATGCGCTCGGCACAATCATTAATTACACCTGCGAAGCGAAGGTAGCGCGGGCAAGGGGAAGGAGTTTCAGAGCATCGACGTCTACTCGGGAGATGCAAAGGTATGAAGAAAGGAGCGTCGCAAAAAGGGACAGAACGAAACAAAGAAACAGAGAGAGAGACAGGAATACCATGTGTCTTTCATTTCCTACGGAAAGAGGGATAGAATTTGTAACGGAGGAATAAACACGCTGCAATTAAGAAGTTCCAGAAATTGAGGGAATTATTACGATACTGTAAATGAATACTCTCCAAAATACAAAAATCTACATACATTGAAAATGATTATTCAATATAAAAACAACAAATTGAGATGTAATTGCTTATATTTGTGTAATTTCAGTCCACTTTCGCATTATTTTCCGTTAGGGAGAAATTATTCTTGACTTCGAAAATAAAATTAAAATAATATTACAATATTGAAAATTTATCCTTTATTAAAATTATTAATAATTAATAATAATTTCAGTGTGTATGGCAACATTGACGTTTTACACCTTCAAAATATCTTGGTTTTGAATTTTTTCGATTGTTTTTAGAATAATATGTTTAATAACATTAATATAAATTATAGGATTAAGTTCTAAAACATACGTAAACAATTCTAAATATAAAATATAAGGCAATAGGTACATCTGCAATACGACGAGCTACAAAATTTCAAATAACGTTTATTTTTACAAACCATATCCACGACATTATAGCAAAAATAAAATAAAATCACTAAATATCTGAAACGGGCATTAATTACAAAATGTATCCACTTCAATTTCAAAAATAATACTTCACTGGCCATTTAAATGAAATAATTGTAGTACTTATTGGTGGTTGGAAACATTCCAAAATATAGAGAAAATACTTTCTTTCAAAAATACTTATTTTTAATTGACGAGTGTGTCGTTAAATTAGTTGTTTTTTTAGTGAATTAATTGTGATATTATTCACTTAACTTCTTTTTATTTATGTCAATATAATATTGAAAAGGATGATTTTATTCTGCGGAATGCCACGAATTACGAAAAGTATGGGATATTAAGATTTTTTTAAATATCTCACAAGTCACACCAAAAACTGGAAAATACAAATTAAACAATGTTTTACATTCATTATATTTACAAACTATATTGTGTTTTGAAATAACGAGAATGGAAACAAAAAATTGCAAAGGAATTGAAAAATGTTTTAAGTGCTGCGCCAAAAATATTGACGGTTATCTGATGTGGCACTTACACTCCTTAGGTAACTATTCATGGGTCTTGGAAACAACAGGTGTCATTTATCTATATTCCAATTATTTCGACCTTTCAACTTCTTTAAGAGAACACGTGTTCATATTTTAATTACTTGTCTTACATTTCAATAAAGTTCTAGTCTTTTTAAAGCGCCATTAATATAATCTATTTTGTAACATTAAATATAATCTATGTTGTTATTAAATAAATAATTAAACTCACGACCTTTTATGAACGAATAGTAAGTTTTTAATTATTTAATGGACTATTTAATTGTAGTATACTCTATGAATATTTTTTCGTTATTTCTTTCATCACCAATTAAGGAGTTTAATCAGTTTTTGATTTACATACATCAAGTGTTCACAATCTTCGTGGTTTGATTAACTTTGATTAACTCTCTCAATATCCTTCAAATGACATGCGCATCACGTACATACATAATGTGTAAATCAAAGAGGGAAGTTGAGCCCTATAATGCAACGTCTAGTCACGATGAATTGAAGCGTGTTGAACGCACTTGGGGAACAACCCATCACCGCATCGGAGCGGTGTAAGCAATGAGGGTTGCCACGTCACGAATACACAAAGCTGATAGTAACAGAAGCTGCTGTGCGTAAGGGGTAGAGGGTTACAGAAGGGTAGGTGAGGGGACAGGAAGATGTCCCCCCGTGCAATGCGTTTGTGTAACGTGAGGACAACCACGTCAACTCCAGTTACTCCTACCCTTTGCTCCGGATATTGATACGTTACTGACAGACTTGCGTTTCAGGAAGGTCGAATATTCACCTTGTACGGGGACGGGTTACACTGGCATAGCAATCATGAGGAGCTCCCTGAAGACCAGTTGGTTCGTTCGAAAGAAAAGAAGGGGAATCCTCCATATGCTGATGCTCTAGTTATCATTCCGAAAGCAACACTTCAACTTTTACATTTCATTCCGAAGTTTTTTTATTAGAGAAAACTCTGATGTACATTAAAAAACTTTGAAGGTCATATCACCATACAATCTTCTCCATTTTTATCAGTATTTAGAAAAAAACGCACCTTCTATATTTTGTGAGAATTATTTACAATTTATCTTTAAGTAAAAAACTGTTATTTCTCTATTAAATATGAAGATACGTAAGTCATTAGCGTCAAAGTAATAAAGGTAGAAATTACCCATTTTATACTATTTTATAGTATTTACATGACTTCTAAAAATTGTTGCGAAAATATATATCAACGTATATCAAAAAAGTAATTATTTTAAGCGTTGAGACAGAATTATCTTAAAAGAAGTGAATGCCAGAGTTAGAATGAAACTATGATGAACTTGCAATCATTCAAAAAGTTCAGCCAGTTCCTCTCAATAAAAATGAGTTTATTTGAATATTTTCATTCGGAAAAGAGATCTTTTTCATAACAATCCTAAACCACAAGAAATATTGAAATCATAAGAATAGGAGATAAGATTAAGTTGAACCCAACAAGGAATTCTCATTTAAGTAAGATATTTGTATGTATAGCAAGTTCTATTAAGATAATCGAACTGTGAATGGATCTAACAAATAGGACAATAGTATAATAATGAAAGGAGTTACTTAAAGAAATAGGATCACTAATATTGCATTTTCTTTACCAGTTTACATTTTAAAATTTTCATTCGTGCTCAGCGTCGATGCAGTCTCATTCTGCATGCACTTTAGAATGGACGGATGAGGATTATTTTTCCACTCGACCCAACTCAGGGAATTATTCAGCTTGGGTTTCTCTCTCCAAATTTACTTCAATACGAGTTCTGAATATTAAATACCCGGTGACACTACATCTCTAGTGTGACTAGTTGAAATAACGGTAAATAAATTATTAACTTTTTCCCAACTATAAGAATTAAGTTATTAAAACTAACACTGACGAAATTTACATAATTATAAATTAATTTATAGTCAAAAAGCAGTTATATACTGCGTATGACCATGTGGAGAACAATAAACTAATTTACTTTCCGAAAGCAAGCAAAGGACTGTCCGATCAAACCAAGTGTCCTAAGACAGAGGTGGATTGAAAATTTCAGTATACTCCTTAGCTATCAATACATTGTAATACAGTAGAATATAGAATATTGTAATATAATCTTTTAATAAAGTACGTAATTATTATCATCACATATTTTTGGAACCTCATGTATCCCACGACACATTAAAATAAATGATAACGGTCAATATCGTGTCTGTGTAATTCAAAGTCATGTCGTTATTCAGAGGTATAATATTTCATGGATATTCGTCCTTCTCATGTATTCCGGTTGAACTCCACTCCACTATATTATCTGCCCTACTCTCGTTCCCAGCACTCCTGTTTAGGTTTCCTCCGCGCTTACCGCAATACTACACGCACCCTCTCGTAACGCAATTCCCCTCCACATTTTGAAGTGTCTGGTTCTAATTTACTCTTCCATCTCTCAGTTGCAACTCGTGCACCCTACACCACTTCTCCTTCATTTTGTGTTTCTCTCTTCTTTGGGACCCTTATTTATATAAAACCACCTCCACTGCTGCAGGAAACGATTTGTCTACTTTCATCCACTCTCTTATCTGACACCATCCTCCCTAAAGATTTATCACCAAGTTCTGTTTTCTAACGACAAACATCCTATTATCTTCATCGTTTCCGCTCACGCTCATAGCAGACTCTTGATCTCTAAGTTGCTCTGGTTTTTAATGCGCTTCTTTTTAAGCATTATTTTATTTTCATATGACTTCTCCCTTCCTCTCTGCATAGGTCTTCGTAGACCTAGTGAAACACGTTTCTTCTAAGCTTGCCAAACACCTTGCGAATGGGCTCTCGCGCCCTACTGCCAGAGGGCGTGCAGCCCGGTAGGCAGACACGGAGCATGAAGGGGAATGGGTTGTGGGAGGGTAAGGGAAGGGCAAGTGCGCGGGTCACGTCCAATTAGGCAGCCTCGTGCTTAAGGGCCAGACATCGCGCAGCCACTCGACGGCGATGCGCCGCGGTGGCATACAGTGTGTCTATGCGCAGGCATAGGAGGACAAAATTTTCCAGGGTACATTGACTCGTGTAAGTGTACTCCTTGGTATTAACGGAGCTTAACGCAGTGACTCCTGAAGTATCGGTATTAGGTATTCAATAATGAAAATTACTCGTATATGTTTTACATATATAGAGTGTATCCGTGATGATGTTACAAACATTCAAGTATTATGGAGGAGGACAAATAAATCAATTTGAGATCAGGAACCATATTCCGGAAACAATCGAGTCAAACGTTATAAGCAAAATTCTACTCATTTAATTCCATTTACGTGCACAAGTTTTACAAGCTGCCACATTTACAACAAATGTTCGAAATGGCGTTCTCCTGCGTCAATGTGGGCTTGGCATCGTTGCACAAAGTTCTGTCGTACCCGTTCGAATATCACCGGTGTCGTGTGAACAGTGTCGCAGGCAATGAGAATTCTTGTAATGATATCCACTTTAGTCTCGACTGGTGTCTCATACGCAATACTTTTCACATGGCCCCACAATAAGATATAAAATGGAGTGAGATCAGGTGAGCGAGCTGGCCACGAAACAGGACCTCCTCTTCCTATCCACTTTGCAGGGAATGTCTGATCCAGGAGCTCACGAAGCCTTAGTCTAAAGTGAGGTGGGGTTCCATCATGTTGGAACCACATCCGTTGACGAACGACAAGTGGGATATGTTCCAGGAACCTGGGTAATACACCTTTGATCACCACTGTGTACACTGCTGCATATAGGCAGAGGAAATGAAGAAGTAAGGGCCTAGTACGTAATCATTGACTATACCTGCCTACAAGTTCACTGAAAATTTGTGCTGATGGCTCTTCACAATTGTAGCGTGGGGATTATCATCGGACAAAAAAGACTATTGTGACTAATTTTCTTTCCATCTCATAACAGGCGTCATTTGGGAAAAGTACATACGCAGGGAAGTGAGGATCGACTGTAAGGCGCTGCAAGACCCATTAGCTGAACAGAACACGAGGTACGAAGTCATCAGAACTCAAATCATGCACTTTCTGTGGATAGTAGGGGTGTAGCTGAGTTTCACGTAACACTCGCCACACAGTACTGTGCGAAACATTCACTTCACGTGCAACTGATCGAGTGCTTATTGTAGGCGCCAGATCGATTTTCGTTTTAACTTTTGAGTGCTAGCCTCAGTGGTGTAGTGGGTACGACATGGGTTTACTTTTCCCAAGTTAGCGTGTTCACACCCGACTGAGGTCGGTGGTTTTTAACGTTTGACTCAATCGTATCGGACTATGGTTGACGGAATTAAATGAGTAGAATTATGATTATAACTTTTGACTCGATTGTTTCCGGAAAATGGTTTCTGATCTTAAATTGATCCATTTGCCCTACTCCATCATCCCTGAAAGTTTGTAACATCATCACGGATACAACCTGTGTAGTAAATATGAATACTATTGCAATTAACTGTTATTCTTTACCTCCAGTTAAAATTAAACCATAATGAATTCGAATAATAGACAAAATTGTAAAACACAAGAGAAATATAGGAAAGTAGTAATAACATTTCCATTTTCAGAAATCCAACACAGAACTAAAGCGCCTTCAGTGCTTGATTAGAATATGCATGAACGATTGCAAGTGACATCACGTATATCCTAATGTTAATATAACAGTGCTCACAAAAACTGATGACGAAAGTGAACTTAGAAACATCAAAACATTGGATAATAGGCAGGTTTTACAGCTGTACAATATTATATACAACGTCTCGTATTGAAAAACAAAATCCTTCATATTCCAAGTAGCCTGTGAAGATCAAAATCTTTTTACATGTCTCAAATTATACCATCTACAATTTCTGACTGACGAACATACGAATGTGATGACAAGCCGCATCACTGAATGGAAAAGGAAGACTATCTAGGGTAAAGCACCCTAAAAAACTGTTGGGCACATGTTGACAAAGATGTGTAAAACGCATGTTCTAAAAATATTAAACTCTACACTAAAATGTGGGATTGTTGGTCATCCAAGATTACATAATTCCTAGGGGAAATTATGTTAAGCACATAATAAAACACCGATTAGTGCAGGATGATTGTTAACATCGTTTCTTTTTAAAACTAGAAACCATCCAGCATATTGCAAGTAGCTGCGTGGCACTGGCTGGAAAACATTATTTGCATCACTAGGATCAAGTTACCAAAATATATATACATCAATGAGGAGTCATATTCGGTATTGACGGATCTTTTACATGATAGATTTAGTGTAGACATATTTAAAATAAGCAAATATAGCACTCTAAAAGAAAAAAATTGAACGGATAACGAGAACTGATAGAATTATTATCTCAACGGACACACAAACCATTCACATGTACTATAAAAATTGAACCTCCCTCGACAAATTTTCTCACCACTCCAAATTCTGGGACATACCCGGCATCTATTTCTATCGAGAAAAGGATATCTACGTATATGTCTCTTACCACTTTCTACCCATACATGATCTGAGAATTCCCACAAAAGAACCTCAAATTAATTGTAACAATAGACGAAAATACCAATAAATCCTCAAATTGGTTAATTAACTGAACTACCAAACAAGTGCGATGAAAAATAACGGGAAATATAGTTCGATAATGATTTAACTACATGAAGTAGGTGATGAGTGAGGTGTATCTGCATGGCTTACATCTGCATGGCATATTGGAGAACATAAAATAAACAAATAATTGTACAACTAATAATAGGTGAATTATCTTAAATTGATACCAACTTATTTTACATTTTTATTAAATTAAACCAATTGAAATTTTCCATTTAAATATTACCAATTTAATTTTTTGTAAAAAGAACCGTCACCAGTTTCGCTTCAAAACCCAATAAGTGTGTACTACTATTTTTACAAACATGGTATTAGTTTTAGAATTGTAAAACTTAACTGACCACAATAACTTTCTAAGTTTTCAGGTCATTTCCATGTTATAGTGTATGCTACTTAACTAATTGTGTTTATGAAAATACTATACATTTTTATATTATTCTTCCTCCATGATTCACAAGAAAACTATTTGAAAAAATTACTAATAGTGTTTCGACTCTCTGTACTAGAATGTAGTTTGTCTATGAAGGGTGGTACACCGCACGTCCGCAGGGTACAAAAGAAGTGTATGTACACGCCCTTTGGTGAACATACGACGAAGGGGGAAATAGTTGATGATATAAAATGTCATAAATAACACTGTACACATTACTGCTTGCTAAGCCAGACAAAATCAATCAACGAAATTTAACAAAACTCTAAGTGTTAACGAAATAGAGTTCGTTTATTAATGAAACTTCGTGCGGTGGGGAAGTAATATAGTTTTTTCAAGGTAGTAGAAGCTAACGATCGAAAATGAATAAATAGAACCAACAATTCCAAACACTACTTCCAAAAACAGAGATGAAATGTTCGGATTCTGTTCCGTAATATCAGATTATGTTCAAACAGCAATTTATATTTCGATCAGCGTATTTTACCCCAAAAATCTACAAAAACTGGGATTGTATGTACTAGGTATACGCTACGGGAAGCATATATTCAAGTCGGTACTTCGTATACACAATACTGCACATCGATGTCAAGCACACACAATCGTTTTATTTTTACTTGAAACCTGAAGTGAAACTAAATGTTTCTTATACATTAAGTAAGATCAACTTAAGTTACTTAAGCTATTTAAGAAAATATTACGTGAACACTGATGATGCACTCCCGGTTAATTAGTAGATGAAGATAATTTTATTTTAGTATTTAGCCTAACTTTTCGATACAGAATATTTAAGGAAATCCTATTCCAAAGCAACACATATGAGAAAAAAAGGAACGTGTGAATTTGAGGCAGCTTATGTAAGCTGCTTCTTTTTCATCTTTGATCACGAATTCATTTCATGCTCGCTATCATGTATTCCTCACTCTGAAGACCGAAGCATATGCAGTATCCGTTTTGCAGAAGCGCAGTTGACTTCATTTCCGTTCACGCCTGAAGCATGGCGCACGCACAGCGAGGCGACGTGCCGCGTTATTGCGACCGCAGCAACAGCTCTGCCCTGTTGAAGGGTTAGGAGAGCATACATACAATGTGTCATAGGAAATAAACATTTGTTTTTACAGGATGTAATTTTGTTCTGAACGGAAAATATTACATGGATAAAATATTACACACAACGTAACTATTTATAATTTTGAGTTTCAATGGGAAGGAAATATATTCTTGTCCATGTCATAATTTTAACGATAAACACTGAGAACAACATATTAAGACATATTGAAGGTTGGAGAAAATACCAGATGAAGTTTGATTAGTATTTTAATGTTTATGTAAAGAACATTGGTTACATTGCAATGAAACCTCCATCCATAATAGGATTTACACCAGAAGTATTTTCCGACGGGTTTTCAGAACAAATTATAATTTCTTTAAAAAGACGAACAGTGCACCGTAACACATTCGTGTATTGCACGTTGCGTTTTCAAATTTAAATTAATCCATTAACAACATGCTGCTCGTGGAGTCGTTGAGCCTAACACGTCCTTATGGACCTCAACTTTCCCGTTACCCCTTTTAGCCCCAGTCTATTAGCAAAGCTATTCACTGAAGGACCCCTTCCTTTCATCCAGCGACCTGGACAGAGAGGTCGGTCTAGGTGTTTCCCCCTGGGCGGATCGTGGGAGGATGCCCACAAACATTGAGACAGGAAACCCGTCTCTCCCAGCATCCGCTCTGGTGGGCGGAGGTGTGCCTAGCCCACATCTCTACCGCTATCTGCGCTAACGGTAGCCGAGCAGCAATCCTGCTCGGAGACCAGAGCCTTCTTCCTGTTCCTCACTGGTGGGGGAATCGCCAGACAACAGACACTAACAACTAGAGGTGCATGAACGCACCCGTGCAAATAAGATTCTTTTTCGGACGTTTAATTAGCCAGTTTATCACGATAATTTAATTAGTTAATTTACAATGCTCACGGCCAAAACATTTCCACTAATATAGGTTTCGCCGAATTTTAAGCTGTAAGGGCAAGCTTAGATTTAACTAAAAATCTGGCTCTTTCAATAACGTTACAATTGTGACTCCTGGAAGTGATGCGAAATTATGTAGCAAGATGAAGTCCTTGTTGAGATAGAAAGCAGTGAGGGTTACATTCATGCCACTTTTATTATTTGTTGGTTTTCCGTGTTGACGAATGATACGGAGTTGAATGGTAGGGTGACCTCGGATAGCAACTTAAAAGAGAGGGTTCAAGTCCAAATTGGAGAGAGAAGCTGCCGTCCCGGGGTAACCTGTGCCTCGAAACTCAGTGTAGGTGGTCGCGATTGTGGAGCCTTGGTGAGTAACGCCTCTAGATTCAGGTGATGGGTTGTTGACCCTCCTATCATCTCTGTATGATGATTTAGAAAAGTTCTTCAGATTTTGGTTGGTTATGGAATCGGGGTTTGATTCTTGAGTACTTCCTAGGTACGCTAGCAGCAGGTTGATTAGGAATCCTACGTATGAGCACGTTAGGAACAAGTTCATTTATCACTTTTAGTATTCCATTCATAGTTGTAACTGATCTCCAACCGTTTAGGCAGCATACGCAATATCGCACTCATTTTTCCCAATTTTATCGACATTTCTTGTCAAAAGTCATATCTATCTTTCTTATCACACATTTAAAAAAATAAAAGTTGGCTTATGTTCATCCTGCACACCTGCTTGCCAAATTTCATCACGATCGGTTCAGTGGTATAGTCGTGATCAGAGAGCAAACAGGCGCTTCTTCGCGTTACTCATCCATATATGAGTTTGGATGAATTACAATGTGTCTTTTAACACCTCAGCAAAAATTGAGTAGGTGCATAATCTTGATCTCTGGTTAATTGTAAAGTAGCGAGAGTAAAGAGCAATCTTCTGTGGGTTTCCTGTGTATATGAGTATGTCGCGACAATATCAAACTAAATACAATTGTATTGACCTATCTACGTTTCGAAATTGATTAAATTTTATTCATCTGTTTCTACTATATACTCGTATTGTACCCTAAAGAATGTATCTGTATATGTTGATTCAAGCGCACTCCTTTTCATCTGACGCAAGATGGATACGTCATCTTACAGGGTATCATCGTTAGTATTATATACATAACATCATAAACAAAACACTTGTCAATTTACCCAACACGCAATGATTACATTAATTATACCAGACAATAATACTTATTCCTACACAATATTGGAAAACCTAGTTTTTCTTTTAATTTTTTACAAGTGTATACTCAAATTATATTTTATCATTGAGAAAAGACAAATAAGTTTTAGGTTTTTTATACGCTTTACAAGGAAACTGAGGTGACACTTTAAGGAGACTTTACAAAGTTACTCTTTAAGAGAACTATCAGAATTTAGTGAATATATTCTTTTTCCAACTGATAGTCGTCATTTATAGCAATAATATAGCTATCTACATGTCACTATTAAGCTTTTAATAAAATCATGTCTTCTATACGCCATACATATGTACCAACATCACTATATTTATCAATGTATTATACATTAGGTCATATAGTGACTCATATATATATATATTCCTTGAAAAAATCTGATGTCAGTGGTGGCACTGTGAAGTATCTTTTATTTATATATTTTCGAATTGTATTCAAGTAAATGTACATAACCGACCTAAATGAAGCTCAAAGTTAAAGTAAAATAGGTAAAGGGGAAATGAATTTAAATAGATTCGTTTTATATATTTTCATCAATTTGTGGAGACGAATTATATGACACCATTTTAAGAGAAATAGAGATCTTATTAATACCTTCTTAACTAAACTCGTTTTTTAATAACTCACTAAATTCCCTACTATGTAAAATATGAGGGTTTTACTTTCAATTCCCTTCTCTTATCTCCCAGAAACTGCTTTTTTCTCTCTCGATCCACATCGCTCTCTCCCCCAGCAGTTCTCCCATCTCCCTTCTTTTCCTCCGTGCCGAGCGTAATTGAAATAAGATATCCAGCAATACATTACAAAACGTATATGGTGGCCTCCTCCTCTCCCGCAGGCCCAATTACGTGTTCAATCAGCGCCTCAGCTCCTCCACGCGCGTGCCCATGCGCTCGTCTGCCTACTATCTGCTTCGCCAAACGTTCCTCCGATCCCTGGAGGAGTCGATTCTAATTACCGACATGTATCACTGGGAAATGGGACGGAGTGAGGTAAAGGAAGGTAGGCGGAGAAATCACACTGGGATTTACATCACAGTCTGCCGGATGCCGTCAGAATCACGGGAGTCATCTCTCTCCCTTTACAACAGATTCACCACACTTTCTTGACTCCCTAAGCTTCGTCAGGAAATACTATTCCGTGTTTGTCGGCCGTAACACAGTGCCTCCTTGTAAGGAAAAAGTTTATTCTCGTCTATCTTAACCCTTAATTTGTATCGTAAATTTGACTAAGTAAATGGTATCTTGGAGACCGGGCGGTCACCTCCCAAAATTTCCTTTTAACATATCAACAATATGAGAGGATAAAACTTCATAAATTGTTAATAATGCTCCGATTTTATATAACCAAATAGTTTTATTACAATTCTTCTTAGTTAGCATCCATATAAGGTAATAAAACTTTTCATTCAACTTCCAGTAAACTCGAAAAAAAAGAAGAAAGAAAACATTTACACAAAACATTAACAAAAATATTTTATAATACAATCTTAAAAGAAAATAGTTTTATGGGCATATTATTAAAATATCACGAAAGAACACATGCTCTGTAATACATATCGTAGTGGAAGCGCAGCATTGTTGATAGCAATGTTGAAAAGGTAATGACATTTATGTTCATAGCTTTGTATCATTATTTTCGTCCATTGATTCTTCACACTGTTAGTAATCATTAATGACAATGTTTTAATACAAAATTTTAAATTATAATATGAAGCATATTGAAAAAGTCTCGGATGAAGCTTTTGTTTCTAAGAGAGGCACGTTGATTGGTACACTGCGCAGCACACAGGATATAACATGATATGGATCTCAGATGATACACAAAATACGTGGTACGGTATTTTCTGCATCATATTTATTTCATTAAAAAATTCAGTCTGGTTCAAAAGGTACATGGCTCTAAACTAACTCTCACGTAATGCAACCAATTAAATAAATATACATGATTCTCACTCAAATAAGGTAAAGGTGTGACCTACTTACTCGTCCCATCTCAAGAATTATTTTCATTTTTAATCAATTTGATCCACATGTGTTAATCTTAATTAACAAAATGTAATATATTTTTAAAATATAGAACGTTTATTATGTAGACCTATTATTCAGATTCCATAACAAAAACATATTCCTACATAATAAAAACATATTATATTGCCTTGATATTGCATCTTTTTGCATCAAACTTTCCATACCCCCTGACAACTTGGGAGTACTTCCTCCCAGAAATTAATTCCTTGAAACCTTATTGTGGAATATGTAATTTTGACATACCTTTGTACCATGTATTTCATTTCATATTTTATTATATTTCCAGTTCCATGCATTCTACAATATCATCGAACATTTGGCCTCCTTTTATGTAGATCTAGGTTCACAAAAGAAGTTGGGACAGAGAGGGTTCATTAACAATTAAACTTAGAGAATAAAAAGTGTCTCATCTTTTCCTTTTCTTTTAACTACTTGTTTGAAATTATCTATCGCCTCATAACCAGTAGAACTGTACGCCACAGCTTACAACATTTCTCATCCCTGAAGCAATTACTACGGTGTTGATCCAACAATGAGAATATCGATAGCCGTGCGTCAGTCAGTGTCGGAAGAAGTGAATGATGCGTAACAGAATGGAAATATCGCGAAAGAAAGATGCGTCAGCAGTGAATTTCCAGTAAAATCTGTTTCCCATTATTTCGCGTGCAAAAAATTTCAAACCAAATTCCATTAAATGTAGAAGATCCTTTTCTAGTATACAGGGTGTGTCCCAAAGCTACACGTAAAAATGAAGGGATGAGAGCACATTAAAAGGAAAAAAATCATTGAAGTACACATATCCGGAAATGTCTCCCGAAGAAGATATAATGACTCAAAGACAGTTAAGTGCAGAAGAGGTGTGTTAAGTGATTTGGTAGGGAAACTGAGGATTTGATATAGGCGTACAAAGTTTAACAACAACACATTAAAACAGATGTTTAAAGTTCTACCCATTAACAGCATTGAAGTCCTCGCACTAATGTTGCGAGAATTCCATACTACAGAAATGAAAGTGTTCCAAATGAGATCAAGTCTCAAACAATACCATTAATTCAAAATCATAGCTTTGGCAAAGGAACATATGTATAATAATTTTGACAACAATGAAGTTATTAATATTGTTAACATTGGGAACAAAAGGATAATTGTGGCTGATAAAAGACATTCAACAATATAAGATATATGTGATAATTACAAACATAATGATGGTAATGATAAAGTTAAACAAAATTATACTGATGAAACATTTAATGTCTCCGGTGATTTGAGGAGGGCAATAAAATCAAACATATCTACAAACATAGCGGAATATAAACAGTATAATACAAAATATATCGGACCGGATTGTGGCAGAAAAGAACATGTAATAAATAATTCATGCAAAAGAAGAACACGTCATCTTCGAAGAACTGGTTTATCAACGTTTAACAAAATCAAGGACGTAATTACTTTGGTTTTCGGCAAATCATTTTCACTTGTCAACTTCCGGGGACAACAATGTGTGGAAGACTGGTGTCGCCAACGCTCATGGCTGATATTAACAGCCGATAAACGAGCTAGTGAAGTAATGGCAGAGATGTCCACTGTACTTCTCGTTTGCACTGTTCGTACTGCTAGGAGTAATCTTATAAGATAACCACGTACATGGTAACCAAGTAATTAGAAATAACACATTGCACGATCTAAGTTACAGTGGCGCCGCGACCTTGATATTTCGATGGTTCAAACTGGATATGCTCTACAACTTTACAAAACTATCTTTTCAAGTTTTTGAGATAACCTGCCATTCATTGCTGGTCTGCGAAAAAGTATAGGCAGCCACACCTTACACAACAAGTTGTACCTTACTAGGAGTCTTGTAAGACTATTGCTCATGTTTACACGTTATTACACAACTATTGATTTGTGTGGTCTGACAGCTAGAGACTCGATCCTAATGAAAGCGTTTTCACTTCAGCCACCAACGATGCTCTTGATAGATGGTTCTCGCACATTGCACTAAACTATGCTCAGTTTGTTCCGAGTTTACGAAAGCAGCCACACAAAGGTGTTAAGTGCAGTGTTTTCGAGTTCAAAAAAGGAATGTCATGACAGACATTTATGACTATTCGATTGTTCATAATACAAAGCTCATAACCTTTAACTTAATTAGATAACCTTCAAAAAGACATAAAATCACACTGAAGAATGAGCTAAATAATTAATTAATTTAATGTCCAAAATTATTTCTTTTAATGAATCTTAAATTTCAACTTTGTTCTTGGAACTGTAATTAAAATATAGAAACTGGAAGTCTTTGAATCACGAGACAACCAAAATACGCATCCCATTATACAGTAACACGTTATTCAAAATTGACAGTGCAATATATTTTTGTGACAAAACATTTATAATAAATAATACCGTACGAAAATTTATGACACGCTGTTTTTGGGAAAATAAATAAAACTCTAAGACAATAATACAAAATAAATACAAAATTTATTTACACATTCCGTTAATAATAGCTTACCTTATTTACTTAATTACTGTATTGACATGGACATAAAAATGTATTATATACATCTTAATATTCAAATTTTATTTCGGTTTAGAAAGTGTAAGATGTAACAGAAAGTTCTAAGTTATTAAACAAAGTGAAAACCATAATGTATAAACAGTTCTTTATGATACAAGGAGCTCTGAATTTAATTGATGCTACTTTTTCGTGCGCTTCTTTACTTCGTCTATGTTTGTGAGGTTACAGATCTATTTTTCTACACCTCAATATATAGGATTTTTTACCCACAAGGAGACGTTTTTTCTCTCGAGGGTTTTGCCTCACCCTTTTCCCAGTATTTTGCACTTGAAGACCAACTTTTTCTATGATCTTCTTTTCTATTCTCCGACACACCCCTTTCCATAAAAGGAGGACATGTTTTAACTCTTGTTTCTTGACGTTCCGAACTTTTGTCTCGAATGAGACTTCGGCGAAGTTTGCGTTCATTTTCCAAGATTTGTGAGGCTTTCCGCGTTTCTCTCCCAACTCTTTCTGCAATTCCAAGATTTTTTAGGAAGGGACCAGTAACCCTCTTAAATGGATTTTCCTCCACACAAGAACATGTTTGATTGTGCTTATCAGTGACATATTCTCCAGGAACTGCTCTTTTCCTATCTGTCTCACTAACGAAACGTATGGAAGATCGTTCATCTTTCCCCTCGTCAAAGCAAGTATTAGGGCGAGGTTCCTTATCTGATTTCTCCAGAAATTTTTCTCCACGGATCCAAGCTTTGGAATCTGGTTCATCTTTTCTCTCACCAGAAACAATTTTCCTACTACAGACACATTCCCTCTTTGGTTTGTTCACAATATTTTCTTCTCTAATTCTAAACTGAGGTTCTCGCTCATCTTCCCTCACGCCAGAAAAACCTTTTGTCTTACAGCAAGATTCCTTTTCTGTTTTGTTTAGAATCTTTTCTCCACTAGCCCAAGGCATGGATCTTGGTTCATCGTTCCTCTCTCCAAAACCACTTTTTCTATCGCAAAGACATTCCTCACCTGGTTTTTCCTGAACATTATCTCCATTGAACCGAAACTGTGGTTCTCGTTCATTTTTCCGCACGACAGAGAAACCTTGCGTCTTACAGCAAGATTCCTTTTCTGTTTGATTCAGAAACTTTTCTCCACTAGTCCAAGTCTTAGAATTTGGGTCTAAATTCCCCACGCCGCTCAAGTCATTTTTTCCATCACAAGAACAAAACTCAAGAGGATTGTCCAAAACACTATCCGAATTGATCCATGACTGGAGTTCACTTTCATCTTTCTTCGTGGCAAAGCAACTTTTAAGGCAAGGTTCCTTGTCTGATTTCTCCAGTAATTTTTCTCCACGTGTCCGAGCACTTGAATCTGGTTCATCTTTCCTGTCATCAGAAACATTTTTCCTATCACAAGCACATTCCTCTGTATTGTCCAGAAACTTTTTTTCGCTGATCCTATTCTGAGGTTCTCGTTCATCTCTCCTCTTACATCCTTTTGTCTTACTGCAAGATTCCTTCCCTGTTTTTTTCATAAATTTTTCTTCGTTGATCCAAGTCTTGGAAATTCGTTCATCATTTGTCTCATCAGAAACACTGTTCCTATTACAAGCACATTCACCTCCTATTTTGTTTAGAACCTTTTCTCCACTCTCCCAAGCTTTATCTCCGGCAGTCCATGCTCGTGATCCAGCATTCCACGCCTTTTCCCCTTTGCTCCAAGCTCTATTTCCACTTCTCCACACCCTGTTTCTGCAGTCAGTGGTTAACGTACCCCAGTCGTTCCTCCGTTTGGGGCAATCACATTTGCGATCGCGGGACCACGGTTTATCGTCACTTTTCTTTGGGCTCAAACCTCAGTATCCATGAAACAATGAATAACTTAATAAATACTGAAGAAATATTCATGAGTCATTTTCGAGAAATATTAGTAAAAAATCCTACTACTTTCATACTTAAGATTAATTTCTCTCCAAATAATAATACTACGTGATAATTTCCAATTCTGGTAAATATATTTTGTAGAATCAGTGCTCATTTGTCACAAAATTCACGAATTTAACACGTGTCACTAGTTTTTATTAGTTTCAAAAACAACAGAAAATTCATTTCAGCTGCATTTTCACATTTCATTTCAACAGGATATAATTTCAGTTGAATTTTATTTTTCTTCCTCAATTATTTTTCATTGATCGTACCGAAATTATTATGGTATAAAAGTAAAATAATTAATTAATATACCCCCTTTTTCTAGGACATGATTCTACTAAGCGAGTACTTTAATGTACAATGGTTGAAAGGACGACACCCATTTTATATTTGTAATGCATGAGAAAATCTATTATTTTGGAAAACATCAAATGAAGGTTGTCCTCTACCTCACCAACTTTGAATAATAATATCGTTAAGATAAATTTAATCATAGGGAAAAGTTTTAGTGACGTCAAATATTTCGAACTACTATCCATAAATCCCACAACATGAATGATCCTTTAAGGAATTTGTAAAACACTGAATCAAAGACTATAATGAAATCAAAATTTACTTTTTTCGCTGCCACACAGAAAATGATAATTAGAATTCTCAATTTAAGTGGAATTGATAGCCACTTATCTAATGAAGTATTTCAAGAAATTTGTCTTTGAAGGAAAATTTACTTATAATTTAACAACCTTAATTTCCAAGTTGAATAACTATTTTATTAAAGTATTTACTCAAAGCACGGTATATACATTATTTGTTACTTTCTCTATTAATTTGTAAATATTATAGAGAAAATCGTGTTATGAAAGTTAAGTTAATATTATTCACTGTTACCAACTTCGACACTTGAGAAAGTCACAATAAAATCCATAACTTAAATTTTTTTTTGTAAAGCATACTTGAGTTTGATATTGAAAGCAGTGAGGAATATGTTTTATCATAATTTAATATACTACATGTGCTTCAATTATTATTTTACAAAATATAAATGATCGATTATTTGACTGGCATATTAAGTAACTATATATTTATAATTCTATTATTTTCCAAACGTAGTTTCTTGGAAGGAATTCAAAACTGTTTGAAGTTCAAAATTGTTAGACTATAAATAAGGTAAATGGGTGCATTAAGTTCAATGCATGAAATATTATTAATCATAAAGTAGATTGTTAGTAGTCATGAAAATATCCACTTATTTATAAAATTTTCACACTTTCGTATCGCGCATAACGCAATTAATTTTCGTTAATTTCAGACTTAACTGGCGAAGTTTACTCGACATTTGAATTCTGGTAAGTTATAAATATGTATTTTATATTATAATATAACAGAATAAAACTATAATTCCTCAACCAAGTAGTTTGTTTGGCAACGCAACGATTCTGCTTTTTTTTCAACGTAACCAACCCACAAAATGATCTCTCACAGACGCAAAACCCCTATACTTACCCCCACTCGTGACCGGTCTCTGCGACATCACCTTTGCTGAAGTTGGTCTCTGCTCTGCATAAAGAGCATTCACTTAGTTGGTTCCATTAGCGTAATGGACAAGCAACAGAAGACATGAATATATCTCCGAACATATTGGCGTGGTCAGCGATAAACAACACAGGACATGATGTAGCTGTCCTCGTCTAGCAACGCTTTACACCTGAGAGGCTATTATTTAGAGAGAAATGCCTGTTCCATTGCACTTTCCCTAGACGACAAGTAAGTGCGCAAACCCTGGTTATTTCCAACCCAGAAACAATAGAAATGAAATGCCGACGAAAATTACATTATTTTGTGAGCTTTTAAAGCATATTACTTTTTTATCCATTGAAATTGTTCTTTATATTACTAAATAAATATTTTGTTTACAACTGTCAAAACATTTGAATGTGTTCAATGCCACCAACAAATCTGTTTCCATGGTAAATTAATCAAATTTCAACCGTTTAGAAAAGAACTCGGACAGAAGTTTTTAAATGAAGTATTATGTATTAACTACCAAATAATCACTGTATTTATTCGTGAATTGTTATACATTTTTCTAAGTATATTTAAAAATAATTGTTTGCATGGTTTTCATTGTTGGCATATTAGTTCAAAATTTAGTAGTTCTAGTAGCGTAGCATGAACAGCAGGTCGAAGATGAATGATAATTACGAAATACTTGGTATTCCCAAGCAATTTAATTATCCTGTAAGCTTTTCTTCATCCACATTGCTCCCTGTTTTCGAAACGTATATCACAGTTCTATCACCATGGAATGCGTTCCTTGCTAAAGCTTATTCTGTTGGTGTACTTTACTCCCGCGTATTTTACTCTACAGCAACAGGAAAAAATCTCATAGCTTTGTTATTAGCTCAAATTGTACATTTTTGAATATTTTTTAAAGAATCAAATAATTTGTATTACCTTAATACTAACTTATATAATTTTGAAATGTTCCAATTGTTTGATATTCTACTTCAATTTATATCAAACGTTCCTCCAAACAAATCAGGAGAGTTTCGGGGCGGTATGTTAATCTCAGATACCTCTTACCAGTGGTCTTACCAGAAATTGCACCATTCTTGACGTGCTAATCACCAATTGTCTTTCTTTGATTTATTTCATTAGTTAAATCATCCTTAGTGGAGATATGAAGAAAATGTCATGTTAATGAAAATTGTTAATACATTTTGCCCTCCCCCCATTTTTGATTCCCAATCGCCGTTACTGTGTCTTACGAACTAGAATGAATCGTTATCTGTATATCAGTTTTAGTATCTCACTTACGTGTCAGAGACAAAATATGTCGTACCAACCGCAATATTTGAACGGATACATTTCTCGGTATACCTTACGTACTTAGATGCCACATAACATGAAACAAATATATACTCGACCAGATTTACACACGAGCAGATTTAACTCCATTTGACAGTAATCTGAGTAGGACTGGGAGAGAATTGAGATGCAAAAAACGTGAGCAAAAATCTCTCAAGGGGATTTTAAATACCGTCGTCTAGACTGCAGAATTACATCAACCTCTAAGCTACTGTGTATAATCCATCAGCATATAAAAAGTTCCTGTGATTCCACATGTACACCTGTATAACAATACAATTGTTGTATTACTGTTTTTGCCCAGATTGTTTATCCCTCTTACATAATCTACCCATGGGGCTCACGGAGCAAATGCTTGGAGGAATTCGATCACTTTAGCATTTTCTTATCAATTTCCTCCACATTACGTGGCTTGTGTCATTCTCATTTATAAACTATAATACTAAGGAAATAAGAGAAACACTTTAACACTTTATGAAATAGAAGGGATTTTGTAGTAAAAACGACCATATCATAAAACAGAAACTTATTGCCTTACATGCTTTTCGTACTTCAAACTCAGATGTAAAATCAAAATAAATTCCTTTCACGCGTTGAGTAATTTTCTCAGCCAATTTAAGTTTTCAGCCAATCCAGGGGTAAAGATTCACCGTTCAGTGTTATCTTATTCAAGGTCATCTGCACTGACCAGAAAAAAAACACAACATGGCGTATTATTATGAATATTCCAAATATGTCCACGGAAAAAGTATTACCAATATACAAGTAATAGGGTAAATCCATAGATCGTAGCCACAATATATCAATGAGAAAGGTACAGTCAGTGATTATAAATATCTTTATTTGCCTGTCTTCAAAGTGTTTTACGAACTTCGAGTGAAATAAATATTTTTATCGTTATGTATTCTGCGCTGTCTTGATACTGTGGGAAACGTTATATCTTGCCCCAATAGATCAATTTATATGGATTGCAATTACGCCAAGTGAATTTTGAAGAATACGAGGAAGTTGCGTACGGAAATTGTAGGAAACATGCGAGGAGAATTCATTGTTGGGGGTTGTCGAGATTTAATTGAATACTCTGTGTGTGCGCATCGTTCAAGGTTTCTATCGATCATCGTCATGCTCAGATATCTGATATATTGTAATAATGAAACAAATCGTAGTATAAAAACAGTATGTCATTTTCTCGGTGTCTTAGTGAGAAAGGTCCTTTACACAGTACCTCGGAATATTATAAATCTTACCATTCTTCTCACAGATCTAAACAAGAGCCAAACGCGAAATGTAATATTAATCATTAGAGTGGTTCTCAAAGCTGTTCAGTATCAACCAGATTAAAAATGAAGTCCACTCAATCTTCATTTCACAGTTGTTTTGTACTAAGTGTAGGTAGAAGGGTGGCGAAAGGAAGTTTGGGACACATTGTCAAATTACTTTCAAATATCTCGAAGCACACAACGTCAAATGGACCAATTAGGCAGACTAAAATATTGTCGCTAACTTAAAAAATACGAGCGACATTGTTATTTTGCAATCACCAATATTCATAATAACGCGAACGATGAGTCAAGTATGTCCTTGATTTAACATTAATAATTATGTTATGTCGTTGAATCGTTCAATTCGATTTATTATGGATTCTGATAAGTAAACAACTCAATATAACGTATAATATCTTAATAAATTGTCAAATTTGATGAATTCTCATTTAAGACATGATGGCAGCAAACATATTTCGAAGAATAAGTTCGTAATAACACTTACCGCATCTTCATTTGGTTCCTTAAAATGCAACAGGACTCACCTAAAAAAGATGTAGTCGTGTGAGATTTATAAATGTTAATACAAAAATCATTGTTTCATGCAAACTAGTACAAACTAAATTTAATATGTAAAATAGATATTTATATAATGAACGACATAATAACATAATAAGTGACCATCAATGTAATTGTAAACAGAACTATGGATATTTTATAGATATTTTAATATACATTTCACCTTTAGTAGTATTTTCTTACTTGCTCAAATTATAGTATTATCTACGAATTGGGATGACATTAAATAAGTTTAATATAACATTTTCATCAAGGATGCAGCATTATGTAGTGTATTGTAACTCAAAATTCTACTACTTATAATAATTCTTGGTATCACACCTTGCACGACACTTCACTACATTATTCGACTGGCTGACATTGAGACTTATGACGTGGCAAAATAAAAGCCACAATACAATGAAATTCCATCTTTTAAACTTAGGAATATTTTTATTCTCGTTCTGAAATAAATAACAATTGATATAATCGAATAATATATAAAAATGATATGTAATGTAAGTGGTTTGTGAATATATTAAATAATTATGCCAACAAAATTAAGTGTATTTAAAAAAGCAAATAAAAAACTTTTTTACGTTACGATTCCTAACATACAAAATTTCTTGAAATGTTTTAAGGCAATATCAAGATCTATAAATTAACAACATACAATTAATATTATGTAAAAACAAATTTTCTTCCTAAAAGTATCTGTAAGGGGTGTGTTTTATAACTATGTTCTACTGAACAAATATTTTTCACAGAAAAGCAATATTTAGGTAATAATTCATGTGAATATAATAAATGCAATACTTGAATAATGAAGCTCATCGCGGGTTAGCGATTTGACACTGCTATTTGAATCAAATTTTCCCACTTTGAGACAAATGTATCCCAAAACAAAGGTAAAGTATATGAAAACTAAAACTATATTTACAAATTTCAATATTTAAAAAAAAAATGAAATATGTTATCAAACATAAAAGAAGGGGAAAATAAAAAAAGTAAAAACAAAATTTTTCTTTTATTTAAGTATCGTATTGTTTCGGTTGATATTAGTAGTAAAAGCCACACTCGCAAAGACCTTAAATTCAACTGTGTTCTCTGACTCAAATTTATATAAGGAACAAAATAGTAAAATCCGCAAGCAAGGGAGTAAAGATAAAGACGACGGTCGTTAGAAACCATCGAAAGAGCTCAGTAACTCTCGCAGCGCTGTAAGTGTCAGCACAGGAGAAGATCGCCTCCGATTTCTCTAGGATTCTCACTTCTCCCATCCCTACAGTCGTTGGCGTTGAGATTTCGACTGGAGCGACTTCCAGTGCTCGTCCACAACCTCGTATTAGGCCATGGAATATTTATCGTCTCCCACGAGAAAAGGATCGCTTGGCTGGTAGACTTCCTCCCCGCAACTCCTTTGACTCCAAATCTCTTCTTAACCCATTCATCAACTCCACCCCCCCCACCCTCTTCCCACACTGAAACACTTTTCTACGGTATTCTTTTCACACCTTCCTCACAAACCTAACAAGCACATTCATCTTCTTCTTCTTCACATTTTGTGGCATTGCAATGTACCTCCATGAGCAATAAATACATACATACCAATCATCTACTTATATGTGAGAAAAGTAATTTCCATTCAAGAAAAGTTTTCTTGTTGTCTAGTCGATACCTATATATTTACGAAGTCTTCACACCAATTACTATAATTAAGTCTTTAACTGTAGTAAAGTCCCCATCCGGCCTGGGTTTCCCTCCGGTTTTACTTCGGGTAGAGACGTATTTTATGTACAGGCTCTCCAAGCTCTTGCACGGGGGCGGCGACCTAGTGTAATAATTAATATCAAATTTAGAGTTATTTTAATAGTTACAATTTATAAGAAATATATTCCAAATACTCTATTCCTCAATAATATTGGATACTGAACTTTCTTTTCGTTTTATTAAATACAAATTCTGTTGACGTTATAACACGTAGCTAACATTTTATTCTTATCTAAGGAGTGTGCTGAAAATTTCAATCCGTCTCAGTCTTAAGGTCCGTGATCGGAATTGATATGACGGTCCCTGGCATGGTTCCGGAAAGTAATTTAGTTTACAGTCCACCATGTAGTCATGCGCGTTTTGTAATTGCTTTTCTGGCGGTAAATTTGTTATTATGAATTTACTATATCTTATTTTCTTGTCAAACAGTTTTATTATTTTGAACTTTCCATCCTTGTATCATTTGCCACTTCACAGTTTTTTACTTACCACTTAGCATTTACCACTAATTGAAGTACCACTTATCATACATTGCAACTTTCAGTATATTAGCCAAACGTCATTTTTCTACCTCATTTTTTAAAATAGCGCTTACTTACATTATACCTTATTTATCCAATAACATTTAGTCTGGAATTACTCATTAATGTAACTAGAATTTCGTTAGGAGTAAATTTCAGGGTACAGTATGCACAGCCCACGGCAATCAAGAGCTTATTCATGAATATGTATAAATATATATATTTTTCTTTTTATTCTACTGTAAATAATGCCCATTTTGATTTGGTGTTTTTGATTTACCACTTATGGTGTATTAATAATCATATTGTCCACATACATCTCGCATCACCATTGTCACCACACAAGAGATCCTCATGATCTCTCCGATCCCTACCCTACCCACTACCGCAGCGGAGGTCCGGAAGAACGAAGAATCCAATGGCTGGAGATTCCCGCCCGAGGATTTGCCGCGAAGTCGACGTAAGGGCTCCCCAGTGGTGGCGGCTGTTTTTTATGGAGAGGAACTGGCGCAACGTGTGAGATACGTAGTTTATTGGCCCGACGAGAGATATACTACAACTCCATAGCGCTGGAGGTAGCAGTTGGTTCATTAATGCGAACCAATACTACTTTTAAGGAATATGAAATAAAAGTTCTACAACTGGTAAATATATTTTCCTGCAACAATTGCTAGTCTCTAGTTTGTTTTTGCGTTGTTTGTTACTCTAACTTTTACGACAGAATAAAGTAAAGAAAAATATCTTTTAAGTAATGTACTTTATCACATTAGTATGAGACAAGCAGTTTCAGGAATAACATAAAGGAGATACAAATTTTGTGAGTAATATTAATAAAAGAAGCACCTTAAGAAGAGTACTACTATAAAGAATTACTTCTCACTAGAAATGAGAAAAACCACGTAAATCTTTGAACAACAAGTATCAATGCCAACTTCCTCAGACGATGCCAACTTCCTTCCTTTTGTACTCGGAAGTTGTGAGTACAAAATCACATCCAACATGTAGGTACGTGGAAAAGGGGTATAAGTGCTCCGGACACTTATTTTTACTTATCTCCTGTAAGGGGTGTGATGAGGTCAGTTTAGATGTTGTGTAAGGGTTTTGGGAGTCGAGGCGAGTGGTGAAGTAGCAACACATCAGCGGCCACAGTAGAAGGTTCCGCGTTCGAGTCCCGATCCATCGATCGATCCGAATTTTTTACCTGGCTGTAGACGATGCAACAAGAATCATAACAATTATTGTCATGGAGAGTCATTGATAAATAAAATGTAAAAATAGAGTAAAGATATATGAAATAACACAGAGAGATATAAAATGAATTCTATTTGAAACTTGGAGAAATCAATCTATAATCTCCGATAAATACTAAATGTCTTAAGAAAATAAAATTATTTATTTCATAAAATTCATCACTTTTTCGTTAAAGATTAATTTGAAAAAAAACAGCAGTGAATAAAATTTCTACAATGTACGAATAATGATACAGTAGTGCTATTACATCTATTTACGAGTATATGCATTATGCGTATAAATACCACACTAATGCCAAATTCTAGTCAAAAACGAATGGTAGTAAAACATATAACATATAATAAAGGTCGTTAGATTTAATAACCAAATAAGCAATGCAATGTGCTTTATATATATGTAAAAGTACTCTAAACATCGTCTTGCTTCTTATTTTAATTTCATTGTACCAGTAAGCTATCGGAACGCAAGACCAACTTCTCAGTGGTAATCACAATTGGGTAGCAAATCTTCAACATTTTTTTTTTTCTATCCTTCCAAACCTTACACCAGAATTCCCCTTTCAATTGATGCCGTTTCCGGCATCCTCATTTCCACATTCTCATCCGAGGGACCACTCACACCAACCCATCGTTTATGCGTTCGGGACGAAAGTAGGGTGTGCGTAGGGGTGGGGGTGGGGGGCGGCTACGGAATCTGTGACGTGTTTGTCCTGCGTCCGCGAGCAAGTGGGTCGTGTATTTGTCTTCAATTGTTCTCCCCTGCGACTTGGCACTATTAACTGGAAGTCTTGATGACCAGGCTGCGATCCACCACCTACCCCGCTTGCGACGGATGTAGGCGTCCTCGTCAGTGTAATGTCGTTCTCTGTTAAGTCAACCTTTCGTTTCGTCAAGTGAGGGAACATACGATTTCGGGAGTCGACTCAAAGACGAGACAGGTACAGCAAATTCCCAATTCATTTGTGTTTAGACTCTGATGAGAAACTAAATGTTCAATAATTTAAATAAACTCACGTGATTCGTAATGTACATGAAAAGAGATCAAAAATGTATTCACAAAACGATGTGTACGATTATGAGCAAAACAAGACATAATCTTGTCACACTCTTAAAAAGAATATAGAAAACGAAACAACCTGACTGACTGAATAAAATGCTCTTTCGCAAAAGTTTGAAATTTGCAAGGTGTACTTATCACTCAGTCTAGTAATAGTGCTGTCATCTGTTTCATTCTTAAAAGAGACTCCAATGATTCTTATTCAGGAGATAAAAAACTATGAATATTGCTTATATTCAATTTATCTCCTTCACTGTAACATGAGTTTCAAGTCCATTTATGATACTACTTTGCTTTATAAACATTCACATATTTTTGTTAATGCCTCCAAATATTTTTTTCTTGAACCTCTCAAAGTATTTCGATTATTGTTCGTACATTAATATGATTTAATCGTTAAATATATTCTTCTGTGTTACAGTATACACAGCTGTACAGTGTGTAGTTATATCAAAAATACTCTTGTGAAGCGGGCTCAAAATGCCCCGCGCATCAGAAGCGCTTACCTAAACGATACAGAACTACTGACAGAGCGCGGGCCGCAATATAAATACGCGAGACATTGTCGCTCGCGAGGGAGAGAGGAGTAGAGAGAGTATAGGAGAGAGAGAGAGAGAGAGAGAGAGAGAGATGTGACTCCACTCCGCCTTGTCGGTTAGAATTGACTTGTACGGTCTCTACCGAATTTCCTACTACACTCCTCGGTTAGAATTTACTCAACGGTCTCTACCAAACTTCCTACTACACTCCTTCTTGGTCAGAATAGACTTTCACGGTCTCTGCCGAATTCTTCGTACCTCGTTTCCTGAATTGACATCAAGTGTCTCAGTCGAACCTACTTCCTGACATTATCTTTACCCAAGTCACAACTTTACAATATTGCAAAAGACTCGCCGTGTGCTCCGTCAGTATTGCTGTCTCGTCGCCGGACGCTCCACGCCGCCGCTCGTTGCACTCTGGGTGAGTAGGGTAATAAAAGCTGAGAATGAAGTGGTTATTACTCCTTTTCTCCTGTCGCTAGTTCTATAAGATTAAGGCATTTCCCACCTTTCTAGCCAGTTCTTCTTAAAGTCGGACGACACAAGTTGTCCCATATCTAACGTGGGAAGCCGCCGTCGCCTCGACAATACCTCATAACAAATTTCACTTAATTTGTTTTGAAATCTGAACTTGTCATACGTTGGAGCCAATTGTAACTAAATTGGAAGTAACGGTCTAAGGTATGATCGACGATATTGGAACAATAATATTTTCTTAAACAGTAAATTACAAAAACAGTTCAGAATGAATTCAGACTTTCTAGTGAGAAAATCCAAGCAAAGGAAGATACACACTGTATTTATTGTACTTGAATGTACATAGTCAAATCAACCACATTTGCATTCAATAATAAAAAATATTGTAAAATTATAAATAACGTTTTGGAATATTGTTTAATAGTTTTAAGTATAATAATTGTCTTTCTTATAACATTACTACTTAGTTATTTAGTCAAATCAAACACATTCACGTTTACTAATCAAGCAAATAAATGCCCACAGAATAATTAACAATATTTGGTAATGCAATTTAATAGCTGGAACATTATATGTTTACTGAGAAAATTAATTCTTGATAATATGTAATAACTAAGGCTTGACCTCCTATATGACGCAAAGAGGCAAATATAGTTCTCAAATTACGTACACCAAAAACAGTGGCGTCAGATAAGTTGAAAACAACTTACAAGTTTTAGTGAAACCTCGGAATAATACATCATACACACCTTGCTTATCGTCAGGGCAAGGTTTTCTGGCTGGAGGCGCTGACAGGTATGGCGTGTCCTTAGTAACCGGTAATATGCAGCGACGATGGGTTATGCGTAACTGAACTAGCAACAGGAATATATGACAAGTGCCGTCGCACGATGCAAACCATGGCCTCGGCATAAAGGACGTCACGATAACAACCAGGCACTCCAAAATCACTGAAAACTGCACGAACAAAAATTCTCTCGAATTTTTAACTGTCACTCAACTTAGGTCTGATCGTCACTCGGCCATTCTCTCACTGATTCTATCCCCACTGCCGACCGTCGACCTCTATTTATATGTCTCAGCAACTCGATATAGACTCGCTGAGCAAGCTGCTGTAGACTCCCCGAGCAAGCCGATGTAGACTTGCTGAGCAAGCTGTTATGGATTCGCTGAGCAAGCGAAATTTATATTTAAATAAAAATACCCCACAGCTTGCCACAGCACCAATTCCAGTTGATTAAATTAGTTTTTAAAAGTTTATTTGTTTAGTACATGCTTATCTTTGAGCCTTGAACTACTACCCACTGTTTCTGCGATAATTAAACTAAATTCATACATGTATATCTACACTCTACATTCACTCATATACAAGCATTGTATTTACAACTTTACACTACTTAAGTTTGAATTAAGTTTATATTTACGTCCTTTAGCATACATCATTATTGCTTTCTGGAAAGGTCCAAAGAAAGATAAATTTACTAGTTTTTTTTATAACAGATAAGTACAAAGATATAAAAATTATTTTGAAAATATATAAATATTATACAGAATTTCCTGAGTAACTATTCCCTTTATATGAATAATTATGATATTATATATCAACACAATGTATGTATATTGAAAATTGTCACAACCTATATATTTTGTTTAATTTTTAATAAGCTTTGAAGTCAAGATAGTGATTTTTTCTTGACGTAATTTAAAAATGCATACGTTTAAAGGTTATGTAATATACTAATTTCCTAAATATTAATATTTGTCTATACCAATCTTTTGTGACAAATTTCTTCATTTATTAGGATCTGATTTTATCCATAAAAATGCCTATATTTGACATGTGTTTGTAGTTTTGCTAACTAGATGGACTCAAGTAATTTGAATGAGAGAGGTTATTAGCACATACATGGTCAACGGCCAGGGGAAAATCGCGACGGATTGTTTAGGGGTTAAGACCAGGTGGATATTGCTTATGAACTTGGGAGTTGATGCGGGTTGGCCAGTGGACAGCACACCTGCGCCCAGATTAGGAAGTCCCGGGTTCGAGTCCCGGTCCGTCGCAATTTTCAACTGACCGTTGACGATCCAAACACTCCTCTTCGAGTAGGTACTGGGAAGTAGTGAGTTAATATTATTGGCACATAGATGGACTAGCATCCTTCGACTTTCATAATGATTTATCTCTTGAATTTGTTTCCTATCTCATTTTCTTACCTAATACGTTAAAAAAACAAAACAACTATCCCCGCACTGCGTACGCTGCACTTCGTCTCTCTCACTGCTCGCACCTCTACAAGAATGTGAAGGAAAT
The DNA here is from genome assembly GCA_002313205.1 of Laupala kohalensis. NCBI lineage: Eukaryota > Metazoa > Arthropoda > Insecta > Orthoptera > Trigonidiidae > Laupala > Laupala kohalensis. Next base: position 582,966 of record NNCF01126116.1, read on the forward strand.
ACACTGAAGGGTTTATCTTCTTTCTCCTCCAAAACGTTTGCAGTGACGTTCAATATCATTTAATTTGCTCCAAGATTTTTCACAGTACAATCAAAGCGAATGTGAGACAAGCAATCTTGCTCTGCTCTTTCAAGAATGTTGATGGAAGAGACAAATACTGGTAAGGGAGTGTGTTACAATCTACAAAATTATTGTAATAGAGAAAAAATATTTAATCTATAAAATAGAAATTTTCTTTTCACATTTCTAACAGTTTTGGTTGGTTTTTTATAAATATGATAATCGAAGAGGAACCAAAAATGAGAGTGGACATTTTTTACACGTATAGTATTTTTTACTTCATAATTTTTTATATATTTTTTTACACAATGGAGAAGTTTAAATGTTTGAAAAAAGTTATGTGTATATATTTATATTATAATTATCTAAATTATTTGAAAACTTTAAGTGGTAATTATGACCTCGGGATCAAAGCTTTATGGGTCTATGCAGGAAAAAGGTACTACTTTATTAAGGAGTATGCACGCTGCAGTCGATACTATTCTCGGAAATATCTCTTACGATTAGTTTGGGTTTTGCTACATCTAACCTAGGAAATCGAATTACTATGTCCAGTACAAAGATTTTTACACTACATTTCTCTGGGCATTTATGATACTACCATTCAGAGTATGTTATCCGCATTTTTTTCCTCGGGAAAATTTGCTACGAAAAGAGGAAAATGTCTTATGTTGCTGATTATCATGTAAGAGTACATCCTTTCTTTTCATATAAATTTCATTGAACTCTCATTCGTATCATACAAATTTTACCCTCATTAATTGATGTTGGACAGTTTAATTGATTCGTAACCAAAAACATTCGAAAACAAATTTATCGTACATTTGAGTCTCTTCAATAGGAAAAGTTTACGTAAATATGTTTACCATAAAAATAGTAATGAATGAATATTCATGAATTCCATTACGCTTGTAATTTTAGGTATTAGTGTCTGAAGGAATTGGCATTTAATCGTATGAAATACGAATTGCAGAGTAAACATTCATTAACATTAAAATTCAGTAATGTACTGATTTCAGTGTGATCAATTGGAAAGTTAGGAAAACATGATATGTAACCTGGCAGTGAGATTTCAAACTTAACAGAACTATAATGAAACGATTATCACGATAATACTCTATAAAGAAATGGTAAAGAAATATTTAGAAGAAGTCTTGAGTTCCGTGAACACGCTTGCCAAAATATCATTAGGCAAAACTCACTAACATTCGAGATAATCTGTATTAAGTGTGTTGGAGGTCGAGGCAAAGTCAACACAGGGGATTATGCCATTTCCTTTTACATTCGGGAATTCCAGCAATGCAGTTCTCCACCATTTCGAGCGTTAAAACTTTTGCGTTCGGATTAAACGGGTTCCAGCCGGGTGGAACTAATCGAGAAGACGCCCGTGAGTGCTAGGAGGGAGACGATCCTATGAAGCAAGTGCACCAATCCCAGGGGAATGCAAGGAGTGAGAATTCAGGAAGACGGGAACAATTTGGGAAAGAATTTGCTGCTCCAGCACAGTCAGTGGGATAAGAAGTGTCTCCATTGTAACAGTTTCATAATGTGATCGCTACAATAAGATTTATTGTGCTAAGATTCCAAACAATTCATTTTCTCGGGAATTTACTTCATAAAACAGATAAATAAGAATGATAGACTGCTCGAAAAGGCCTACTGAAATATTGGAAGTCATTTTGGAAAAATTCAATTCCATGCTAAGTACCTGTGAAAAGTACGGAAGACAACATTGAAAACTGATTAGGAACCTCATCAAGAGGTAATTCACAATTCGAAATAATTTCTGAAACTACTTTGTTAATACAAAATGGTGAACATTGCTTAAAGTAAGCTCTTCCAGTAATTTAACCGAATCATAAAAAAAATGCATGACATTACCTCATAGAGTTAACGTAATGTCAAATAATAAAATATAAATTTGAACCAATTCTTCTGATGACTTCATTCGTGACTTCTTCAAACAAAAAGCCAAACAAATTATTACAAGGCACGGAAATTAACTGTGACAAATTATTCAAAACGTATTGTTCCTACCGTTAAAAACTTTGATTAAATATGAGGGATCGCCATCGTGTAAAACTGGTTTCTGTACTATAAGTGAACTGGATATTTATTCTTAAGGATATTTAATGATATTTAAATGTATTTCCTTCTTCTTTGTATAAAAATATCTCATTGAAAACATGTAACACAGAGTTACATTGTAAACAAATTGAAAATAAATGCAAAAAATTAATTGATTTAAAAAGAGCTAAATAAAACTTAACTGGATAAAGTTCAATTGTTGATTACAATAAAATATACACATGTACTTCATTTAATAATGAAGAATCGAAATAAATTAAAATGATTTTATTATTATTCTTTTTTTTAATAATAATAAATAAATTTATTGTCAAAAAACAGTACAAACTGCGTATGACCACGTGGAGGAAAAAAAAACTAATTTACTCTCCGGAAGCAAGCAAGGGACCATCCCATCAATTCCGATCAAGGGCCCTAAGGCAGAGGCGGATTCAAAAAATTCAGCAAAAATTCCTAGATAAGATAAAAAGTTAGCTGCGAGTTATAATACTAATAGAATGTCAATATGTTTGTAATTTTAAGCAAAAAATTACATGTAAGTTATTATCGAACTATAGATTATTCTGAGTATAGTGCTTAAAAATTGAAATAACACTAAATTCACGATTTATTGTTACAATAGACCCGCCCCTAGACAAAGCCTAGAGAACCTGTATGATAAATCCGCCTCTACCCGAAGGAAAACCGGAGAAAAACCCGGGCCAGGATGGGGCTACAGAATTTATGTACACAAACGTGCCAATGTTGAGTACACATAAAACTAAATTAATATGAGCCATAAGACAACACAATCATGCAAGAAAATAGTTTTTGAAATTGTTATAAGTTGTTTAAAAAGTACTACAGCAATGGCGTGATAAAGCACAAGACGAATTTAACTTTTGTTAAAATCAATAAATTCTTTTACAGTGTAGAAGCACTGGTGCAGGAGGTAGTTTTTAACCGCGGATTTGAAGATATTCAATTTCATAATATCTTTTATATTCTTGGGCAGGGAATTATATAGAACGATTCCCGAATGGTATGGTCCCTTTTGGCAAAGAGTGGTTGACACTCTAGGGCGATGAATATTACTACTATTGCGTGTATAGTGTTCGTGAACGAGACTGTTTCGTATAAAGCAAGGGTGGCACTTCAGTAATTCGGTCTTAACAAACACGACCGTTTCATAAATATAAATGCAGGGAAGTGTTAAGATATTTAATTCCTTGAATAAAGGTTTACAAGAGTTTCGGGGGTGAGATTTACAAATTATCCGAACTATCCTCTTCTGAATTCTGAAAGTTTGAATACTCTGACCGGAATTACCCCAGAAGGTAATGCCGTAACGTAAATGGGAGTAAACGTTTGCAAAATATACGCAACGGGAAATACGTGGACTAACTGCGTTAACTAAGATTCGGAATGCGTAACACAATTTGCTTAATTGGGAATTAAGATTGTCAATGTGACAATTCCATTTGAGGTTGTCTTGAATATGGAGACCTAAGAATTTTGTATTTGTAACAGTTTTTAATTGTGTTCCGTTTAAAGAAAGAGAAACCTGGGGTAAAGATTTTGTGATACTATTGTGAAATGACATAGACACTGTTTTGTCAGTGTTTACAATGAGACGATTTGCATGGAACCAAGTCGAAAGGTTAGACAAAACTTTTTGAGCATTGGCGTGTTTACATAGTAAATTAGTGTCATCAGCAAAAAGAACCATTTTGCAATCTGATGTGGATGATGACATGTCGTTCACATACAATAAAAAGAGTATAGGGCCGAGAATTGATCCTTGGGGTACTCCGCAAGTAAGTGGCTTTGTTTCTGAAAGACAACGCTCAAGTATTTTATTTTTAGTATAGGATATTTCTACTTGTTGATATCTATCTTTTAAATAAGAAGTTAGCCATTGATGTGGAAGTCCACGAATGCCTAAAGAATGCAATTTGGTAAGGAGAATTCCGTGATCGATGACATCGAATGCTTTGGATAAGTCAAGAAAAACACCCTGAGGATTTTCTCCACTGTCTAGAGATGTGGTAACATCGTTTAAGAAGGAAAATATGGCGCTTGTAGTGGAAAAGGATTTCCTAAAACCGTGTTGATCGTCAGAGAGAATGTTATATTTTGATAAAAAATCTTATTCTGTTACATTCATCAATTCAATGCAATTAAAACAATAAACTCATTGAAAATAATATGAAATATGAATCTGAATAACGAACTTAAAAATATTATCAATACAATAGAGAATTTTCTATGAAGTTTCTCAAACGAATTTCTTCATAATTATAATTAGTTTTAGAGACAGTTTGGATACTCTCACGGATGAAAGATCCATTGTTTTCAAAGACACCGGGGCGTCAAACTCATGAGGTATTAAAAGAAACATTCTAACTTTGAACTAGAGACGAAAGTTAATAATCTAACCGAAGAAAAAAATGTTGGTATATATCTAACTTCTAACTTCGGAGTGCCTACTCGTGGAGAAGTGTTTGCATAGTCCATGGGCAAGTGAAAATTGATGTGGACCGGGATTCGATCCGGGACCTCTTGCAATGCCTGCAAGTGTACTGCTTTAGCCCTCGAGTTACTCAAGTTTATTATTCAACTATTAAAAGATCATCCGACCTCAGACTGTTTTCCTTGTTTGTAAATGACTGTACGAAATAAATTAAACCTAAAAATTACCACGCAGAAATTTGAATTGAAATCAGGTTTTCCTCGCAGATGAATTGGACATAATTAAATACACAAAAACCTTCTCTGAAATATTAACATATACTCCAAAATAATTTGACGTAATCTTCGACTACGTTCAAATATATAAATTACAAAACATATACTCGTAAATTACATAAATCTTGGAAACACATTTTAACTTAAATATATAAAATACTCTCTTAAAACAATATTTACCGTCACTCTTGTAAGGCTCAACTTTGAAATACTATTATCATAAAAGTTGCAATGTATTCTATAAAACACAGTTTTCTATACTTTTGTTTTAGTTTTCAACATACGTACAAATAATTCATTCTCTCCAATACAACTACTTCCTTAAGTAAAAACCTTTCGATTTACAACAATACTGTTCCCGCATCTAGAAGAGCGCTTCCCTTGACACATTAAAGCGTGTAACCTTCATTAAGTTATGCCGTCGACTGATTGCGATTACTGGTGATTGAACGTAGACGGTATGGGTCAATTCAGAAAATTATCTTGTTATTAAGATAATTAAGATAATTATGAATGCAGATCGTGAAGAGAACAGAATTGGTGCAACAAATACACTTTTTAAAATGCTTTTATTTAATAGTATTTAGAAGAATAAATTAATGTTGCGGTGTTGTCCACTAGTATACTAGAAGGTAACCGTTTTTTGTTTAATTAGTTAAAAGAGCAAGGCTTGAAAGAGCAAAGAAGTTAAATTTAATCATTCAGTTATAACTGTTTTAATACTAACTTGTGTAAAGATACATTTATCATTATTTTAATGAATGTATAGTTCAATTTACACTCTTGGACTTCTTCCCTCCATCAAAAACTAATGTAAAATTAAGTTTGAATTCCATTAGACGCAGACTCATTATGAGGAGTGAAAATATTACGAGGTTTTGCTCACTGCATTTATTTTGATTCACTAAATGAATAATCTAATTTAAACAACCCTTGCGATACATACACATAATTGCCATTCTCCCTTGACGTGACTGTCGCAGTTGGGTTTCCGACTCACACGTTGGCAGCATTATTCACTGTGTAGTAATTAAAGCAGGACTTGTTTATTGCGCTCGCAACATCTTTCGCGTCAAAGCCCTGTGGCGCGACCATTACTCCTGGAATGTGAGAGGCGTCGGGAATAGGGAGAATACCAACGCAGGAGAGATGGCGAAGGTTTCATAGTAAGACGACAGATGCTCACAACGTTTTTACAGCAGGAGTTTGCTACACATTTCTGAAATGTAGAAGCAAGGTTTACGACTCTACTTTAGAAAATCATGCTAGTGATTTCATCTCTATGTTCTTATTTGGTTAAAGAAAAAGGAAGACGTGATATCCATTTTACGAGTTGGATATTCTTCCACTTTTCCATCATATTTTCATTCCACGTTTCCAACATATTCCTTTATTATTAAATCTACTGTATTGCTATTTTTTCTAATTCTTTTACGTACAATAAAAGTGATTCATTTTATAAAGATCGAGACTATTGCTTATGCTTGTCATGGAGATTCTCCGAGTTCTATTCCCAGCAGGGTCAGAAAATTTGTAGGTTTGACTGCAATGTCTTAGTTCATATAGCAGAGATGGCGGAAAAGTGAGCCCTCTGCGGCATACTACCGCATTTGTAATGCTTGGACACGGTAATATACATCATATCTATACGCTGTTGCCCCCAAAATGTTTCACGATGTGTCTAGAAATTAAATCCGCGTAGAACTGGGTGTCACCAGAACTCGTTATCATGGTCCATAGTTGGCCAAAACGAATAAGTAGAATGATGAGAGTGGAAAACTACATTATAAAAATAAAAAAAGTTCTTTATTTTTAATCATGGAATCAGTCTACTATATTAAAAAATTCCCATTAAAGTACTCCAGATAAAATGTACAGGAGTAATCCTCACAAAATTTCATTGAAATATTTTTTTTTCATGAACGCGGAGCGAAAAAAATTCTTAACATTCTTGATGGATGCCCAGTTTGTCATGTGTCGTTTTGCGGATGGATGGAAATACGCATTCCACGAAGTTCTGTTTTCACTGGACTGGAAAAATATTTTTACAATAAATACTAGACGGCAAGGGTTTGTTTCTATTTTATGTGATTTTCTTTACATGAACTCCGACGCTTTTGTCTAGTTTGGATGCTGCCGCTTTTTCAGTGAAGGAATGACTTGAGAGTCAATAACTCCCACTGTACTGTTTTTGTCTCATTCGAAATGTGTCTTCTACGAACTCAGTTTGCATGCAAGTGACTGAGTAAGTTTTTAGAAATAAACTGCAGAAAACTTAAAACTTTTTTTGCCCATATGCGATCCTATATATTAGAAAAGTTAATTAATTTTGTTAGTTTAAAAAAATCCGACTTTATGCTAGCCCAATAATCATTTCTATAACAATAAAAATAAATTTACATATTAGACATAATATAACAAGAAATATGTATAATATATTTTATTATGAACAAATATGTTACAATTGTTATCGTATACCATTATGCAGATGAAATTAATCAATATAAAAGCTTTTTGTAGTAGATTTGCTGATTCCATAAGAATTATACACACCACAGTTCCATAAATGTTTGTTTAGGTCATCATAAAGTGTTAAAATTGAATAAACAGAACATTAAGAACATTAACACAGAGTATATTACATGTAGGAATATATTGTATTGATATATATATTTTTCTTTGTTTCTACAGTTTTACTATATGTAATACACTTAGATTATAATAATGTTTTCTATAAATATGTTGTATAATCCCTCATTGGTCTTTTTGATAGTTGGATAATTAAAATGAAAATATTTTCTCTATCATTCTTTACATTAGGTCACAGAAGCAAGTAATGACTATGAATCTATCTCGTATCCGATAGAGATCAAATATTTTTACTTGGGAAACCTTAGCTGCCTGTTATGTTTTTAAAAGAATAATTGAGTAGTTTAATTAAATACTAATAGACGGGACTAGGTTATGTTAAACAGAGTATGTTCGAGCCGAGTAATTACTTTATAATATTTTAGAGTCAATTACTTCCTCGCATTATTTTTACTTTTTTGCAAAAGGATATTATGTTCCCATACAACGTTAAACACATTTATAGATCAAACATTTACAAAGCAAGCAAATACACATAACTAAATATTTCTTACACTTATTTGGAAGCTCTGTAATAGTGCGTTCCTAAAAATGCATCAGATCATTTTGATAACTAGAATTGTACTGCAAATCTACTTTTTAAATCGTCATTGGTTTTTCCCTAATTGCAAGTGCACACTACTAGAAAATTGTCATATTTTTTCAGATAAATAAATATCGATTCCTAAAGCGCTGTGAGTGAAAATATGAATTACTCTCAACCCACGAACAGTGAGGATGTTTTCTATCCAGATTACTCTAAGCTCACTAAGCTGCATGTGAAGTCATAAAAAAAATCGATTTTGCCCATAATGTCACATGTGTTTCTCGGAATACTGCTAAATTGGCAACAGTATATCATCATCCGTGTTAAACTCATATTTATCTACGTAGAATCGATAGTGAATTCTACACATGACGACAGCAAGTTGATATTGTTCTGCCTCATTGATTATTGGTGATGCAGACGTGAATACAATGGACTGGGGGTGGAGAGTAAACGGGTTTTAGAATGACACAATGCCAACTCATCCTTATTTTATAACAGCGGGTAGACTTGAATTACCTTTTATTATAAATGTGATGTCAAATAATTTATTTAAATTGTTTCGCTAAACAATAAATGTCATGGCACAAATAAACGGGAAAAAGAATATTCTTTTGCCAGATTTAATTTAAAGTAGATATTTAAAATTTTGAGCAAAAACATATATGTATTTTACATAACAAATAACGGCAGCAAGTACTATTTACCAGTGCATAAAATAGTGTGCTACAGAGTATTTGAATTACTTTGGTCATAGAATTGTTACGTTTCATTTCTTCATAACAGGCATATCTTAAAATATCTTGTTATGCTTCCTAAACCAATCAGCGTTATCCTTATTTTGTCACTATTTTATGTTATTTATCTGTATAGAGATTTATATTGGATTTAAGGAGAGGTGCCAATTAATGTTTCTTCTGCAAAAAGTGTAGAGCATTACATTGAGTATTCAAAGACATTAAACGAGTTTAACTTCTGTATTAATCTCTTCTTGGTCTTGACCTAACTACTCGATAACTAAATATTACCATCTTGTTTTCTTCTCTTTAAATTACGCGCAGGGTATTTTTGAACAATATCGAAAATGTGGTCCAAGTTGTTTTAAATTTATCTTCACTGTCTGTCAAATTTTCCCTGTTTCCGTTTTTGCATTTTTTCCAATATCATGTAAAATAAAACAGGGAATGGGGTGGGAGTCATAACAAGATTTATTTTCCTCCGTGAATAAAATTTGTACAAAACAACGAAGTTAAATAACTGTTGTCTGAAAGTAATTGCGTGCCTGAAAGATTCTCCTTTGCGGTTCTTTGTATTTTCTATGGTAATTTTGTGAATTTGTTTTGTATCACCTCGGAAAACCTTCAGGTGTACAAAAAACATTCTTCAAAACTTAAAAATATTACAAATATTTGATTTCGCATTGCACGTGATAAATCCTGCTTCGAATTCCAATGTTAATCAAACTCGACAGTCTGTAGCAGCTCTACCACATCACTTCGTCTCATTCAGTCAGTACGGGGGAAGTAAATACAGCGATTAGTGTGTTTGAAACCTTTAACGTTGCACTTGCGATACGCTCTTCCTCTTTTTAATATACTTCATTACTTTGCTTAACAAGTTTCTCTTTCTTTCATTTCAGCGGGCATAAAAAAAACTCTCTTTGGTAAACAAGCTGTCAAAAACGATACATTTTCACACATCATTTGATCTGTCCCTAGATATCGAAGTCTCTCTATATAGAGTGTTTTCTTGCAATAATGACCAGAGACAGAAAATTCAGTATTACCTTTTAGAACGATGACGAAAAAAACATCAGAAAAGGGTTTGAACGGTATTGATAATGAATGTTCGTCAACTAGCTGAAAGAATAATTTTCGCAATAAATTTTCAGTAGAGATAAAAAACAATTCTAGAAAACGAAATCAAATAAATATTAAATTATTTTCTTACATCACCATTTTCAAACTTAAAACATATTTCTATCACAACATTTCGTGTAATAATATAATTATGACAGACGTACACAGCATAACTGTACATGAACATAGCCGAGAGTAATCAGCTACTAATACTAGCTACTGGTAGTTTCATATACATTGAATATAATGCACATCGCCAAAATATATAATCCACTCCTCATGACGTTTGTCATTCTGCATCAAATTAAAAATTTTATCAAAGCTATTCTCGAAACACTAAAGTATTTCTTTTTTTTCTTTTTTTTCGTAAAGAAACGCCACCCTAATGGAGACCAAGAAAAGGAGTCGCGATGAGAAGCAGTGCGGTACCGTTCGTTGCTATTTATTTCCCAACGCTCCGAAGGAGAAACGCACGCTCGTATATCTTGCGACTGGGCAGATTCGATAAAGGGAGAGAAAGAGGAGTAGAAGAAAGGGGTTTGTCGCATGACTCTACCAACACATCTCCAACGCACGTATCCCCTCCCTAGCAACTAAGGGAACAAAAAGAATCGTTTCGCGTTACGCAGGGACACGCGTTGCCAAGCATCGACGCAGCTATAGCGCTCGTTGCGCCCTTTAGCTGTTCTTCATTCATGAAAGGAGGGTGGACGTGTGCTCGGGATATTGGATAAAACTTGTTTATCACGACCGTTAACCCAGGAATATTATGCTTTGAAACTTTGCAAGGTTCGAAAAAAATGCTAACATCACGGAAAGTAGGAACAGTAATGCTTTATAACGTATCATTTAAAATTATAGGGAGTTACGTTGAGTGAGCTCAATTCAATAATATTCTTGAAAAATATTTTATACGACAATACTACTAACTAAGCTCTTATAATTATAATACAATAATAATTATAACACACACACA
>NNCF01126116.1:594029-638827 GCA_002313205.1 Laupala kohalensis
TGTGTGTGTGCATTGTGGTTATAGTACTATACTAATCGCAATCTTATTATTGCGTCTTGGTTTATTTATGTATGTTGTTGTTTTTTTCATAAAAGAAATAAGCTTCTCCCCACTGCCCATATTTTTAAGGAAAGGGATGAGAATTTTTTGAATTGTATCAATATTTAACTTTATCAACACGATATAACAAATCATTTTATTTTGCTTTTAAATTATTTTTGAAAATATGAAGCAAATAAAAATAATCAGTCTTTCAGTAACCATCTTCGAAAACATTTCACTGGAAAAAAATGTAGATTACGTAAACAAATTTATGCAAAACAAAAACACAAAAAAGTATTTTAAAAAGAAATTGGAATTGGATTCGAAATTAATTTGTTTTCGTTTCAATTATGATATGATGTAGATCAATCAATCATAGGTAAAAATTCACACATGAAAATTGTGCATTGTTACTCGGTTGTATTTGGGTTTACCGAATGAAATTAATTGTAGATAATTTCATAAAATCAAATATTTCTGGGAAGATTTATACATAGACGCTATATTTCAACTGCTGAAATGTGTATTAGTTAAGATATTGGAAGTATTAGGTTTTGAACATTTTCCCACTCCTCTCCTAACTTATGACCTCTTGAGTTTAACCCTGAAGTGCTCGGAAGTTCTCTCGACTCGTAAGGCAGGGCGTGACTCAATCCATGGAATCGTTTTAGGTCCACAAACGCGGTCACCGCGAGAAGAAACGTGGACCTGAATCCAGTCACCCGAAACACCGAATTTTAAATATTGCAACACAAAACTACAGATATTTTGTGGATATTTTATTCCTTCACCTCTTTCTTTCTTGGTTCATCCCCAAACAGCATAATGAATGTTTCTTTCCTTTATTTTAGCGGTTACATTTACCTTCATGTTATACGAGTAGTACGAAAAAAATATCTAACTTTTTTGAGTGTTGCTTTTTGGGCCATTTGAATATATTTATGACGATTCAACAAACTGCAATTGATATTTTCAGTATTCTGACGAGAAACATTTCTTTTTACGAATAATTTATAATTCGAATTTTAATATACGAAGAGATATTTTCGCAAATATTTGTTATTTGTTGTATATTAATAGGTGTAGTAGTTACAACCATAAATCCACCAGGAAATGTTGCTCAATGACATCATATCTTAATTTTTTGCAATGTACAAGATCTCGAAGATAAAAAAATCAATTCAACAGGATTTTTCACCCAAGCTAGATAGGCGTCATTTCCTATTCTAACCTCTCATAAAAAGATATGGTTCACAATAGAATTAAACGTCTGACATATTTTCATTTAATTTACCATAGTTCTTATGAGTTTTGGTATGTTACTACAGATAGCCCATTAACGCAGTATTGCTAGGTCAGCTATTACCTTCGTAGTTTGCTCTAGAATCAATCGCCAATTTATAAGTTTCTATGTGTTGCATCTCCTACACCATTTTATATCGCTAAACCTTATTTCCAACTTTCATTGTATTGCATTTATCTAGTGTTGGAGACATAACATCTTGACAGAAAAACAAATATTTCACGTGTTTTTTTATTTCTTCGCAGGTTTACAGCAGGTTATTGAATTATGTTTTTCTCTATATATTGTTTAAACTTCATAGCTTTTTAATAGTACCATTTAGTTTAAAAATTCTAAAATTCATTTAAATTTTATTGAAGTGATTTACTCATAAACGAATCATGGTATAATTATGCAGTTTTCCCGTAAAAATTTCACAGGGTATTTTCCCCGCTAAATTAAAAAAGAAGCATCATTTTTTTCCCAAGGAACATACATCACATAAAAATACGATATGCACTATTTTCGCGCCCGGTGCACCAGTAACTCACAAAATAGCATTAATATACTTTACTGGTGTGAGAGAAAACACATTTCCTTGCAGATGAAAAATGGAATATAGATAGAAAAAACATAAAGATAAAACGGACTTGAGGGAATGGGCCAAACGGGCTTTCCAGAGACAAAACGGTCTCAAACTCCATCGTCTCCAAGGACGCGTACCCATCATTCTTTTTGCTTGATTAAAATTTAATCGGTGGCCGCAAAAGCCGACTCCGGCAAGGGAGCATCGGCAGGAGCGTACTACCATTGGCGGTGAAGATATAGCAGGAGGGAATAGAATGAGAGGGAGAGAGAGAGAGAGAGAGGAAAAATGGAGAGAAGAGTGAGTGGGGAAAGTGAGGAGTAGATCTTCAAAACAACTTAGGAATTTTAATATTCTGCGTTCCTTGGTGGGTTCACCACCCCTTCTTCCGATTCCACCACATTTGACGTCTGCGAAGAGTAGAACTAAGGAGACTGCAGCGAAAGAGAAAGGCATGGCGTGGAAAGGGAAGCGAAGTCGATGAACAAGTTCAATGAACCATGACGTCAGAGCAAGCCCGTCAATCAAAGAAGGATCTTTTGGCGAACGGCAATAGTGGTGATACGAGAACTGTTCGCTTAATACGTTTTCAATCAAGTCTGTGACTCAAAAACGTAGAAGAGCTATGAATCAAATTGTGCTACGGAACACGTTCCATAATATATCTACAGAAAAGGGATAAGATCAAGGATAATTCAATAAAGATAACATATGTGCAAAAGACTTCGAAACGATGAAAATAATAATCTTATTGGGTTCCATTAGAAGTATAATGCGTAAGATACACGTGTAAATGTAATACTATATCAAATACTAACTTTTTTAAAGGTCTATTTATCCAAATATAACATGTTTATCGCAATACTTTCGGGGTTTGTAATAATATGATGAAATATTTCTTCAAGACAGAAAGTTACATTTACACTCTCATTAAAATGGATAGTTCAGGAGATAAAAATATTTTTGCGAATAATGAAGCTATCAAATTATACTTATTACTCTGTTAATTATCCATCTGAATGAATACATTTTCGTTAATTAATAATTTGGTATATTATTTTGAATAACTTAAATCAACTGTAAGTAATAAATTTAATGATTTTTATTAGAAAATAGAGAAAACATAAAAATCACACAAGTACAATGATAAAATATTTAAAATGGTTGCGATCATTTTCATTAACAGTCCCACAGCATTCTTATCCCAAACTAGGAATATCACATTAAGATTTCTAAATTTATTGGTCAAATTTCGGAATTTCATAACTCACAATCACTTTTATATTCCTTCACAAATAGATATTTCACAATTGATTCCGAATAGATGAAGTGATTTTTTTCTACTTTGTTGCAAAGATCAAGGAATTAGTGCATAAAATTAATATTAATGCAATTTTGATGTCAAATGAGCTAAGAAATTGGTTTTAATTAATACTTCATTTGGATATGTTTTTATTCGATTGTCTCACTAAATATTTGCTTATCCAAAATTGTAAGAGACCAAATGACAATAGATTTTCAAAAACCATTTACTATAATTGCATAAATATTTTTTCACAACATTTATTTTAAGAAATACATATTAATTTTATTACAAATATCCAAGAGCTAATTTAGGGATGAAATTACAAAATATCTTGTTCTCTTTCTGATTTTTCCTTTAAAATTTCAACTAATTTAAATCAAAATAATTGCTTTCATTTATCAAGAAATTTATTACAGCACAAAGTGTACGGTGCGTACTATATTCTTAATTAATCCATTAATATGTACTAGGTAGCTTAGGTGATATTGAAACTAACAAACTTCTTAATCACCATTTGCAAACCAATGCGCCACCATTTGCGCAATACTCTCTAGATTGTGAAATATGCTCGACACATACTCGACCAAATTTAATTGTTATTGCATATTGGTCTGTTTGGACATTCCCGTACTTCTTTTACAGGATATCTCATTCACAATTAACCAATGAGGTTTCTTAAATTGTTCTGGTTATGAAATAAGCACAAACTCTTTTAAGTCTCCAAGATAATGAAAGAAACTTCACCAAAGTTGTAAGGGCGTAGGTTAGCTTGCATTAGATCAAATTCATGCCTTAATTCTGTCAATAATATATTATATGAATGAATATGTTGTATAAAATACTACTTAACTTGGCGTTTTGTTTACTCAACTAAGCGTATTTGATAATTTAAGTACTAGGCTATGCCTAGTTTTTACCACGTTTCGTAAAAATGTGAAATATGGTAGTACACGGAAAAAAAATTGCATGTTTTAAGATACATTTTATGGAATGTATTCAAACAATGTTTTATTACCTCGGTTACAATGTTTTAAAACTCAAACCACAAACATGCTCAAAGGTTTTTACGTACCACACTTCTACAAATTTGGTCATAATGTAACTGTGCTACAATGTGACCAGTTTTATTATATACACTATACATACATTATGGAGAATTAGGTGTGTTTTTACGATAGATAACGAATAAGTAGACACAAACCCTCGATATTATGCAAAATGCTAATAGAATGGTTAAATTTCCAAACTATCTGCAGAAAGTATATGACCGTATTAGCAGGACACATGGTTAAGTTGAAATGTGAATAAACGTTTTAAGATCATCTGTTTCCAACTTTTCCGAAAATGTATATATGATTTCTTGTTTTACTCTTTAATCTAAATGTAATTTGTAACAGGATTACATGTACAACTAAATGTTTTGTAAGGTTATGTAATGTTTTATATCCAGACTCCCTAGGTTCTCGCCTAGTGGCGGCGGTCTATTGAAATAATTTAGAGTTGTTCAAATAGTTACGATTTGTAAACAATATTTTCCGAATAATATATAGTAATAATACGCACTTGTGAGATAACATTTTGAGTTTTATTAATATATATTAGTTGCTATTCTGTTAATATTATAAAACGAACGATTTATTTTTATTCTTATATTAGGGGTGAACTGAAATGTAAATCTCCCTCTGCCTTAGAACTCTTGATCAGAATTGATGCGATGGTCCCTTGCTTGCTTCCGGAGATAAATTAGTTTATTGTCCTCCACGTGGTCATACGCTGCATGTAACTGCTTTTTTACTATAAATTTATTTATTGCCTTCTTGAGAAATTCGTGAACCGAATTCGAAACCAGGCTCAACGTGGGAACTTTAAACGTGAATGTTGTGAATTAACATACTTCTCAGATTTTCAGGGTTAAGATACTTCGGGGAGAGGATTGTTTTACAATTCTTTGATCAGTAATATTCTGATAAATTATTTCATAGGTTTCATAATTAAAAAGAAGGATTGCGAAGGTATACAATCTTGGCCACTTTATATTAAAGGAATATTCTTTTGAGGGTTTGGTCGGGATCAATAAACTACTTAACTTGAAAACATTTCTGATATAATCTCTCCATCCTAAGGGGTAAAATTAAAAAAAAATATTGTAGAAAAATTATTTTTGGGGAAATATATTTCTACAAAGATCGTGATTTTAAATAATCATTATATCGTGGTATCGCTGCTTCTAGACGTCAGACATTGATGAGTCATGTCTAATCCCCCGACGAGGCGATGTCAGGGTGCTTGTTGGTGGCATGGCATCGGGATGAACAGCGAAAGGGGATGGTTCGCACCGACAGCCACTCGCTCGCAGCGCTCGGTGCAGCTCCTCTGCTTGCCCAAAATAGTGTCCACCACCCCCGCGCCCCACCCTGCCGTCCACAGAAGCCGCGTTAGCGCCCATCCATCACGACGTGACCCTCAGCAGCTGCGCTCATCTACCAACAGTCTCACCAGCAGAGTCAGCTCCGTTTGGAGCACTGCTGCTACTGCTTCTGCTCACGACGGTTCACCACTTGAGGAGAAGATGCTTGTGATTCGACTCAGCACATGTGGTCAGTGTAACTCAAAAGATGTTCTCATACTAATGAGTATGCCCTGTGAAAGTATGCCTTATATAAGAAACAAAGAAAATGGAGTATACAGATAAGCAAATTAGTGATACGTACAAAACTATAGCACAAAACATTTCACATACACATTTAAATGTCTCTCTCTCTCTCAACAATATCGGAAAATGTGTAAACGTAAATGTAAATCCGTTGTGTGCAATCCAGCAGTACTTCCACATGCAATTTCTTATTTGCTGCCAGTTACAGATTCTTCTATCAATTTTATTATTATCGTTTCTATGTTTTCAGTTCAAAACTTCATACGAAGTAACCTTTATCGCAGCGATAAAAAGTGAGAGATCGTGCGCAGACTGGAAGTAGGTAATACACCAAATAATAAATGTAAATGAAATAGACTCATTCGTTTTTCTCATAATCGCTGCGCACAGCGGAACAAAGACGTATACGCGAAATTAAGGATCCTCAAAAGGGATATTTCCGTCAAAAATTCGCGACAAAAATTTATCGTGTATGATCTATGAGATTATACCACGTAGGTTATATAAGAAAGTAAGTAGTTTTTGCTTCTAGCATTTTAGAATGTACGATGGTGTACTTAACAAAGAGAAGCACAGACTATAGTGCGCAATGATACGCTTTAATACAGGGATTTCTGCCAACAATTTGGGGTTGTAGAAGTGGGTATGAGAAGAGAAAAAAAAGCTAATTTTATATGGTGAGGAGGTTTATGTAACTAATGTATGACAAAGAAATCGGAGAATGGCAGATTCAGTCAAAAATGAACGAGAGCAACGAAAGCAAGAGACATGTATAAATTAATGAAAAATGTAATATTTACCTGGTGGGGAAAATAAATCTCATCGGGGCATAAATCAATAAAAGTTACGAGTATTATGACACTAGACATTGTGGCATGAATTACGAGATAGTGAAGAATAGACTTGTCGAGAGAATCAGGAGGCGGTTCTGAGAGGCGGAGACAGCGTAAGATATCGCGCATATGAAGGATAAAGGAACACGAGTCGTGAAAAGAAGTGAAACTTTTAGGGATAACTAGAGACAAAAAATTAGGCTGCTTCACGATTACGTCAATGCGATACGGAACATTAAGGAAGGTTTGAAGGTTATTGACTACATAAAAGAATGCGTCAACCTCTTCGCAGTGAGGGCGGACATCACCACGAGGGAGGGTATGAAAAGGCCACAGGACAAAAGTACTAAAAGAATACAATCACGCGATGTCTTTATTCAACGTGAAACTTATCTTTATATCTTTTAAACTGATTTTATTGACGGTGTAGTTGCAGTTTTCAACTCACTAACGCGTTAATTTTGATTCAACTTGTTTTATAAACTTGCTCCCTGCAAGGGGATAATAAAATTTGACTTACATTCTTAGTATGTAAAAGGGAATTTTGTATTGTACAAACTGTAATATAAATGCTGTAAAATTTGCCATGCAAAGATAGATATTTCAAAATATGATTTGTGAAGGAAATTCTTCACAGAATAATTCTCTGCGCATTGAAAATAAAAGTACTTACTTCTGTGAAGACTTTAAAGTGTCCAGAGGATAAAGGAATCAATATTTAAACTGTTAGATACATTATCTAAGTTTTTATGTAAGCTGTAAATATTTCTTGTTTAAAGAAATATGAGAACGATAGAGCAGTTTACCTTGAAGGTTCTTACGAAAATTCAGTGAATTACGAGTTACTGTTTAAGGTTACTTGAGAGGCATCTTCAGCATGGCGTAAGCTTAAGTCTGGTGTGCGCTAGAGCATGGTCCTCGCTTTTCTCAGCCCGTTGTTGGAAGAAAAGACAAAGGAGTCGCTCTTTTGAATTAAATATGATGGCTTTTCAGTGGTAATGTTCGTAAGCTTACTCTTGTCCTGACATCCTACTAGCCTCCGTAGCCTCTCTTAGCGTCTTCAAAGCTAACATTGTATTCAACCATTATGAGTAGCTTCTATCACTCGAATTTATTTAACTATAGACATCAATCACTTATTCACTTTCTACAACACTTAATGAAATACAGATTATTTAAGTTTTCTCCGTTCCTTTAATTTATCTCGTTTAATGTGCCATACATTTAAAATAATAACCATCATTTTAATCGCCATGTGATTTGTGTAACGAATTCCATCGATATCACACAGCAACTTATAATACATTTTTATCAGTGCATCTGAGCTAGGAAATAATATCAATTTATTCACTTTGAGAGAAAGGTTGAGCATGTTAATATTATCTCGAGGTAGTTGCTAGTTCATGTAGATATTACACTTGTGTGGTTAATCAATGTATATGTATTATAACCCATTATTATCATTCTTTTTACTATTATTATTACAAATATTATAATAATTATTATAATAATTATTATTATTAAAATTATTATAATAATTATTTTTATTTATTACTAAGAACAGAAAGCATATGAAACATTAATTACGCACATAATATTTTATCATGCAAATCAGTAATGCAGCATATTTTTCTTTTTTTCAGTACTTTCCGGTCGTTTTATTGACAGTTCGTACTATCATTTAGTACGTTTCAGTATTAAAAAAGTTAGGGCTAGTCTCGAACAAGCCGTTCTTGAAGGTTCCATTTTGAGACTATTATACAAAAATAGTCAAGAATGACGCACGGTTGTTAGCACTTCGAATATTAAAAATGTGAGTAATCACTGATTAGAGCAAAACCGAATAATAATAATAATAATAAAAATAATCTATAATCCTCATCCAATTAAGAAGAATATTACATTGAAAATGAATTTTCTTCGTTTTCAGTTAATAATTGCTCACTCTACTTAACGACATATTTTTTTCTCGAGTCAAAGATTATCTGTTATCTGAAACAACGTTGCTAGTCCTCCGTGCAAATGAGATTCGTGCCAAGACTTCGTTTCTCTGAATCCGTGTTCATTAACCTTAGGAAGGTCTCGTGGAAAACTATTGTAGCCAGGATTACTTTCTTTGAATTCTATGAATAAAGTTAAAACACTCTCACGAACGTCCTGACCATTCCCAGAAGGATTCCTCAGTTTCCATGAATTTGTCACATTAACAAATACAATACAGATAACGTAAAAGAAAAAATTATATTCTCTACAGCAGAAAAATCTCAAATCTTCCTTTCCAATCACATGAGTACATATTATCTCAGGAGAGGTTTTTTTCTTTTATTCTTAATTTTCTAAATCTAAGCATGTTATTGCAAAGGTTCTGCCATCCATGTTGTTCCTTTTTTCTGTGATATATTTCATTGAAAACAATTTTTCAAACATATTGATATTTTTATTTTTATTATATGATATCGGTTATGCCATTTCCTATTTATTGCTGTTCCCCTCACTTATTAGGAGGTCGTATAATCTACTATCATTTTTTAAATAAAATTTTAATCGTTGACGTTATTTTACATTCTTGTTTTACAATGGTTATTATTAAAGCAAAACTTAAATTACCTTTTTTGTCTTTAGTCTAGATTCAAATCTCTTTTTCTACTATGCGTGATATACTTTTCCATGCTCTCTAACATATATATAAGATATGGATATTGTTTATTAATTTTTTGTCAAATATTAAAATACGTAATGTTCTTTTTTTGTATCTCAACCAACGAAAAACGTATTTTACATCTTTGAACATTACATACGTCCCTTGTCCTTTACTTTTTCAAACACCTTTTAATCCATCAGGATATTATCTTGGGTATTTGACTGTAACCAGGAACTAGTGGATTTCAAAGAGAAGTGGCTTGGCAAATTGCTTTTTCCGCACGTGACTTTCTTCTACCTCCCTCCTTCCCACCACTTGAATCATCGCCGGGGGATGGTGCAAAAAGGACAGCAGTGGGCAGACGCAATTAGCACTGAACCATCATTAGACTCACGTTTGAAGGCGACACTGTTCTGAGAGAAGCGAGAGAAGATTAGTCTTTTAACGTACGAGTGACAGTAGTACACGTCCAGGCAACTGTTGTAAGGAGTCTCACGTTCGAGAAATGGACTTGTTCTAGATCGTACGTATTTCCTTTTGGCGTACATCTTGTTCATTCTTTTATCATAATCGCTGAAGTATACAAATTTATTTCATAGTAGAAATAGTTTATTGCACGGTTGCGAATAATTATTGATTAAATTTGTAACATTTTTGACCTCTTATGATGTCCCTCACATATATACGAAACTTTGAAATGTTAATAGTTTTATTTTACTATGTTATAAAGAATATAAAATCAAGAATCAGATTTTATGTGATGTTGGAGTTGTGATAGCTAAATTGTCTACTCAAAGAATGTCGTTCTGCGTTTAATCTTTTCATTCTAGTTTCTCCATTATCAAATTCCTTATCAAAAACCTTAATAACATGGAAATATTATTTACACTTTTCTTCTTAGAATATGTTGTAACGCTTAAGTTTATGTAGAGTCAACGTATATTACATTTCTTGTCCTCGTACAAATTGAAAGCCTAAAGGATATAGAAATTCTGTAAACATACTATCTCAATCTGATCTGGATACCTATACATTAAGCTGAACTATTTAATAGTCTGTAAAATATATCTGGTTCCAAACACTATCCAAACACTTGTAAAGCGAATTTTGAAACATGCAGCCAATTAATGAACGGATTCTAAACTCAACAGTTACAATTGTTGAAGTTTCAAAAATATTTTATTTTAAATTTATGTCTCATTATCAACAACTTTCAATTTTTATTGGTACAAATAACCCAATTCTATTCAATCTGGTCCAGTTGGAAGTCTCGTAAAATCAACTCAAGTTTTAGCCAATGGCACATGCTAGAACTTGATACTGTGTTTCTATAATAGAATTTTGTTTTGAATTATTGAATAAGAGATAGACATACCGGATATTTACTTACCATTTTCAATGTTAAGTATAATAATAATAATAATAAATTTATTGTCAAAAACAGTACAAACTGCGTATGACCACGTGGAGGACAATAAACTAATTTACTATCCGGAAGCAAGCAAGGGACCATCCCATCAATTCCGATCAAGGGCCCTAAGGCAGAGGCGGATTCAAATTTTTTTTGCATCAGTTCCTAGATAAGATAAAAAGTTAGCTGCGAGTTATAATACTAATAGAATGTCAATATGTTTGTAATTTTACGCAAAAAATTACATGTACAAGTTATTATCGAACTATAGATTAGTCTGAATATAGTGTTTAAAAATCATAAGAGTTGAAAAAAAAACCCACTAAATTCACGATTTATTGTTACAATAAACATGCCCCTAGACACAGCCTAGAGAACCTTTATAATAAATCTGCTTCTACCCGAAGAAAAAACGGAGAAAAACCCGGGCCAGGATGGGGCTACAGAATTTAAGTACACAACCGTGCCAAAGTTGAGTACACATAAAACTAAATTAATATGAGCCATAAGACAACACTATCATGCAAGAAAATAGTTTTTGAAATTGTTACAAGTTATTTAAAAAAGTACTACAGCAATGGCGAGAAGAAGTACAAGACGAATTTAACTTTTATTAAAATCAATAAATACGTTTACAGTGTAGAAGCACTGGTGCAGGATCAGATTAACTGCAGAAAATTCGAACACACTATCTACGCAGAAGTTTTCGTAGCCTGTCAGTGGAGAAGATAAAATATCATTACGAACGTAGATACATGTACCTCCGTGGGGGTTTTTGCCTTTAAAATTTTGCCGACAGTAAGAACTTGCTAAATAATAATTAGAAATAGCAGTATCGTTGATGTTGTTAGTTGAAAGCTCTGTGAGGCATAGCAAATCGAATCGACTTTCGTGTACCAGAATTTTAATGTCTGTCAATTTGTTTGAAAGGGATTGGACATTGTGGTGAAATATAATAATTTTATTTTCGCAAAGAGTTTGTGAATCACGAGAAATGGAATCGACGTTAGAAGTACTACACCATAGGGTAAAGAATAACAGATTACGATTTCCATTCACAAAAAATGTAACTCAATAGCCGTACACTTCATCACAATCACATTCAAAAAGTGAATTATTACTTGTCTACATTTTTGTACCTACTACACACTTCGTACTTGCTAAATGTTAATTAAATCAGAAACAAACCTTAAATGAAAAACCTAACATCAATCGTAAGTATCAATGAAACCGTGATGCTGTTACGGAACATAGAAGGAAATTGACAATATAGTTATTAACTTTTTACATCGTGTATAATAAAAATATATTATTGCAAAATGAATACACAAAAAGCTGCTTGGAGCAATAAACAAATCATAAATAATGACAATTGTCGAATATGGGAAACAAAACCACTGTCTTTATTCCTGAATATAATCTCGGGTACTTAACTAGAGCAAAAATATATACTAGTGTAAAGATTTCGTTCATTCACTTGTATTGAACAATCATTAATTCATTCATTTGCATTAAACATTCGTTCAATTCAAAGTTCACCAAATACCAACGAGAATTTTTTCTAGATATAACAACAATAGTCATTCTGATCCTGAGGAAAAAACGTGCTAACATTACTTTCTTCTAGGTATTATTATGTAGAAAAGCTAACATCAGAAGACATGTCTCGGTATTATGATGGAGAAAATATTCATGAAAAGTGAAGTGAAATGTATAAAATCGGTTGAAGAAAAGTTGAATATTTTAGTGAGTATAAACATATTTTCTGTGATATAAATATATTGTGCTACTAAATTAAAAATATATTGATAAATAAGTTAGTCATAACGCTTGCGTACATATTAATAATTCTAAGAAACGTTGAATCTGAGCAAACTATTTAATATTTGTTATTACGCATTTTTAAAGGTATATTAAAAACAACGTTGCGATATGAATTTAGTGTAATCAACAAATAAGTAAATATGATTTACAACCTTTAATGGACGAAGAATAATTTTTATTCTATTATTTATTTATCTGCATTATATCATGGGCGTGTATAATAGGACCACCAAATATAGTTAAACCATATTAAAAACATATTCTCTAGACTGGAGCTTCAACTCAGATGTTCTTTATATGTTCTTTATTCCGACTCTTACTCTTGCTTCAGCGATACCTATAGCCTTAATAATAATAATAATAATAATAATAATAATAATAATAATAATAATAATACTGCCGCCTACACCAGCAGATTTGTAGAACCGGCAGTGATTGATATACCAACTGTGACGGACATGGCTTCTGATGTTAGCTTTTCCATAGGATACAATAACCTTTGTCTGGGTGCCACGGTATGCCTACTGGCATCGGTGAAACTACGCTAGGTCACCCCCGTAGCAGGCATATGACAACGACACGCTCTCATTCCATTCGTAACATCTCGTTACTATTCTTTCTCCGCGAGTACTATAGAGTAGAGGTGGCTGGCAAGGTTCTGTGCGAACGAGGAATGATGCGGAATTTGAGCGGGCACGCGCCTTTGCCTTTCGTTGGTTCACGTGGCGAGGAATTAGCACTTTGCTTCTTTGACAAGCGCACCCTGCTAAAACATTTCAGACCTTGTGAAGGAGACCGTTTTCACTGGAACCTTTTTGTAGTTCAAAGTTTGTGGCGCATTCATTACTTATCACACGATGGTTTTCAAACAAAGGGAGGAGACCATCCTAATTTGACATTCTTTGGAATTAATATTTGTGTATCCTCGAATTTCACTTGAATAACAATTTTTGATACACTCATACTTATACAACTACATTTATGATATTTGTATGATTCAAGGATTTTTGATATAAATAAATAAGTGGTTAATGGAGATCTTGAATATATTTTTTAGTTTGAATGAATTAACATATAATGAATCAAGATATTCGTTATGTCTATTATTTGTAAGTTTAAGATTATAACATATTATTTTTATGGACCAAAATGATTTGTATACTCTCAAATAATTTAGTTTAATTTTATTTATCTGATTTGATCATTACACTTGAACTATAAGTTTAAAAAACAATTATGATAAACATAAACACTCTTTATAATACCACAAGGAATAAGAGCAACCCATTGTAAAAGGGTTTGGTTCCGTGCAGAAATCTGCATCAAGTGCGAATTATGAAAGTCCAGCTCCACAACAGCAGTATGTTAACTCGACCGGTATATGCAAATCTCATGCACATGTAGACCGCACACTCGACCGAGCGATAACAGAGTTTAACGTGATGTACTGCTTATGTAATTCTTAGGATTAAACCGTTTCTATGTCCCTTAATCTCCGTGCTTTCGTCATTCACTTGTCCACAGGTATTCCAAGGATCTTATGCTGGTGTACGCGTGGTATTGTAAAGTAAACGGAATCGTTTGCATGGAAAACCTTACCTCGTAGGAATGAAGCTGTAGAGTTTTCAGTATGACGTAAAAAATATATTCATTTTGAAATTAACTTCTAGAATGGAAAAGTTCTAATTATTTTTGAGAATTGAACAAATTTTACAAAATTATAGGGTAGAAGTATATTGATAGCATCGGGAAAATTCAAGGAAAATGAAAAAGATTCATCTACCAATTTTTAAGAGAAAATACAAAACCTGTTTTATACAAAACAAATAATCTAAAAAGGAAACGAAGTTAATCGTAACGTTCTATTTAATTGATGGGAAAATGGTAAACAGTACAACAAAAAGGAACACTAAATAAGAAATACTTCAGTTTTATTCTACGGAAGAGCCAATTATTGAAAATATAGTTTATTAATAAGAATTTATATTTTAAGATAAATGTCTATTAGGGTTATTTGGGGGTATGAGGGAAAGAATTTTTCAAAAAGTTAAAAACTTAGCATCGTGAAATCACTTAAAATTGCCTGTAAGTCCTTAATATTGTAGGAGTCTGTTTAAATATTTTGTGAAATAAATGTAAAAATTAGTGTAAAAATTAGATATTAATTTGTATTATAAACACATAAAGAAAACTAGGAATTAATTTGCTCTTTACTAGGATTAGTTAAATGAAACTTAACATGTTACACTATGACCACCTAAAGTAGTAAACAAAGTATTTATTGTTTAAAAAATGTAAGTTGGTTGTAAAAAATAGGAAATTATGAATTGTATACTAATATGACCCTCAAGAGCTCTCTTGTTGGTCTAAACAACTGTAGCTTCAAGAAAGTAACGAGGACATAAACTTTAAATCCGCTGCCAATGTTTTCCAATTTTATTCCTTCATATTGAGAGCACCAAAAGTGAAAAGTTGTACAAACTAATAAACTGTTTGGTAGGTACAAGAATTCCAATACCTAAGGAAATTTGAAGCTGAGTCCTCGAAGCAGAACCTATCACAGAGTAAGTGATGCAGATAGTGATAAGAAATAAATTTCATTTTAAGATTATAATGATTATTTCATTCTTGGGCATCAGTTATTGTACGATTACCATCCATAATACCTTGATCTATGGAAAGAAAAAGATAAACATAATCTAATTCGTAATGTATGTATTAATTTCCACACATTTCCCATGACTTTTTCATTTAGTTGTGATTGTGAGCGCGAGTCCCTGGGACATATGCTTTGCTTGTCTGTTCCTTCTGTTTTTTCTCAATAATTTGTCTCTTGTAAATATTTACATAACGTTTATAGAATAAATAGAAAATGGTTTTACTGTACATTCGTATACTGTGTTCACTCACATTTTATACGCAAAGAAGACTGAGAAACTCGTTTATCCTGATTATCTATATTTCTTACCATGCGGATAAACATTCAAGATATACTTTTTCTAGATCTACTGTACGTTTGAACTGTGTTTGAAATCACACCTGATTGGTTAAGCACAACTAAAAGATCACATCATCAAGTTGATCAGGGAAAATCCAGCACTATACTCTACTACCTTTAATGCTATAATATATGCAATACTGTCACAGCACAAATAAGAATAGATAGATCGGGCAGCGCGTAAAAAAGTTGAAAAATGTGGAGTATTCATGAAAATTACTGTTATAGGTGAAGAAGCTGTAAAGTACATTATTAATTTAAATTTCTTATTCAATTACATTTTTTTCGAATTGAATATCTATTTTGTTTCAGTACATTAATTGTAGGTAAAATATTTTATTACACTCCCTGAAATGATTAAATTCATTGTGCTACTAACCAAAACAAGTACGACGAGCATCTGACTATATCTGCAAACATTCTTTCACTCATTCTGATTCCGGTAGAGCTCACTGTTTGCAAGTTAGTGGAATGCGGCTTTGTGGCGTTTGCTCAAGCTTTGAGAAATCGGCCACATTCTCATTATGGTGGTCTCTCGCGAGACTCCGAGAAGCGAGCGAAGCGCGCGCCTCCGAGTGGGAAATGCTGGAAACTGGCGGAGCAGAGGAACGTTGCAGCGACGATGGTGGAGACTACGAGTGCAGGTAGAATGAACCGGAAGTAATTTCGTCGTGGAATTCGAAGCATGGGAGGCGAGGTGGAGGGTGCACTGCCTGAGATCTGGCGGCGTTCCGTATTGATTTGTGCAGTGCCATTGAGGTTCGTTCACGAGTCACATGGAAGACAAGGAGAATGATTAATATGTGACCAGATGTCTTCAATAAATACATTGAACGTGGGATCTTCACAGAATATGCCTGCAATGGTTGTCCCTTCTCCACTTTAAATATTTTCCAAATATCACGGACCCCAGTATTCTTAAAATAGCAAAAACCTAAATTGGTTGGCTGTGCCCTTATTTACGACAACATGTATTATAATGTACAAAACTTTAATCGCTGATACTTTTACATAACGTTTCGGGGATGTATGTTCCCCCTCTTCAGATGTATTTTATATTTTCTTAATGTTCTTATGATGCATGCATATATTGATTGAAAGTTGTGTTGAACTTATTAAAATTGTGGGTCATGCGGTTGTAGCCTGTGTGCGGCATTCGGTGCTATCCTCCAACTCTGATCTACCGAACTGAGGCCCATCAGCACTGTCATGACATCCCCGAAACGTTATGTAAAAGTATGAACGATTAAAGTGTTTGTACGTTATAATACATGTTGTCGTAAATAAGGGCACTGCCAACCAATTTAACAAGTGAAAGACAACATTACTCTTATCTTATTTAACAAAAACCTAAATTATTAATCATAAGTCCACCATAATGAATGTCTAGTCCCACCTAGTGATCAATTACTGGTATTATAATTCGTAGGTATACTTCCATGTTCGTAGCAACCAATAGCGTAACTAGCAATGTCCTCCCGCAGACTATTCTGGTGTACACACCAATAATTATGTTTCACGAACGTGAAAGGATTTATTTTGTTCCAAGAATATTAAACGTTAGCACGGGTGTTGTGAAAATTTGGCAGTGAGGAAGCTCACATGTCTCAGAAGTTAGCCTACCCTCCGTATAATAGCAGACTTCAATAGCCTATAATAGCCTATAATTTAAAATACAAAAAGGTCAGTGTTCAGGACGAAATAATTATTATTTTTGAAATTCGATCATTTGGTTAAACAACACGTATTAACATCAAATCAGTGCACATGCATCACTACCATGGGTTTCTACTCCACGACACTCATGATGGTTGGGAGACAAATATCATAGAATCTAAAATGTTCTTTATTAATTTATAATACTATATATTACTGTGATATTTTTTAAAACTTTGTGCCAGTTCGTTTGAGGTTCACGAAAATCCTATTATATACTTCCTTGGGTATACATAAAAAAATTTCAATGTAAAAGAATTCTAGGTCCTCCACCCACCCCAGAAAATACTCCTAGTTACATCAATGCTAATGAAAATTAATCCGCAGATCTCAACCATAGTTTTACAATTATTATGCAAGTTAATTAACACAAAGAAATACAATAAATGGATCACCCAAAGGATAAGAATTTCTTCAAAAAACAAACGCCCTTTATATTATCTTTCAAAACGCTATAACCAACCACCCGAATTCCATAATTATTTTCGTAAATATAAGACTATTCTCCGAAAAGTAGTCTATGCAGCTAAAGTTATGGAAAACGACAGGCATATACTAAAATCGAACAACCGGATGAAAGCCATGTGGAATATTGTTAACAATTACACGTCAACTTCTGAAAATCGCGAAGAAAATGTTTCTTTACTAAACGATGGCAAGATCGTGTCAAATCCTCAGGACATCGCAAGTTTGTTTAATTCTCACTTCTCAGAAGTTGGTAAAATAACGAACTCAATATATCCAAATCAATGTCCTCCAATTATTACCACCCACATACCCAATTCTATGTTCACTTCCGAAACTAACGCCAGTGAAGTCATGGGAATCATCAGCTCCTTAAAAAACAAATTTTCACGAGGCATAGATGATATACCTGAGTTTATTGTTAAATCTTCGTCCCACGCTATATTAAATCCACTCGTAAATATTTTTAATAGTTCTTTATCGGAAGGGGTGTTTCCCAATATATTTAAGAGAGCTAAAGTGAAACCTTTACACAAGAAAGGAAACAAACTTAATATTGGAAATTACCGACCAATATCTCTACTACCCACTTTCTCAAAAATCCTAGAAAAATTGTTCTATAAGCGTCTTCTAGATTTTTTATCAAAATATAACATTCTCTCTGACGATCAACACGGTTTTAGGAAATCCTTTTCCACTACAAGCGCCATATTTTCCTTCTTAAACGATGTTACCACATCTCTAGACAGTGGAGAAAATCCTCAGGGTGTTTTTCTTGACTTATCCAAAGCATTCGATGTCATCGATCACGGAATTCTCCTTACCAAATTGCATTCTTTAGGCATTCGTGGACTTCCACATCAATGGCTAACTTCTTATTTAAAAGATAGATATCAACAAGTAGAAATATCCTATACTAAAAATAAAATACTTGAGCGTTGTCTTTCAGAAACAAAGCCACTTACTTGCGGAGTACCCCAAGGATCAATTCTCGGCCCTATACTCTTTTTATTGTATGTGAACGACATGTCATCATCCACATCAGATTGCAAAATGGTTCTTTTTGCTGATGACACTAATTTACTATGTAAACACGCCAATGCTCAAAAAGTTTTGTCTAACCTTTCGACTTGGTTCCATGCAAATCGTCTCATTGTAAACACTGACAAAACAGTGTCTATGTCATTTCACAATAGTATCACAAAATCTTTACCCCAGGTTTCTCTTTCTTTAAACGGAATACAATTAAAAACTGTCACGAATACAAAATTCATAGGTCTCCATATTCAAGACAAACTCAAATGGAATTGTCACATTGACAATCTTAATTCCCAATTAAGCAAATTGTGTTACGCATTCCGAATCTTAGTTAACGCAGTTAGTCCACGTATTTCCCGTTGCGTATATTTTGCAAACGTTTACTCCCATTTACGTTACGGCATTACCTTCTGGGGTAATTCCGGTCAGAGTATTCAAACTTTCAGAATTCAGAAGAGGATAGTTCGGATAATTTGTAAATCTCACCCCCGAAACTCTTGTAAACCTTTATTCAAGGAATTAAATATCTTAACACTTCCCTGCATTTATATTTATGAAACAGTCGTGTTTGTTAAGACCGAATTACTGAAGTGCCACCCTTTCTTTATACGAAACAGTCTCGTTCACGAAAACTATACACGCAATAGTAGTAATATTCATCGGTCTAGAGTGTCAACCACTCTTTGACAAAAAGGACCTTATCATTCGGGAATCGTTCTATATAATTTCCTGCCCAAGAATATAAAAAATATTATGAAATTGAATCTCTTCAAATCCGCGGTTAAAAACTACCTCCTGCACCAGTGCTTCTACAATGTAAAAGAATTTATTGATTTTAACAAAAGTTAAATTCGTCTTGTGCTTTATCACGCCATTGCTGTAGTACTTTTTAAACAACTTATAACAATTTCAAAAACTATTTTCTTGCATGATTGTGTTGTCTTATGGCTCATATTAATTTAGTTTTATGTGTACTCAACATTGGCACGTTTGTGTACATAAATTCTGTAGCCCCATCCTGGCCCGGGTTTTTCGCCGTTTTTCCTTCTGGTAGAGGCGAATTTATTATACAGGTTCTCTAGGCTTTGTCTAGGGGCATGTTTATTGTAACGATAAATCGTGAATTTAGTGGGTTTTTTTTCAACTCTTATGATTTTTAAACACTATACCCAGAATAATCTATAGTTCGATAATAATTTTTTGCGTAATATTACAAACATATTGACATTCTATTAGTATTATAACTCGCAGCTAACTTTTTATTTTATCTAGGAACTGATGAAAAAAAATTAAATCCGCCTCTGCCTTAGGGCCCTTGATCGGAATTGATGGGATGGTCCCTTGCTTGCTTCCGGAGAGTAAATTAGTTTTTTTTCCTCCACGTGGTCATACGCAGTTTGTACTGTTTTTTGACAATAAATTTATTATTATTAAAATTTATTATCTTTCAGATTTATATTATTTATTACATTAATATTAATACATTTGTATTCCATGTCAAATTTTTCAAATGTTATCAATTTTCGTAAAGGACGTAGTAACTACAGTTGTGAATGTTTAAAAACAAATTAGTACAACACGTAAATTATATCACGTAACTAATTCGAATACGATTTACAAGAGTTAATCTGAACATCAAGTTTTTTTTTGTTTTTCAAGTAGGAAATAATCATGTATGTTTATTGATGTAGATATAATTTACATTATAGTGTACCTAATTTTCAGTGAATAAGATCGCCATACTGATATTATTAGCCTTGATATTGGTTGAAAGAATAAAAACTGTCGGTGGTGGGTGCACCTTGATAGTAGCTGTTCATGGTCTATGAGAGCTCTGAATTTACGATACCAGATAGCTACAACAGGTATAATGATGCCAGGATTGTTTGAGCCGTGCATGAGTTTTTTACCCTTTTAATTAGTACCGTTCTATCGTCATAATTGTCGTTCAGTTACAGTACATCTCTCGCCGTCATTTATGCTTGTTTGCCACTACATGCTTGAGGCGTGAGAGCCCTTCACCACACAGCGAAACGAGATCGTGTTGCTAGCGCCATGAACGTCTTTCAAAAGACTAACCGTTACAGGCGGTGGTCCTCGTAAACTACGCTAAAAGTAAAATGATTTTTCTACACATTGTTGTGTGTTCTATTTTACCTGAAAATTAAAAAAAAACACCATGAATTCGTGGACCCACGAGAAGGAAATTTTATTGACACATTATCGACGACGTATACAACAAACGGTCACACAGACGGAGCCATACGCTTATGAGTAGAGTCGACAGGGCATGCGAAATGTTAGAGCAAGTACCCTGTATATCCTCCTTTTGCAGCAATGCAAGTTGCAATTTTCATGGATACGATCGTAGAGATGACGAACGTGGTCTTACGGAATGTCCTGCCATGCAATTTGTACCTGATGCCTCATTTTGGGGCGGATTTCCTACCAGTCTTTGCAGAACGCGGTATTTGATGTTTCAACCAGTCCCATAAATGCTCAATGGGGAACAGATCGGAGGATCGTGCTGGCGAGGGTAGTTGAGAGCAAGTTGGGTGGCACACATTGCCCTGCTGGAAAAGGACATCGCCTTGTTGGTGCACGAACGGTAGCACGACTGGTTGAATGATGTTTTGGATGTGCCGTGCACTGTTTAATGTTTCCTCTACAATTACCAAAGGATAACGACCATTTTAACATACGGCTCCCCACACCATGACCCCCTGGGGACTTACATCTAGTAAGTACGTGTTTGGCAAACACGGGGCCTCGAGCTGAGTCTGGCATTACTTCCAGTTACTTGTGAGAGGTTCCTTCCTTTCTCTTTCCTGACCTTCTTTGGTCACCTTTTGTTCTTTTCGATCCCGACGCTATTAGGGCTAGGGTATCTTTCATTTTCCTCATTTTTGTCCCGCCCCCTAATTTTTTTGTCGTACCCCTCATTCTTTCCCCCCTCATTTTTTTGTACCCCCTCATTTTTTGTCCCTCCTCTCATTTTTTGTCCTCAATGTTTTGATGTATTTTTTGAGATATGTTCTGATATGTTGTAATTCGGGAGGGTTTTTAGTGGGTAGGTTTGAATCATTCGACGAGTCCCACACGCGGGGAGTGTCATGTTGGCTCTCCCTAGTGCGTAACTGAATTTTCCTTACCTGTACAAGTTTTTAGGACTCCAATGACCTTTGATGTCGACGAGCCGTAAAGCCCCACAAAAAAACAAAACAAAAAACACCATGATGCAAGGTGTTGGCTCTGTGTCTCTGCTGTCTCTTANCTTATACACTCCAGACGTTGGCGCTCACCTGCACGACATCACACATGCACGTCGTTATTGACTCCAAGGCAGAGGCGACTCTCATCACTGAAGACCTGTCAGGTCTGTACGACTCTGACATTGCCCTGAAGAAGGTCACAGCATAATGTCCAAAACGTTGGTAGTTTTATCTACTAAGTCGCGGTTCGTTCCGGAGAAACAAGTTCATAAATCCAGCGTAATTTGTAATTAATAAAATTTATGATATGGAGTGTTGATCATAATAATAAATTGACTTCGATCATTATCTACTAATCGACGAATATCTTAATCGTCATTTCGAAACAATTCTGAACGTTCGTGGTAGATTTGAAATGCTTTGTGAGTAACTGAGTAAGATAAAGATAAACGATGGGTAAAAAACGCGCCTTGTTGCTTACTAATGCCATCAACAGGCATCAGAACGAGTCTCCGTCGTGCCATTGTACATAATCTAGTTATCGAAGCATGAGCAAAAAACAAACTGGTCGCCATATTCCTCACAATACTGAAGAAAATCACGAATAGCGCTGATAATCGGAGGGTCCTCAAGCGTTTAAACGTAAATCGCGATTTTGTCGTAAATCGTGATTAAAGTAGTTGGTGGTACGTGAATTTTGATTAACTGCACAGAAAATCTCATTTAACGCATTAAACGTACTTGGTGAAACAAGAGTTGGTAGGTGTGTGACACAGAGCAGCAACAATGACTAGGCAACTCCAGCACCGGAATATACTTTTGTAAAAGTACACGCATTTTTAAAAGAATTGATTATATTTTGTTTTCCGAGTTGAATTTGCTCCTAAATAATTATAAACAGCTGTAGGTTTTATATTATTATCTACAATTGAATTCATTTTTACACAAATCGTGTCCAGTGAGGAAAAGGAACCTATCGCATACTACGATTCGTGTAGAAGTGGTTAGAGAGAGTTTAACATGGTTGCTCACGGTAGTAAAAAAAACATAATGCCAACTTCAATTAAATGAACCTCAATTTCACATGAAAACAGTCATTTCGAGATTTGCTTTGCATTTTTTGTAGGATAGTGTCCAATAATTAAGTGTCTAAAGTAGATGTAAGGGAATTCAAAAAAAGCTAAAAGTGTGCTATGATGTCACTGCACGATGAGAGAAGCAAGCCAATAAATAGGATTAGCAACAAACTAAAAAAAAAGTCTCCGAAATTGCATGAAACATGATGCAATTTACATAGTGAATAGCGTGATTGGTTCATCGCAATAATTTCTAATTGGGATGGTGGGAACGCTGTGTTACAGTCGAATAGTTCATGGGCACTGCAATTAAATCTAGTAAGTGATAAATATAACTACATTCTTTCCCTGTCAAGCTTTCTTTTCTTGGGATGACCTGTGACATACCGATAATTACATGGTCACTTTTACATGAAACATGTTTTACTTCAGCGTTTTTGGACGAGTTCAATTATTTAGAGGCATCCAGAGGAAAGCCTTTTGGCATCTTCAAATTTACGATCTACAGCTAAACGAGTCTTTCGGGTCGATAACATCACGACGCAGTATGGCTCCCACTAAGTATCTGCAGGACAGCGTCGTAGATTAAGCACCTCCAGGTTGGCACCACTGATAACACACTCCCATAGAACGCCGTCACAAGCGGAGCGGGGGTTCCCAAGCGCGCATGCGCACGTAGCGCAGTGGCTTGCACGTAATGAATGTTTATTGTGTTACCTATTGACAGGAAGTGAGGCGATGTGATGCACCTGATATGGCGACACCCGATAGTCCTGAGTGCCAAGTGCCAATGTCTGCCTCAATTACCAACATATTGCTGCTTTGGCAAGGTTCCCTCACTCGGGGATATCCATTACGATACGACGTTCCTCTACACGACATAAAGATGACATTTACCATCATTTAATAAAAATTAAAAATTCTAACTAAAACTTGCAAAATAATAATATTGATGTATTAATACATTTATTTTATTTAACTACAAACTTTAAAACTAATAAACCGTTTTTACTAAAGAAAGAATGTTTAAAATTCTAACCTTAAATTGCATTATTTTCTTGTTGTAAATTGAATAAGCAATTTAAAGAAGTTCTTGTTACGAAGTCATTGAAGCCTTATTCTTTACATATATATTCTTCACATTTACCTGCTATCCCATTACAATAGATATACCAACTGGACAATCATTAGACAAATATTACCATACTCACTCCGTGGATTCGTTCAATTCATCAAACTTATTGCCAATGAATACAAATCAACTAGTAAAAGATCTAAATATTTCTTGTCGAAACAGTACTGACACAACTTATAAACTTTATTCTTCACACGTTCCAGAAGCATTATGTACAAGATATACTCCCTAAAACATAACGTCATTTTACTTTTACAGTCATCTGCAGTTGTTGAAATAGTTGGTATCATCGACACTTCTTCATACAATGGTATGGGATCGTTCTAAATAAAAATGTTGCAAATATCATAGGTCTTTCTTGTCTTCTATTGAACTATTTTCGTTATTATTATTGTTTTTTGAGCTAATTCTTCTTTCCTCGGTTTTGCGGCAAAAAATCGCTAAACCATGAAATAACTCAGATGCAGGTAAATAAGGAGTACAATAAAATCAATTTTATAAATACTAAATGAACTAGTGAAATTTGAACTAGTAAAAAAATATTTACTGCAATCATTTATCTTAGGAACTCGTAAACAATTCCATATTCTATACTTACAATTTTAAGAGTATCAAAATGACATTAGAAACGTTTGTTTCACTTTTAACTGAACCATATACCCTCATATTCTAAACTATATTACTACACCACCACTGTTTTTGTAGTACTGTCTCTACGCAGTAGAGTAAGGTCCGTTTCACACTGTAACGAATTAGCGAGAAGAGAAAGTATTTTGTAGATGAAAACCATGGACACTTAGCAGTGCTCACAAAATATTTAATACAAAATCGAAATCGAGATTAAGGTAATACAAAATCTATACTCGTTTTATTTCAAGTGCTTTCAATTCTATAATTTTTTTAAACTAAAATTTGTAAAACATAACTTCGTATATAACAAACAAGTATCACTATAGTTAAACATTAGTCATGCCTTTTGACCCTATAGTTGAGAGAC
Source organism: Laupala kohalensis (assembly GCA_002313205.1). NCBI lineage: Eukaryota > Metazoa > Arthropoda > Insecta > Orthoptera > Trigonidiidae > Laupala > Laupala kohalensis. The sequence goes on from NNCF01126116.1 coordinate 619,245, forward strand.
CATAATCAGTATAAAAAGTTTTTAAATATGTGGTAAATTCCATTTTACGAAATCAATATGATCATTACACTTTTAGTTTTTTTCACATTTGTCCAACAAAAAAGAGAAATGTCATGCATATATTTCTTCTGTGTACCCTACACGTGGAGAGTATATATTTTGGTTAGGTGAAAATGGCGACGAGACAGGCAACATAGTAGAGTCCCGGGTTCGATTCCTGGCTCGTCGCCATTTTCACTTGTCCGAAAAAAAATGTAACAGAAACGAATATTTTTTATCTACTTGTATATGGTCCTTAGAAATTCACAGATAATATTCATTCCATTAGAGCTATACATTTTAGGGTCAAGGAAGTGTCTTGAAAATGAGATACGGTTCTAATAAAACGATACGGAGGGATAAATCAAAACCGAGCAGTTGTAATTGAGGGAGTTTGAAACGGTAATGGAGGATAAAAAATAAAAACGATGAATCATTTTTACTTTGAAACGAACAGCTAGATGCATAGAAAAAGAAGCGTGATTTAGTGAAGAACAGCGATCCATGTGGTTTTCATATAAAACGGGAAGAGAAAACCTCTCGTTTTGGGCATCATGAATACGCGAACAGGGTAAAGGAAAATATCGGCGCCGTCCTAATGACGAAGACAATTATTTGAGAGACGACTGGAACAGGAGAAGTCTTTTGGCTAATGTGGTTTCGAGCAACGCCAAGTGAGTGGAGTTGATGAAAATGGTTGCTGCGCTGGTTATGCAGTGGAAGCGTTAGACGGCACCCGCCGGGGAATGTCGGCTTGCGTTAATTGTTCGAGCGCGTTACCCGGTCCCTGTGCGCGGCTTGAATTAATTAATTAATTATCTTGGCGCTGCACTCGATCTTGCCCGCCGCTCCTCGCTCGACGTTCCCATTGAAAGGCGACTCCTCACGTCTCGATTGCAAGCGATCCCTCTACGCGACGCTTCCCTTCACCAAGCACCGACGACCATAGCTTCGAGCTCCTCACTTCCAAAAGATCAAGCCACGGTATGTATTTCACTACTCTCGGGTTGCTCACTAAGGCAATTCTATATCTTGTTAAAGAAAATGAAGACGACGCGGCTAGAAATAAATAATGACTTACGACCTTTTATGGACTATGAATGTATTTTTAATGCGTTATTTAGAAACAAAACGTTTGGACTCGTGACTTGAACGTAATGTTCTTAAAGAACACGATAAAATAATATTATCCGCCCATAACAGGCCGCACACCAAAATTCATTTATTTATCCTAATTACCAAGGGCATATAAAGTAGAATTATGAGACTGTTGTTAAGACGAGTTATTTTATTTTCTAAGATAATTAACATGTAAAAATTATTATTATTCATAATTTTTAAAATAAACATTCATTGATTTATTTTTAACGAAGAATAATTAACACCTACATTACTACTACCAAATTTTTAAAATGTATTACAAACATAAATTGAAGAAGAAAATACAATACCTTGAATGAAAGAAAATTATTATAAAATTTCTCTTCTATCCTCTTCAACGTTTTTCACCAGATTTACAAATGTGTGATTTACTTAAGGTAGCTTTAAGGGAAAGCTTATACTGTCGTAGTCGTTTACAAGGTTAAATACTTGAGAGTTACAGTTAGATTTCGAAAGTACGCACCAAACGCTCTGAGTTCGTGAACTCATGTATGAGATGACCACCTAATTTTCAACTGATATAATGTCCTTAGAACAATTTAATCTCCTTTCTTTACGTGTTTATTCTAAAAAGGATATTAATTCATTGAATGTGACATAAGACCAACATAAATATGACCATTTTCCATCACCATTCAATATTTTACTAGTAACTGTTGAAAATATTTTTGTTGTCGTATAAACACTTCTGACATCATCCTTTTCTTTCATTGCTCGGGATTAACGATAGATAGATGATTCAATTAATTAGGATTTGAAAGTTATTCTAGCCGTTCAGTCTTTAGTTGACGTCGGCATGGTGTATACAAGACGACAAGTGGTGATGTTGAAAGAAAGAGAAGAAATTATATTTGGTAGTACTGCGTAGAGATTTACCGAATTTTACTTAGCGACAGTAATAAATCTTATATTAAAATTTCAACACACGTGTCATCCAGTATTGGTCCGTGTTCATCTTAAAAATCCATGTGGGTACTCAGCAAATTCAAGATGAGTACAAACAATCGATTTACCCCGCGTATTTTTGGGAGAAGGTGCTCTCTCACTGTATTACGAGGTGATTGGCGTATCGTTACAGGGACACACCGCAGCGTGTCGCCAGGGTGTAGATTGCTGTGACCGCAGGTGGTGTGTGAAAGCAGCTAGTAGAGTGTGGGGACGAGAATCGTTCAGCGTTCTGGAGCAGCTCGTCGCCGCAGGGCGCTGCCGCCACGCGACAAGGTAACGTATGACAACTGCCACCACACAGTGGTGGGCTGGTGTTAGGGGTTAGTAGGTTCTGGACAGTCAAGGAAGGTCTTGGCGGGAAAATAACGGATTTGAACAGATAAATACACATATTGAACAGATAAAACGTCGATATGGTGCACTGCTGAGTTCAGTTGAAAATAGTAAATTTAAGTACAAAAAATATATTAGAAAATGAGGTGGAAACAAAAATTAATTGGACCCCTGCAATAGGTAATTCTAACAATGACGTCCAATGCAAAATATGATTATTAACAAATAGTTATTTATCTCTTAATAATTTGAAATCACATTATTTTGCATCACCTCCTCCATCACGAGACTGGGAATTACTGTCATGAGAAAGCGTAAAATTTCATTCTTTGTTTTTAAAAACAAAGCAAAATGTAAACAGGAAATTTAATTTAAAAATAATTATTTAAAGTGAAAACGTACTTACGGCAGTTTACTACCAACTTGTCTAGTTAATTTACTCAAACTTTGCTGTTCTACGTATATATTCCTGCCATTATCGTTGTGTCAGAAAAGGAAAAACATTACCATGGCGTGAGGTTTATTGTCGATTCCAAACTGTCTAGTTGTGAAATCTATTTAAAAACAATCTGTACATTATTACATCAAAAAAGGAAATGAAACAGTTTTAGATAAATTAAATAGTAATTTCTACGCAGAATATAACGGCAACGCTCGAAGGAAACAAAATATTGGTATCGAATATATAACGAGTTCCATGAGAATTGAAGCGCTAGAATATATGCATCAGAAAAGATATTATTTTATTAAATACTGATAAAAATATTAAACATATACTGGAGTTTAAGTACACTCTACATAAGAAGCCTTGTTTGCAGGTTGGTATCATTTAGTCCAATTTTATTTTTAGCAGCCTTCTCGGTTCAAATTTCAATCACCAAATTTAGTACATGGTAATCGTAATTATTTCAATCGCATTTGTACATCCAAAGTCTGGAAATTGAGAATTACATACAATTGAAAACTACTGAAAAAATGTCAAAATATAGTACTACTTTATTATATAGATAAATAAATTGTTTATGAAATATTTCGTTTGAGAAGAACGGGAAAATGTGAAAAAAATCTTATCTCTTAAAATTTTAATAGAATTCTACTCGTATAGAGTTTCACGCAAAAAGAGCATCACGAAAAACAAGCTCAGTGAATTAGAAATTCATAAAACGAAGAAGCTTTATACTACAAACAAAAAAATTAAGTGAGCATAAAAGTATTAGAATCAGTTTTCAAATAAACACGCTCATTTATCAAAAAGTAAGAATCGATATGAAAGGATTGTTTGTTCTGTAACCGAGAGGCAGATATTAGTCGAGAGATATCAAAATCGAGAAAGAAAAAAGTGGAGAGAAGATTGAGAATAAATGAAAGGAAGAAGTTGAGGCAGCGGGAGAGCGAAAGATCGTCACTGTGGGTCCCTTCGGTGTCGGCGAGGTGGTGATGCGCACATCTTGTCACCACGCTCTTCGTCATCCTTAGCCCGTCGCTTCGTTGCGTCTCGCTGCGGTGCACTTCGTGTCATGGTGGGTGGGCGGATGAGAGATGGAGAGACCTTGACGCTTGAGGGACTCACCATTTGTCACGAGACGATGCGTCTCAAACAATGTTTTATAACGGACGTTACATTTAACTTGTGCCAAAGTTTTGTTATGCTACAATAACTGTATGTTTAGGTTTCTTATCATGTTTTGCCATTACCGTTAGTTATTCTTGAAGCAACATGACAATTATTATGCAACCAAAGATACAAAATACGATGGTAGAATGCAGATGAATTTCTTCATAATACTGAATATTGTTACAGAACAAGTCTGTAGAATGATTAACTAGAGTCAAGACTTACTCTGAAGTTAGTAAGGAACCAGTGCACTCTAATAATGAAAAAGTGAAACATGATCCTGGACGACCCAGAGGGTCGAAGACAGTGACAAGGAGAAGATACTGACATATGATGTACACAGTCAATAAAGTCAAAGCTATCGACCATAAAAACACTATAAATTCAGTGGTTCATTAGACATCAGTCTCACTGTGACGTAGCTCGTGAGAAGTGACAGCTACGTTAGTGTTCATCATAGTGATGAAGCCCAATTAGTGCTGCACGGGTGAAGTAGTGACAAGAATACTCTAATCAATATGTTTTTAACTGATTTTACAGCAAAAGACTTTTTTAGTACGTTTTGGCGGGTGCACTCCAATTATCGCACAATTACCAGAAGATTTAACTGCAGTAACATCATGAACATTCAACATCAAGATATTACTCTTGAGTACTGAAAAAAGAACTATCAATCAAGCAATAAGGCCAGTTGGTTTTATATATTTATTTAAATTTATAATTTGTAACTCAAGATAATGGTTTAAATATTTTTTTTGGTTAGGAACATGAGAAAACTTCCTACGTGAAGTACACAAGTGGTAATAACACAGAATGTTAATGCACTGATTATCAAGTTGGCATTCAGCTAAAAATATTCTGTTTATGTATCTTTAGGAGTCATTGAAACATTGAAATATGTCTTTGGACTCAATTTGTTCATGATTAAACCTTGTTACATGAATATATTCAAACATATTGTCGTTATGAATCTATATTATTCTCCTCGACAACTTCTTACATTGTTCTATGTAATTTACCTATCCTTATGCTGTAGAACCTATGGTCTGTAACAGATGAAACTTCGAAGGAAATTCATATTTCAACATGTCGGTAAATATATGAATTTTATTTTTTTTCCTGATCTTGGCATCTTCTAAACTATTTTTTGTATTCATAACGTCTTAACTTCAAGTTCATGGGTACAATAAAAAGAGAAAAAAATTAAATCAAAATTACTGCCTTCATATACGCAAATGTAAAATGTGTAGATGAATACTGTGTCACAAATGGAGGGTGAAATTTATTGATTGTGTCTTCAATGACGTTTGTGTACTCATCACTAATATATAAAAATAAAATTAAGAAGGTAATAAATGAATGGCACTGAAGGAATTGTAAGCCTAAACTCGTGTCTTTTGAGCTTTCTAGGGCAACTACCATTGGTTATATACAACCTTATACTTGTTACATTTTTCAATTACAATAGTACTTAAATACATAATTTTACTATCCAAATTTTTAATAATTTTCAACTCACTCCAAACGACTCTTTATATTTGATTTCAATATGTAATAAAAATTAATATTAACCATATCATACTTATGAATTCAAATTCAAACAAATAAAATAGATTCATTAAACAGTGATAGATTCCGATAAAAAAACACAAAGCTAAAGCCCTATCTGTAAGTTAATAACATTCCATATGATATTATCTATTTGTAAACGTTTACTATTCTTTAACATAACTGAAAAGAAAACTATTTAAAAAGAGGCATATTTCTTAGGAATTTAAATTAGGTTGGGCATAGTTCCCCAAGCGTAAACAAGTGTGTCTCCATTATCATTCAGAGAAATAAATTAAAACATCTTAATATAAATCTAAGTGCACACGTTCTTAAGAAAAGAACAAAATATTTTTATATGTACTTGTACTAAAAAAATTACAAGAATTTTATAGTCGGAATAAGAATTCAGACGTTACATTTTACACCTTTCAGAACCTCAGTTTCACCTGTTTCGAAACTCTTCGTATAAGATCTCCTCCACCTCTGTCACTCTTCCTTCAGCCTTTTTAAATTAAATTCCCCGCTAAATCTCGCGTCACGTTCCTTGCGTTGAAGTCACTGCCTAAAGCTAACGGTGATCTCACGCACTGACAAAAATCAGTTACACTTCACGTCGTCGTTGAATCTTGGGTGAGGATGCATTGGAATAACACATTAAACAATTAGATAAATAATTTTTGTCGGGTTCCAGAATTTTTACACTTTTTTAAGCACAAAAAAAACTTTAATTCAAAGAATAAATTCAACAAATTTAATTTATTCAATTGAAACCCTCCTATTTCAAATGACTGAAAAAAAACTAAAACTTTATGGGAAGTGGCTGAAATGTTAAAATAAATAAATATTTTGAAAATTCATTCCACAAAAAACTGTACAATGTATTAATAAATAACATTAAAGCACCATATTCTTTAGCATAAGGTTTTATTTTGATTCAACAAAAATTTTTAATTTTTGTAAAATTAAAAAGAACTATTTCAGTATTTTCCCCATATCCCTAAATAAAATAACTCTATTGAATAAAAATGAGAGAACATTCCTAAAACAATCTATTAACTAAAATAAATCATTTTTAACGTTACATGGACTTGTTACATAAAAAAATCTCCCTGAATACTATCTCTCCTGTTTCGTTTTTCTTCTTCAACTGGAACCTCGTATTGTTATTTTATTTGTAAATGTATCACTGATATAAAAAACATGTCACATCACAAAGATAAGATTTCTTCTCAAGATAAAACATGTCACATCACAAAACGCCGTAGGGAAATCCTGATTTCGAATAAACAGTGATGGAAATGAGCAACATAAAAGAAACATGAATGGACATTTTGCTACCTCGTCTGCAATTCTTCCCGTCGGAAGCCCAAGGAGTTAGATTAAACGCATATGGAAGGACGGGTGCAGAAGCTTGAATGAAGGCACTTTCCAGGCTTTCATCTTGACAACTTTATCCCACCAAATTTATTAACAAGACGTTTTATTTAAAATGGCCTTCTGGCAGCGTTTCTCGCGAGACTGGCGACGGACAACAGAAAGTGAAGTGTACAGAACGCAGCCGATGCACCCTGCGCAAGGAGAATCATAAGGCGATTACGTCGTTGCTGGGCCTCTATACAAGATGGGTCCGGTCAAGATGTGTCTTTCTTCTCTTTACCTCTCCTTCGCTTCCCCTCTATGGTGGGGATGCAAAGTACTGCTGTGCAGTCGCGTTCGATTGTGATCAGATGAGTTGCCTAATTACGCGGGAAAAATATACGCAAAATTGTTTCAAGAAGTTCCTTGCGGCTAGGTACATTTACGTGTTTAAATGTAAGATTGATTTATTTCAGTATAACTGTATGCTTCTGATTTACATTTTATTATGCCATAAACAAAAACAATAGCCTAGGCTGATTGCTTTGGTTTGAGATTTTCTTTAAAAATTTTGTTACAGCATAAAAATATTGAAAATTGGGAAAATACACAGACATTATTAAATAATTTACATTTACTAAATTACGCAATTAAACCTCAGTACAATTATGCATTAATTATTTAGACGTTCTCCAATTACGTAATAAAACAATATATTCTTTCTAGTCTTGAGCTAAAAGTAAAAAAAGAATAGCACAAAAGATAAAATACTTTTCAAAGAAAGTGCTACAGCACCAAAATTAATTTCCGTACGTCAGTGTACTCTAAAAAAATTAGCTTCTCCTCTTGGCCGGTAATTTATTTTCAGGTTGGAAGTATGGCTTGCTTCTTGTATGACCTGTGCGTTAAAAAAGATGACACACTTACCGTCTAATGTGACATGAGACAAAGGTACTCAATTCCATAATTTTATGATAAGTAAAGATATGATATGAATGTCTTTAAATGACAGCTATCATAACTTTGAGTTGGACTGCGCTTTTTAACTGCAATTGAACACATATATTAGACACTATTTTGAATTATAATTGCTTTGAACATTTATTTTCAACAATTGATTTGAAAGTCCATTGATTTTCAAATCAGAATTTCCCCTTTCTCGAAAATTTTTTATTAGGAACTAACTGAAAACCATAATTAGGAACTAACATTACCCCATTACTGTAGCCATAGCGACACCTCTCTATCACAAGTTCTACATTCAAACATGTCACTAGATGAAATCAAACGCTCTATGAAAAAATTGTCGGCTCGTAATATTACGCCATATTAGAAATAAATCAACCATTTCCTTACAACAAGATGCGTGATTTGAAAAAACACTTAGTTAGAATTTTATCAAGTATTACATATTATCCCCAGCAATATTTGTGTGAATTCAAATACTTAAACTATAAAAAAATATTTTTTCATAAAAATATGAAATAATTTCATACTCCATCTTATCTCAGTACATATCTATTTAAATCCTTTACAAAACAGGGACCCACGAGACAAAATATTTATGAGAAAAATACTGAAAACTTGGAGATATCTTAAAAGTTGGAGACCTCCGTGTGGATGATGTAATAAATTACCTTAGAATTTAATTTATATGGTTCATGGATTCTGAATATCCTTCTGTAATTATGTATTAATGTTTCGAAATGAACCTGCAGGTAGCATATCAAATACACCTGGACTGATCAGACACATATTGCATACAGGTACTACACGCGCTGGCGCAGTTCGTCAGAATTGACGTTCCCGCCTTGAAGATATATTAAATTGTTCTTCAGTAGGCTGTTGTCCTGCGTCGGGCAACGGTGAATCTTATACCAGATGTGTACTCCCTCGCAAAAAGGGTAGTCCAAACTTACGCCACCAGGGCGCACCAGTGACCGGCTAAAGATTACTAGGCTTCAAAGGAAATATCTCTGAATTCCTGCGTCAGAGAGAGCGGCGGTAGCTCGACCTTGACCGTCCAATAATATGATATTCATCTGTTCCATTTTTTATTGTATATTTTTAGGGCTGTTTTTGTACGAGAACGAGACGAAGGATAAAAAATACGTATAGTATCGTATAAAATTTGTTTATGCTCATATTTTCATATTGAAACATTTATTTAACATTCACATTATAAATAGTGTGAATTATTTCTTGATTGAACATATTATTGACAAGGCAATTGAATTTCTTCACGACAATAAAATCTTTTTTTTTATAAGATCCAATGAGATTAATTCTTCAACAATAGGTGTATATTTTTTTATTAGAGTGATCTTCTTTGCATTCATTCTTGTTAAAAACCTGCTCCAGATTAACCAGAGCGGGCGCTGTGTCGAGATAAGCTGATCTGACATATGTTGTGTTTGTGTGAACATTAATATTTTGTAGTAATAATTGTATTTGTAGTAAGTTTTGTATTTACCGGAATAGTGAAATTTTCTACTAAAATCCATAAAAGTAAATTATTTCGAATGTCTGAGGCATGGAAGTCGGAAAAAGTGATCGATGGAATTATTTGAATTTTCTAAGGACTCTAAGAAAAGGTTATTGCAACGAAAATGCAAAGTATGTTTAAAATTGATGAATTACAGCTGAGAGCTGAAAACAATTAAAATTGGCTGCGAATCAGTAGATGTGAATCTTAACTCGCATGACTGTTGACTATAAAGCTTATAAATATGTCCACCTGATTTTGATTGCGTTACGCAAGGCACGACAATCAACAGAACGTATTATGCACGTGGCTGAATCGTAAAAGCAAAATTATATAAAAACTTTGAAGTAAAATTGCTTTGAAGTACACAACCAAAAAGTGAAATTACTACCAAACAATTCAAAGGTAACTATGAGCTTTGTTTAATCCTGTATATAGTGCCATACAGTACAGAAAATTGTGATAATTTTTGTAGGCTTTCTTCTTAGTATTTAATTTTTGATGAACACAGTGAAAATTTAGTATCATGCAAGCAGAGAAGTATGAAAACTAACAAATGAATATAATTTTTTTGTTTTCAGATTTTAAATGTCGCGTAATGATATTTTAAGTTTCTTTTTAAATTCCGCACAACGCCAGTTCTAATATTTCTTGAAACATAAACACATAAAAAATGCAAGTTTTGACATAAAGTGTCACGAGGCTCTGAGTTTTTGTAGAGCGCAACCTCCCACCAAGTTTCGCAGATCTTAATTTGATAGAAACGTAATGCTTTAATCGAATTGCATTTCTGTGCGAACCACGATCCAAATGGTTCTCCGGTTGGCAACATAAAACAGAGACAAGTTTCACGGGTATTGATTAAGCAATAACTCGATTCACACTCCCACCGTTGAGTTAAAATATAGCACAGATGGGAAGCAAATTTCGGACAAGAGCGTTTTCATAACGAAACCAATACATGACAATATAAAAAGTAACGAATGGTCGCTACGTTTCGTCAATACAATTTCTTTTCGCCGAACTTTAATATATAAGTGTATTCAAACACCAACATTTTTATCTTAGTCACTTGAATTTAGACTCAAATATATTTTGTCGAATCAATAGGAAAGAAATAAAAACGCCCTATGTAGAAGAACGATTAGTTATCTTAGGAAAAGAACATACATTTACTTGCCATATACAATATAACCCTTCACTCAGCTATGATTCATTACCAACTTCATTAGTTTATTGTATATTAATAGTGTAGTATGTTTATAAATAGTTTACACTTACTTCAAAAGTATACGAAACATGCACGAAAAAATGGGGAGAAGAGTTACAAAAAATCAGGGAGTAAACATTAACAATGATACTAAATTTTTAGTATTACAGAAAAATGCTATTTTGCTTCTGTGTTACATTTCAGACATAATATTCTTAGAAGTTCACTGGGCTAATTCTCAAATATCTATACCAAAGGAATCAATAATTTATCAATATAATAAAACAAACGTACCAGATTTTCAGTTTTTTCTACATCAAAATTACGCGAGATTGGCTGCTACAGTAAGCTCCGTGGAATACATTTGGTTAAACTTTAAGAATATAATATTTAAGAGCATTAAAAAATGTGTTCCCCATTTTAAAAAAAAATTAAAAATCAATCCTGACCCTGAATACTATAATAGTTACATTAGACGTTTGAAAGTCAAAGTAAGAAAAGCATATAATATCGAAACAAAGAGCCTACCAAAATAGTTACAAATTTCTCTTTAAACGGTTATCAATATTTTTGTGGGGTTTTGGGGTCCGTCAACGTCAGGGTCATTAAAGCCAGTAGAGCAAGTCATTAGAACCCGTTATTAATAATAAAAGAAATGCTCAGGAGTATTTTGTACACAAAATTTTCCAAAACAAAGAGAACTGTAGGTTGCAATGTTTTAACTACCTGAAAAGATGGAAAGGGAATAAAGAAAGTACACCCGCTATTAAAAACAACGGTGTAATCTACACCGAACTTCAGGGTGTGTTTCATTCATATTACTCATCGATTTTTGTCATTTCCTCTATTAACGACAGTTTAAAGTTGACAAATATTTCCCACGTAAATACTTTTGTTCTAAATACTAGAATGCTGCTACAGCGAATTTCTAAGATAAAGAATAAAAAATCAACCGGTCACGAGAAAATTCCAAGGGGTTATCTTGAACTCGGTGGGGAAGCCGTGATTCCGTACTTAGCCAGGCTTTTTGATATTACATTAAATAATTCTTCATTACCACGGCACTGGAAAAAGGCTATCGTGATACCAATACTCAAAAGAGGTGATCGCTCTTTACTTAGTAATTATCTACCAATTAGCTTAACCTCCGTAATATGTAAACAGATGGTACATGTTATTGCAGATTATTTGAAGAATACTAGGGAAAAATAATAATTTTCTACATCCTGCCGAACACAATTTTAGATCCGGGTACTCATGTGAGACCCAACTTAATTCCATTTGCCAGGACTTACCCGAGTCACTTGACGAGGGGGGAGGAGAACTGATGCAATAGTTATTGATTTATCAAAAGTGTTCAATGTAGTGCCATATGACCGTCTTCTTGCAAAAATCGCGAAGTCAGAAATTGTGGATTTCAGATGGATTTGTGAATTTCTTCGGGATCGCTCACAACAAGTTGGAATACAAGTTGGGGCAAGTTGGTGCTTGCTTCTCTAAAGAAATCGCGGTAACGTCGGGAGTACCACAGGGAAGCGTTTTGGGTCCACTTCTTTCCCTTGCATATATTAACGATATATATGACCACATTAAGTCAATAGTGCGTATATTTGCAGGTGAATGTATTATATATCGGAATATTAAGGAAGACAGAGACCGAAATATGTTACAGAGCGATCTAAACGAATTGTGGAAATGGACTGAGACGAATAAAATGAAAATCAACCCTCTAACAAGTAAATCTTTATGTTTTTCAAGATCAAAATTAAAACTTGCTCTGAACTATTCATTAAATCATAAGTTTATTCCTGAAGTTTCAAGCTGTAAATATTTAGGTGTTTTAATTTCTCGTGACTTAATTTGGACGGAACATGTTAAATACACAACGCAGAAAGCTTGGAGTGCGCTGAACTTCGCAAGACGCGTACTTAGAAAAGGGAACTTGAAATCTAAAAGATTGGCATACATTTCATTAGTTCGACCTATACAGGAGTACGGAGCCGCTTTGTGGGATCCGTGTAGGGAGGGTCAGATCAATGAATTAGATCGGATACAAAGAAAGGCCACGAATTTTGTTAGGGACAACACACGTAATATTAATTTAGAGTGGGGAAAACTTCCGAATCGAAGAAAGTTAGCGCGTCTTTGTGTCCTCTTTAAAGCCTACATGGGAGAGTCTGCGTGGAAATCAGCGAACGGTAGGCTACACAAACTGAATTACATTANGGGAGAGTCTGCGTGGAAATCAGCGAACGGTAGGCTACACAAACTGAATTACATTAGTCGCGGCTACCACAATCGTAAAATATAATATAGGAAACAGAAAACAGATATTGGGAAATACTCCTTTGTGAATCGAACCATTGTAGACTGGAATAACTTACCTGCTGCAACACTTTCGAAAGAACAAACTGTTTCCACAACCGTCTTCTTGATTCGTTAATATAGGAACATTTGTGAAGTGCAGTAAAGTGTAGTGAGGTGATTGGAGTCTAAGGGTATAGAGAATGCTCAGAAAGAATAGCAGTAGTGAAGAGTAGTGATGTGTAGTGAAGTGTACATGATTGCTCTCAGCAACCCTGTTTTGATTTTATTTTTATACTAATTAATTTCTTTTATTTATGTTATAGCAATTTACTTTTACGCTAAGGGTGTATGAGGAGTAATGGCATATGTGTGTATTGAAAGTGTTTGGGCGTATGAGTGTATGCGAAAATGTGTTTGTGTATGTGAATATACGCACATATGAACCTCGTGTAGATAATTAATTTCTAAAATCTAATTGTAAACATGTCTTATAATCTTCTAAGAATTTTATTCCGTTTGTGTGTGTATTTTATAGATATTTTTAAAGCTATGATTTGTTTTTTAACTTCGTATTATTTTATTATGTATGTATTCTTTTCCATCTTCCACCGAGCTTACTAACAGACTAATAAATTATTTTTATTATAATATATTTGTGTCAACAAAAGATATGGGAAAATTACACTAGAATGACAACTCCACTCGGTAGAAGAAATCGAAAACACTAAAATAAAATATTATTTTTTATATCACAAGAGACTTGAAGTTATATTGAACAGTAACCATACAATAACACAAATAAAGTAAATTTACAACTACACATTACTAAATTAAGAGACATATGACTGCAAAAATAGAAATGAAGAAAAACCTGCTGATATCTTGAGATATCTTTTCAAAGGTAGAACACAAGTTCGCACATTCTTCTCGCATTGGCATTTATTTATTCGCATAAATAAATGATTCGGCCGTCAAAACTGAAAAGGAATGGTTATGTTTATGTGGTTTCTCCCTTCATGTTATCTTAAATGTTTTTGAGCGTTCGATGCCTGCCAAAGCTATATGTTTTCTCCTGATGAATTACTACTGTACACGGGATCATAATTTACAGCAACTAGTACAGTAATCTACTGGGATGTTTTATTATTATTTTTTTACTTTTGAGTAACTCTATTTCAATATGCATGTAAGAATTAATCAATATAAATAAACGAAGTCATCCATATAAACAGAATAAAAAATAATTTCTCTTTAAAAAATTCTTCAAAAAAAAATGCAAAAATAATTACAAAGAAATTAAATTTCTATGAATCGTTTTCCCATTCTAAATAACCAAAAAGTAAACAAAACTTTTGAAATAATGGAAAGAGAAGTGCGCTAATGTATATAACCCACTAAAGTCTTTTATAACAGTATTATCCCTTCTCGAATCTCAGAACTCTTTCACTATTTCTTTATGACAAATTGAAGAAGTCTAACCTTACTTTGTAAAGTCTTGTAAAGTAAAGAATGTTCAGACAGATTGTTCATCAAAAATAAGTTGCATCTGAACAAAAACGCAATCAATGAAACAAAACACTGGCCCAAGAATATTCAGATAATAAAACGAGGATTACGAATAAAGGTAATCGTACGAGCAAAGAAAAGAGACCAAAAAACGGGGAGATTCGAAAAGACCCGACAAGATTTCTAACAAGAATAATTAATTAAAATTGTTTCTACCTCAGTACCCATCGGCACGGAAACGAGAAAAGAGGCATGACGCAGCAGGAACTTCGTTACAGCTGCGTAGCAACCACGATCATTCCCAACCCATTTCTTTCCTCTCGGACCGCACACGACCTCTGTTCTTACGTGCGTTCTCTCCCTGGTCAGAGAAAAAGACCCTTCCAAGAAGATTCATTCGTTTTCTAGTATGAGAGATTCCCTACAAGAATTCTACTTAATTCACTTGGGTAGTAGCAATTTAAAAGCACCGATTTTAATTTAAGTATTCATGGACAAATAAATATGTTTAGGTTTTACTTTGTGTCAAATAAAGAAGAATATCACGAATGCTTGCATCTCATAAATTATTTCTAAGAAGTAAAACTCCCCTATTTCCAGTCATACTTAAACCAGTTGGCAGAAAATCATAGAGAAATCTCTTAAATAGCGGTGAACCATACCGCCAGGTAACATTAATTCTTATCTTGAATGAATATAATGGTCTGTGGATATTGCAAGTTAAATGTCAATGGTAGACTAAGCCCAGAGGCGAATGGGTACAACTGGAAGCGCATCAGCGCGCTAAGATGAAAGATGTGTATTGTGTATTCAGTAAAGTGATATTTATACAAACATTTTATAGGTTTATATACTCACAGGTGTCTTGGGTTCCCGCAGTATTGCTGCGTTACGCACGATTGACTCCCAAATAGACGGCTTTTCAGAATGTGTTAACACGAATTTAAACATATTAACATTTATCGAAATAGGAACAAGATGGCGTTTTAGAGTATTGCAATTACTCACTTTTCAATACCAAAACGAGTATTAAAACGACTTTTGGTTCAAGAGATATGAACATTTAGACAGGCTAACAAACAAACAATATGTATTTATAAAAGCGAAATACCATTGACTGACTGACTGACTGACTAAACACGAAATCTCAGAAACTAACAATTCTACAAACTTGAAATCCGCAGATAGGTCGTTTTAGAGTGTAGACATTCGCTAAGAAACGATTTTACAAAAATCCACACCTAACGGGGAGAAATGAGGGTTGGAATGTTTTATACATGTCTCCCACCATAACTCTGGAGTGTACGGAGCAATTTCAATCGAAATTTTAATACACAGATGATGACCATATAACAACATATACTATGGGGATAAGACATACCTTACACCCTTAAGGTGAGGATGAGAAGGGAATGACATGGAGGGGCTGAGAACAATCTGATTTTAGACTGGAAACCACAATATTAATTATTATTAGAAATAAACATCCTTTGTGCCTGGGGTGAGAAAGACTGAAATGTAAATATAATCGAAACTGACCGATATTAGTGTTGAGATCATAGTTTTCGGGGCCGCTGAAATTAGTAGTGACATTCTCGAAGACGTCAAAGTTCACAATCAGCCCTCATAAACTCCAGCACCCCTAGGGAAGAGAATACCACGAATAAAATCGAACGTGACAAGTTCATAATTTTCGGCGTCGCTGAGTTGATAGTAAAATCCGGATATCGTATAAATCTGAACTCACCCCTCATGAAAGAAACACGCTCCTGGCACACCTTGGGTGACGTTGTGGGGGTGGAAATGGATTTGTGGATACAAATAATTGAAAACTAATATTGAAATTTTAAAAAAATTAAAATGCATCTCGTACATAGTTTTTGGGTTGAAGAGATGTTTCATCTACGAATTCCGTAATGTTTAAGATGGGATTCACATAGGAGCACTGTATTCTTAGGGCTGGAGGCGGAAATGGCGAGAAGTACAAATAACGTAAAAAACGGTATTAGGGTGGAATCCATGGTTATTGTGTATTTTAAGATGAATTTTGTGTATTTCCTATAACATTATGTGTTCCCTTCAGACAACATGAGGCGCACGACACGCTTAGAGGTGAGAGTTGGGAAACTGTGACATGAAAAATTAAAAAAAGGGCCGCTAAAAACACGATTTACGTAAATTCATCCATAAGGGTGTGAAATGAGAAACTAGTGTTATCTAAAAACTTCTTTTTTAAATTTTATCAGTGAAAATAAAGAACAGACGATACACGCCAATACTATTAATCCTCAAACATTAATGGATAACATTCTCAGTGAATACACATGAGAAAAAAATAAAATTGAAGACATATTACAGAATTCACACGAACAAAGCTGCGGGCACTCAGCTAGTTTTATGTACGAGTATTTACAGAAGTATTAGATAGGTTTACAACTATTGGCTGAAATAAGAGGTGGAAAATTGTGACATGGACGTATCTCATGGAGTAATTCTAACATATTATCAGCCATGAAGATATTGTTTTAAGCAAATCTTGAATTTGAAGTGATTGATGAATACAATAAAAAATGACTATGTTCTTTTTTCGAGAATATATCAAAAGTAAACATTTAATGGAGAGGTATCTTAAAACATACTTTCCAAGTTCTTAAACTACTAGATGTTCAGTCACCTATATAAATTCTGCAGTAGGAAGTGAGATTTGTGATATTCTGCTCGGGAGGAAGGTGTCAAGCGATGAGGTTGATGTAACGCAGTGCGTGGAACAGCCCATAAATGCAGCATGAGGTATTACATCAAGGGATGCAGCGTTTCGTCTAAAACACCTTCAAGGAACTTTGCAACAGCCATGTAAATGTCTAGTACCATCTTAAACAACTTGGACTAGAGAAAGCGAGGTGATGCATATAATCTTTTATCGCCGACTTTTCTTCTTACGAATAATGCTGCATGAGTTCGTCTATGATTTGCTATTCAATCAACTGCGAATCAACTTCACAGGAGAATGTGTTTAGGCTACTCGTGTGACTCTCGCCTTAACAATACTGACCACATTGATGGTCAAAAAGTAACGTAAATTATTTACAAATAGAATTATTGCAATTATTCATTTGCTGATTAGACAATATTAACTTAAAAATGTATTCGATTTTAATTTGTGGTTACTCTTTTATATAACGTGTTTATTTGAGTTTATCATAGAGGGAATAGCTCCGAGCTCCCGTATGGTGATGTGAGACATAGTAGAGTACAGAATGAGGAGAAGATGGTGTAAAAAGCCCAATAATGTAGCATAGAAAGAGGAGGTAAAACTGGGACCTCTTAAAGAAAAACGAACGATTAACATTTTTTTAACATTTAACATTTTTTTCCGGAGATATGCAAGTGCACCATATCATGGAAAAGAGTACCTATATGAAGTTTTCTTCTGTATAGAGGTCTCTACTACGCGATGTTTGTGCAAAGAAATTTACAAATATGTACCTCTATGATACCACAAATAAGAAATTATATTTTTTTGTAATAGGAAAACGTTTTGTCTACAAAACTTTTAAAACATATGATCAATCCACATAGATGGATAAAACGCTAAAGAATATATAAATATACTTTGGTACTGAAATATTAGAAAAAAAACATCATGCATAAATAATGAAAATATCATTACAGTATATTGAGCATATTTTGATGAACACACTGACTTTTTTATTTATTACACTTCTTTTGAGGATGAATTGTTATTGATTCCAAGTTTCGTTAGTTTAACGTATTTGTGTAAATAAAATTCAATTTAGTTATTTTGATGATAGTTTATAGTTTATGAAGATTTGGTCTCCCTCATCCTAAGTTCTTTTATTGTTTTTTAAATTATTATATACCACACAGACTGTTGATTCAGGACAGTCTTCTTAAGGAATGATATATTTTTCATTACGTATAAGGATTTTTGTTAGAGGAATTGAAGATTTTTGTTTAAAGACATTTTTGTTCGAGTGGTTAATTATTTTTTACGCAGATTTAAGGCACCAGGTTTTGGAGTGCAAATGCTTTGCAGGGCTTGCAAATATTTTAAAAATAGTTCGCTAAGTAATTTGACAGGTCATTTTAATACAAAATTTGAGAAAATCCAGTCATTTTTTAAATGATTAAATGATCGGTTTTCTTTATGATCCGTATTATATCTGGCAACTATTTCCAGTAGATATTAATTCAATACTTTAATAGATTTCATGAAGGAATATCTGCGTAAAAAATTAGAATTTGTGAGTGATGTGACGAAAACTCAGTTAGTGAATTAATAAAACTAGTTCAAACCTTGGAAATAATATGCAATTATTTCGATTGCAAGTGTGCATCACACCTCGGAAACAGTGAAATATTTTTCCGGTATGTGCGGTGACATATAGATAAAGATGATGTAAAGAAATACTACGGAAATTTACAAAAAAAAAAAAATAAACTTCCATCACGTTCGTGATTTGAAAGTCGAATTTTTTAAAAAACATAAGTGTTTCCTCCATAATACTCAATCAATTATACCTTCAATTATTTCGGTATGGTATGTTTCTCAAACTAAAATCATAATAAGCATATGTTCATAAATATGCTCTGTTTATTTATGCCGATTTAAGATATTTTAGTGATTTAATTCTACCCACGGTACTACTATCCTAAGACATTCAGCTTCCTTTTATGATCCGTCAATTAAATACTACAAATTCTACTTCTATTAACGTCCATTATATAATCTAATTATCTAATCACCTACGTGATCACCTGCCGACGACTGTAATCCAAGTCGAAGCGTATTGAGCTCTTCACAGAAAACATAAATATTATTCGTCCATAAAAGGTCGTACATTTTTAATTATTTATTTAATTAAATACTACAAATATTTCAAAGGACACCATCGGAGGTTCAAGAACGATTTGTTATCGTAAAAGTATCATCCACCTACGTGAGTCAAGTCGCGCGAACTCAGCTTGTTATTGTATAAAATTATACCGAATTGGATTCTCGAGATTTGCCAATGACCGATATTACAGTAGTTTTTTTTTTTTTTTTTTTT
>NNCF01126116.1:638883-658761 GCA_002313205.1 Laupala kohalensis
CTCTCTCTCTCTCTCTCTCTCCCTCCCACACTATCTTCTCCTGTTCGTTGGAGCCATGAGATTCGGACGCTCGTAAAACCTCGGCTGTGACCGCGCGGCTTTCATTACATTCGATGCGAGGCGCCGAAGAAAGAATTGGAAGGGTACTTCTAGAGCAATAAAATTACATGCGAATCCGAATGAACGAAATTTACTCTCTCGGGTTCTTCACACTTGAGAGAATGTCCGAAGAGCACAAGAGGTAAATGGGATGCTGCCAAATCGAAATAGGAATCAGATGCTCAGAATCCTGATGCTTTTCATACAAAAAGGAACCTGGGGAAAGAATACGAAAGAGTTTTTGTCCCATCATATTCAGGACTCGTCTCAGAATATAAATTGAAAATCGTGATGTGTAATGGAAGCACTCTGAGTTACAAAATTCAAGATTTGGAAATAATATAACAAATACATAGTTTCGTTTTCGATCTGTGAATTAATTTACTCTACAAAATTAATGATTATCTTGTAATGACTTTACATTTTCAATCCAAACTGTTGGCTAAGAAGCTACGGAATGTATCACGTATTTATAAATATCGCGACTTTGCTTATATTTTAAGACAAAGGAAAACCTATGCTTTTCGTACGAGCGAGAACAAAGATATACTTGTGAACTGTAATCGTTGATTATTCTTATAGTGACATTAGTAATTTCTTTTAGTTTTGTTGAGATACACTGCCCCACAGAATTGAAGGCGCAGTAATTACATCGCTCAATAACTTCTGTTTTAGAATGTATAAGAGTGAGATTTGGGCTGACGAAAGTCCTATGTTTCATCAAGACACTCCTTTTTTGATGGCTGTCTATACCGCCTCTATCGCGCTGGGACACCCTTAAAGTGAAGAGAAATGCAATTTTGGAAAAAATTGAGCAAAAATATTTTCACTTCAAAATGTCGGGAAGAGCTAATCTCATGTATACATACTCAATAATGGGCTCTCCAGTAGCTGACATTAAAAAATGCCTCACATCTGATGACCCACCCCTAACCCCTCCTCTCCCACCCCCTTTGAAAACGGTGTATTTCAGATGTTCCAAAAGTACTCAGGATTGTGGGAGCTTGTCCAAGGAACATGGTTTACGTGATTTTTCATCAAAGGAAGGATCCCTCTGCGATCCACCCTGCAAAATTTCACCCCTTTTGGAAAATTGTGGTTTATGAGACTTGAATTGATTGATTCGTGATGAAAGGCATTGCATTTTGTGTCATTAGACATAAGAAGTACATTTGTTTGAAAAATTTTAAGTTCCATCATCTAACCACCCCCAATGAGGGGGTGTCCATTCACATCTTCCTTATCAATTTTCTGAGTGGTCACGAGAAAATGTTTTACATGAATAAAATTGGAAATTGCTTGGTGTATTAGCACACCAAAATACAAGGTGGTCACTCCACTATTTTTCGTTTTCTTTTATAAAAAATGGGGAAAAGTGCCGTCTTGCTCCCTTAAGTTCAAATCTGTTTCCCTGTTGAACGGTTTGTGGTAGTATTGCGACATTGCCCCTGGAGGAAGCACAGAACTGTGAATGACGTTCGACGTACAGGTTTCTTTGATAATTATTGTAAGTTATACTCCCACTGACCAAGGAAGCGTCATTTTTTCGAATTATTGCTTGAGTTTCACTACGCCTTCTACTACGCAACCATTTCTCATTGGTAGGTGGAGATAAGTGTAGTCACTTTAAGTGTGTTCCAGCGCGATACAGGCGGCCCAGGCAGACCCCGATAAGAGAGCGCCGTGATAAAACATAACCCAAATTTCACTCTGATATATTCTAAAACATAGAAGTTATGGAGCGATGAAATTACTGCGCCACCAATTTTGTTGGGCAGTGTATTTCATTTACTTTTTAATAGTTTTGAAACCTGTTTTTAAAATTTGTCTCCCAAAACAGTTTCAATTATAGAAAAAAAAGAGTTAAATGATAATACGGAACAATTATCGGTTGCTCCAAGAATAAATTTATTTTTTTATTTACGTTACTTAGAATTATGTTACATAAATAATTTTTTAGTGAAATCCAGGTCAGTGCCCAGACTTACTTCAAGTTCACACTACTTCATTCAACACCATATAAAACTATTCTCGCATCCAAATAGACATAAGTTGAAATAATCAAAATGAAGAAGAAGTATGGAGAAAACAAGGTGAGATTTATGACAGTTCAAGAACAGAGTCGGACATCAATTAATGACGAAAGAGAAATGTAAATGTATAAATATTACATGAGTACCGAACCTATTATGGGGTTCAAAATCACAAGAGCGTTAAGCATACTAGTGGCTTTATATCCTCATTGTGCCAAGGCTAAAGTATAGAGGAATTCTGTTCTCGGAGCACATGGTACTCCTAGAGATCTACTAGGATATGCTGTCGACTCGTTACGGAGAAATTCGTTAATGAAAATTTTATTTCGATTTTTTAATGTAATTAAAAAGGTAATTAAAATTAAGTTTGGAATTTCGTTAAAAGAAAACTTTCTCTTCCGTTTTGAATTTCATAAATTTCTTATCTTAGCTTCATATTAATAACCAGAGAGGCTTTAATAGAACAACATAAAACGTTAGCACTTCTTTTACGGTCATGCTCAGATACTCAAAGACATATCGAAAAACTTCGGATAAGTATTTTATAAACTGAATTTGGAAATATTGCTAAGTTTTCTCTTTACAAAGTAAAATATTGGATAGAGTACATAAAAAATGAAATAAAACAGAACTCCACATAGCTCTTGTTATAAAGGAAATAATAAATCACCAGCAATTTTCACATTTTAACTAATGTAGTTTGAAATATAATTACATGCATAGTTTTTTTTTTCTTGAGATACTCACTCAATCAGCAATGATCACTGTCGTTATAGAGGTACACTCACCTGAAATAGAAAACATTCATTAAGGTACAGTACAACTAAAGAATTCATATAGCTTTATTCCTTGGACCGTTAGATGGGTTCAATATGATAATCTGAAAAACCATCTTGATATATTGCAAATGTACATTTCTCTATATCAACGGCGGTATAATTGATTCTTTTTTCTTGCTAATTGGTGAAAAGATGATTATATATATATATATATATATATATATATATATATATATATATATATATATATATATATATATATATATATATATANAAAAGGAGCAAATACATAAAACTTGCAAAACACCACTGAAAGGCATGCTTTTAAACCTTCGACATCTTTCACTTTTTATCTCACACCGTATTTTCCTGCTTGTTATAGCCCTATTCAATCGAAGAGAAGGTTCCCTAAAAGAGCCTCTTGCATTGAATTGGCAATTTCACGGAGAGATAAAAGTTCTTTTGTTATCGAATGCGAAGATGAACGTAACGACGGCCATCATCAATGACATCATTCAACAATGTTATTTTATTAGAAGTTAAATAAAACGAAGGAATAAAACGGCGAGTGTCGTTTATCTAAGTAATTTGATTTCAAATGTTTCATACGATTTTTTTACCGGAATGTTCCCAGAGAATCTTCTCTGGGAACATATAACAAGCAGGAAAACATAGACCACTAACCTCGTGAAAAACTAGAGAGACTCTCTACAATAAGACTTTCTTCCTATTATCAAGGAATTTTTATTATCATTTACTTCTATGGCATTTTTAAATGATCTTACTTATGTACATATTTCTTCCGTGTACCCTGTAGGTGGAGAAGATATGTAATAACTTTCGGTCAGGTGAAAATGGTGACGAGCCGGGAATCGAACCCGGGACCTCTGCTTTGATTACAGGGGTGTTAACCACTACGGGTGGTGTAGTGATTAACACCCCCACGATCAAAGCAGAAGTGCGGGTTCGATTCCAGGGTCGTCGCCATTTTCACCTGACCGAAAGTGATTTTACTTACTGCCCAAAATCTTTATTACGTAATAAAACATCGTAAAATCAAATGTGATAAAAGGTTAAGATCACACGAACAGAATTATGAAGCATAGAAGGTCTCTTGAGTTACTTTATTGAAGAATCAATACGCTTAAAGAATATGACTAACATCTTAATTCAAAGAAAAATTGTACATTGCACATTTGATGTAATGTTTGAAGCCCGGGCAAACATCCAATACTTTCGTCTACTCATATATTCATTCAGTCATTTGAGCAACAGACGTCGATGGGAATTATTCCAATAACCAAACGATGGTTTAGCTATTAACTTCTGTTCTCCATAGACGTGATAGAGTATCGCTAATACCAGAAGTAAAATCAATGTCTAACCAGAAGATCTCTCAGAGCATTACGTTTTTTTACCACGAATGGGTTTTATTGAAGTTCACTGGCAACCGGTAAAATTTCAGGTTGTTGATCTTTTTAAAAGCAGTTCATAAGGATGTAACAAAACTACAGTCTTATCGACCCATCACGCTCCTACCGTCTTATGGGAAGCTGTTAAATAGAATAATCACCAGGAGATTTGAAGATTACTTGGAAGATAGCAAACAAAATTAATAATATACAATTTGAATTTTGAAAATGGAGATGTGCTAAAGATACGGTAATGGATCTCTTAAATTGAGTCAGGATGAGAGGAAAGACTATTGTTTTTGTCTTTTCATTTATTTTCAAGGGGATATGACAGTGCAAACTGGCAAGTGATTTTGGAAAAGTTAAAAAGAAAGGCTGTACTCGCATACTTATGGAACATCTTAAGATATTATTCGGAGGACCGCCGTGTAAATGTTTAAATTGGAAAAGAATAATTGACACGGCAAATTAAAAGAGGGTATCAAAGGGTTCAAACTGTGGACCCATATTATGGGATGTGTTGTTGGACAATTTACGATATTATTTACATAACGATGACATTTCATATATAGTCTGTGAGAATGATTAAGTGATTATGGTGAAGGGAGAAAGTTGGAATAAAATAGAAAGAAAGGACAAAGTTCTCGTACGATGTGTACTAGTTAGTGCGCTAAAATCTAAATCAAAATTTCAGTAGAAAAGTCCACAGTTATCTGGTTTTTACTTGTCAAGAAAAATCACGAGAAATCAGATCGTGAAAATCTATAGAGAAAAATTGAAGATTGAACAAATTTTAAATATTTGAGAATATTTCTAGATGAGAGATTAAATTTTTGGAAACATTTAGAATACGTCATATAGAAAAAATGCGTATTAAGGTATGTTGAGAATAGGTATCAAATAAAGAGTTGATAACGTTATTGAGATGGGGATGACGATCAATTCTATGTTACGGACGTACAGTTTGGGGACACAGAGTTGCATATGTACTTCTTGAAAGGGAGATGACGAGTAAGCAAAGATTTTCAATTAACGCAATAAGTGGTTTCTATAGCACTGTGTTTGCAGATGGATCGAAAGTCACGCCAGAGATATGGCCACTATATTTAAACATACAGCAGATTGTTAAAATATAATGGGAAAATACGTGTAAATGGAAATGTGTTAGAAGGGAAGAATTAACGAGGGAATTGTCTGGGGGCTAGCATACGGTATGGGACAAAAGGAATTACGAATATATAAAAGATAAGAATGGGAAATAGTTTATGCGAAGCTCAATTCTCTCGGAGATCCTCACTGGACACAGCAATTTCTATTTATGGCGAATCGGAAAAGAAGAGAATTACCGTGTTTAATTGGACAAGGAGTGGAGACAGAAGACCATATACTGCGTGGTAATACACTGTATGGAAAGAAGGTTATTGAGAAAGCAACGAAAGATACAAATCATCAATTTCAGAAATGAACCACATTACTAAAGATGGAAAGGCTAACGAGATATTTGAACAACAGGTGCAGGATATTGGAATCTTATGTACTTTAAGACAAGTTGGTAATACGACTGGGGGAAGGGTGCGGCCCCAGGAAGGGAAGAATGATTAAGGATAGAAAAACAAGAGGTAAATAACAATGAGTACCCCGAAATAACATTGTTGAAAACAATGAGTTGATTGACTTACTATAATTACGAATTTCTGAGATACAGTATTACATAAAACAAGATTGAAAAATATCTACATAAAATAACTTCGTCGGTGGTGAATTGGTTTTTAAAAGTGAAAGTCAGAAAATGTTTTTAAAAATGAATCTTGAATCTTGAAAACGAAGTATGTCTTATGTAAGTGTTACGGCACACCACAAACCCATATGCGATGTGCGTAAGCTTTCGGTGGAGAAGCAAAATTCAACCATAAACCACAACCTTTATGGTAGAGTTCGCTGCCACCAGCTTGGTTTTCCCAAGCAATCAAACACTCGAGTAATAACAATAAAACATTTAATTCAAATTAAATAAAGCTCTGAATATTTACAAATGTAGACAATCTCGCAAATCATAAATACAAGTATGAACTTATTACTTGATATTGCTATCTAAAAGCAACAATTACACACAGTTATAACTACTGGTGTTATGAATTAAATCGGAAATCTACCCAGATTATCTGAAGTTCAAAAAGTTCCAAGTTGCTATCTCGAAATAAATAACTGTTCCAAGCTATGTTATTCGCGCCTATAGCAGGTAATAGAATTGCCGCAGCAATTCTCAGTGGTCTGACGACCAAAACTAACCAAGTTACATATTAAATTACTTGCGTATTTCTATACGCTTTCGCACTTGTCTCAAAGTCTGAAAGCCTCCAGTATAAAAGTCACTTAGGATCTGCAAGCCTCCCAATTTATACAGGAGCGGAGGTCACGTGACTACACCTTCGCCACTTTTACTGCGCACTCCTCATCAGCTAGGTCACCCCACAGATTCCGCGAAAACTGCGTTCGTCAGGCTGACCATTATTTTTGGCAACCAGTGGAACATTTCCTTCACGCTCGCCTTTCTTCTCTGAGGGCGTTCATCTCAGTTTCCAGAAGTAGATGGGAACTGGTCAATCTCTTCACAATACGAGAGGTCTTAACGCGCACCTTTCCTTGTTTGGGCGGCGGCGGGAATGGCTCTTAATCGCCTTCGGAATTTCCGGCGAGCACAGTGCTTGAAAATGTTATTTCAAAATATGTACTGGCCACGATGTTACAGTAAGAGGGATATCGATTCAAGTTTTAAGTAGAAAATTTGATAATTATTTGGACGTTGAATAATCTTTAATCTATTTTTGGCTTTACAATTATTGTGAGCTTGCGGGCTCTTAGATTCTAAAGTACAAAGCGAAAAGAAAGCAAAGCCTAGAGATAAGGAGACCGCCATTAAAGTTCCAACTGGTAAAATGGACTTAGTGTAATCCCTAATTAGAACCAAATTTTTAATTGAAGTCTGGGAAGCCGGCGGATGTTTGTTTGCCCGGGCAGTCTGGTGTAAAGATCACACTGACACAGTATCCTCGTCCTCCATCAAGTCCAAATGAAGGTCCTTGATACGCTTCTGATTCGTGCAACCGACTCCAACCCTTCCTCTTTCTTCCTTTTTCCAAAGGTTCTACGCGCTCCATTCTTTTCTTCTTTTTTTTGTTCTTTGTTACTCTAAAGCTTTTTAATCCGTTGCCTAGTCACAATTGACGGTGGAAGAATACCTTCGCAGTACCCGACTGAATGACCAATGCTCCATCCCATAGACTCGTCTTTCCACGCGACATAAGCCTATCCCATGTTTGTAAGTTATTTAATTGAAAGATAAAATTTATATTCGGTTCAAAAGAACCTTTATCCACATTTTCTAATTTGGGAAGATTTCGTTCCTCCATTGACTATAATTACAGAAGTAAAGCATGTGACTGATCTTTATAGTTCGTACGCAAATCATGTGAAGTTTATTTATTCTCTGACATTAATTTTAGTAAGTTCATAGAATTCAGTAATATTTTTTTAGTAAAATCATAGAATTCAGTAATAACTGTATTTTATTTTTTGAAAAGAACAGTTTAATACGGAAAGTTGCACAAAACTTTCCAAAATCATAAACACAACGTGTGAAAAATGTTTTACAGAGAAAACTTTTGAGATAAATAGGTTACATAAAATTCTAGCTATTGCTTTCTACATAATTTTTTGAATGCAGTAAAAGAAGTACTTTTAAAAGAATTATCGTTAGTACAAAAACAAGACAATTTCATACTTTGGAAAATATATTTTTGAAACTCGCAGTATTTATGGATTTATCAGTTAACAGAAAATACAAAATGACCACAGAACCCAAAATTCGAAACCAGAAAAAATCTAATCCTTCGTTACATGAAACAATTAGACTTGTTAAATTGCAATAAAGCCATCACGATTCCATAGTGAGATAATGTCCCAAACCTTCACCGTGTGCATGGTGATCTGCGCTAACCGTTGGCGCCAAGGCAGCCACAGCGCCCGCAGTGTTTGGTCGGCGATTATTTGGCAAACACAGCGCCCTGGGTGGCGACGGACTGACGGTAGTGCTGGAGGCGTAATTTGTGGATCGTCCCTTGGCTGGGGGCTAGGGAAAGGGCGAGCGAAGGCGCTGCGGAGAATTGACCAGAGAATAGACGTTATCCCAAACGTAAAGTGCTGTGGGATGTGAACACTCCAAATTTGAAGATCTCTTTCCAGAGTGTATTTACTAAGAGCAGAACTTCATTTGTCTGGAAGGAACATAAATTCTCTGAAAAATAGGATATAACATCGAAGATTGATTGTTTTTAGATAAAAATATTAAATATAGGTACTTGAAAAATACATATTGGTCCGGTTTTTTCTTCGCTTTGCCGTCGTGTAGAACAGTATTTTCCATAATGGCTCTGTAAGCTCTGACCCAGGGGCGGCAGTCATGTTAATACTGCCGTAATTAACATGACTCAGATTAATTAATAGTACTGTAATAATTAATCTCCCATTTACAGTTATTTTAATAGTTAAGCATTATAAACCACATTTTGAGAATATTTTTAAAAAAATGTTATAACTGTAACTATTTTAAATAACGTTGTTTGTATACAATTAAATATTTTTTCGTATTATGTTGATATTATAAAATGTAGTTAACTATTTACACTCTAATCTTAGGAGACACGGAAATAATAAATCCGCCTTTGAGCTCTTGATCAGAATTGATGACCTGGACCATTGCTTGTTCCTGTGCAGTAAATTATTTTATTGTCCTCCACCTCCTTATGTGCAGTTAGAGCATTATTGAAAATTAATTTAAAGTGTGTCGTCAACTACTTGATCAAAACAGCAATCAGTATGTAAGAAATGAATACTTTTATTTATGAGTGTATGTGATCCAAAAGTCGATTGAATAAATTTTACTACAGTTTAAAAAGAGAAAAATCAAGCTTATTAGGCATGAAGTCAAAATTTAATACATCACAAAATGTCCCATAATTCCGATCGACGATCTCTTCCGTAACCCTAACTAGAGATACCACAGTCCCGAGTCACTATGTGTGCACTGATGCGCATCTCCTCCGACCACACCAGCGTTTCACACCCGCCGTACCCTTCTCCCGTAGCCCACTCCTTCCTGCCATCACATCCCAGCTTTCATACCGCCCCATTACCCGCCCCACGACCCATCCTTCGCCTCACACATCCCCGCCACTAACAGTCGTACCGCTCGGTGCCATCGCGCTCCTGACGCTAATGTAGATTAATGGGTTTACCTTCCGCGGTCTTGTTGTCCGACTGAGTTACACGAGGTCTCGTGCAGATAAGCGACGCGGAGTTGTGGTCTGGCGACAGGCGCTAGCAATAGTTGCGGTTTCCAGCTACAAAAGTACCGCAGAATCCGAGCGAGTTGTGTATTTTTGACATTGAAATACTATTTGTTTTTTATGGTATTTCAAATGGTAGGAAGGGCTTCCCGACTAGTGGAATACCTAGAATCAAGGAATTAAAAATGATTGATTAGGTCTTTTTCTGCTGAATTACTCAAGTTTATTAATAGATATCAATAAACAAAGTAATTTCAGGTACTGTAGTCAAAGAGAGTATTAATGCACTTGGGATTGAAATTAGATTCAAACCCTATCAACTTACTTTAAAACAGGAACAAGCACCATTTCATGTTATTTTAAAGTATCTTAAATGAATACCCAAGTCTCATTTTCAAATGTGATTGGTATAAAAAATATTGCAATTAAAGTGACAATAATATATTTATAATATCATGCATTAACCTCAAACGTTCGAAAGAGGCATTTGGATGTGATATGTTTGCTTATCAACGAATACGTACATCAATTAACTCAATGAAATATTCTGCCAATTTGCGCAAGACGTAAATGTCTCTAAGATCGATCATCAGTAGCATGTAAATATTTAAAAACTGTCAAACGGGCTTTCGTACGAAAGACAAGAATAACCCTTATATAAAAAATGGATAAAAATATATAGTCAAATAGATATAGATTCTCGTAGTCCACTAGAATATGGAATGCTCGTAGAACTGTCGTGCCAAACCTTTTTTTTTCGTATATTGTCAAACAAATAATCTCAGAGCAAAGAGAACGCACTCATCAAAAACTGAGGATCATCGGTCAAACATTAAGTAAAGGAATCGTTCGGAAACCAATGACCACAAATATCCGATCACATAATATCTGGTCTATGCCTATCATATCCCACCATGAGGCATAACAAGCACAAAGGGATGCGCATGCCATGTCGTTCATCTCGACATATTCCAATCCTTCACTTCTGATTTCCCCGTTTCAACAAGCGAGGGCAGTGGCGTACGCACAGTGGGGAATCGGTTGTCCACAACAGGCGGTGTGCGGGCGTGAGGACTGGGATGGGAGGTGGGATAAGGGTGAAAAGGGTGAGGACACCCCAATGGGGACATACAACGAGCGTGACAGCCGGGTTGATCGCCACGCATGAAGGTCTGTGACGTCCCTCAACTGTTGGTTCAATCAAACGGATTCATCGCTTTATTAGGGAGGAGTTTGATTTGAAGGAAGGTTTATTGTGAGAAGATCTGAAGAAAAGATACTGCTTAGGAACTCTGTCCATTTCAATTTGCTGATGATGTTTTAATATTTATTTGTCTATGAGCTTTAAACGAGAAATAATAAGAAATGGATAGGAGAGTAATGTGTATAGTTGAAGATAAAATGAGTGCAAACATATCAACAGTTTATGCAAACAAATAAAAATGACATGTGAAAGGATGGGTCCCTTGATGAATTTAAAGAATTTTCTGAAGAAATTTTATCAAACATAACTACATAAACGATTGTTTTTCAAACAAGAAAAAAATTATATCCCATACAAATAAAAAACCTTCCCAGATGAAGACATTTTCAAGTCATTTACATAATTGTAAATATAATATATCAAATACTGAACATGCCCTCCACAAGTCAGATGACAACTTCACGTTCCAAACAATAAGCAAACATTGCTTTGTTTATGTTATTTTTGTTCTCTTTACGTGGACTACAAACTAGGTCGTGTATCCATTTACTTGTAATAAACGTATCTCAAGAAAATTCACCGTATCGAATAATATTTGACCGTTTTATTTCCCAACTTAATACACTTGCATAGTCAAAAAGAACAAACTAAAGCTTCTGTCTTTACTTTATAGGGTGAGAAAGTGATCGGCTGTCTGAGTTTCACAAATCTTCCGCGTAACTCTACAAGTTGGTGTATACTCGTATAACAATTAAAAGTGTTGATTGAAAAATAATCGATCTCGGTCGCTTGACTATCACCGCGGAGAACTTTGCCTATCGTTGAAGGCTGTGCCAACCGTTCGTCTTCTATATTTCATAAAATTTGGTGCACGGTCCCTTCAAAGAACCTTATCTGTTTGATTCTCTCACTACTGTTCAGGAGAAACCTGTCTATAAGAAATTTTCGACAATGAAAGCTCAATAGACCAAAAAACTGTCACAACACAAACCACATAACTGTTCAATCAAAAATTGAAGCACACATGGCAAAAATAGAACCTTCGTGGCCAATTTAGCAAAAGGATTGACGCTGAAGATATTAATAAAAGAGCTTCATTTTGATGGCTAAGAAATGGTAACCTGAAAGGAGAAACGGAAGCTCTAGTTACTGCTTCTCAGTATCAAGCAATAAGGACTAGGAATTCGAAACTACGAAAAGATGATAGTACATCAGGACAAAGATCGCATAGTTCGACGTTGTAGAGAGAAGCAATAACAATAGATTATTTGGTTTCAAGATGTCCCATTTTGGCTAAGAAAGAGTATTTGGTAAGGCGTAATAGAGATTGTTCTTGTATTTATTGGCATATATGTCAAGTTTTTGGGTTCACCGTGGTAACGTATAAACATGAACCTAGTTCTGTGAATTACAATAAAAAAGCCGAACTTCTCTGGAATCAACCAATAAATATCGACAGGTCAATCAATATAAATAAGCCAGACACTGTTCTAAGGGATAAGGAGAGTAAGCAGTCTCTTTATATCGATGTTTCTGTTTCCCAACGACTTGAATATTGTAGAGCAAAGAGGCAGAAAAACTGCAAAAATATAAAGACCTGTCTGTAGAAACAATGTGGGGATCTATCTGCGGTTCGTAAAATATCCATTCTGGAGACGACTCAAGTAATTCGGAAAGTGTGTTCCAAAAAATTTCTCAGGAAGATGCAACCGAAGGAAAAAGGAACCTCCTTGGTTACGCACAGAAAACCCTTAAGCTATCCTAAGAAGACAGTCCAAATAATAATAATGATAATAATATTTCTTTTATTCTATAGATATATCATTTACAGAAACATTATTCACTTTGTCACTTCCTCTTACCTCCATAATCCATTCCTCTTTGTTTGTGCACATAGTCATTACAAGACTCAATAGTAATACTTCTTCACTATATTTTATTCATCTTGTCTTTCAGACAAGAAGAGTGCGCGTGACGAGTCTATCAGAAGTCACTGACGTACCATCAGTGTAACAGCAATGCAACGCAAAATATACTACCATTTTTTTTATCTCTCGTGTCCCTCGTTCAACCTTTTTCTTTGTCTTCTATATAAGCTTATGTCTTTGCTGTTCAATGTATCTCCTATTCCTCCGATGTTTGCCACAAATTCTTTGAAAAAACACTTATACTTCCTTACTCTGTAAGAAATCACATTTATTTTTGCAAATTTAGTTTTCCCTTGTCTATTAGTTTCCTTGAAAATTATCTTATTTTCCCCCAATAAGTTCGCATTCCCGTAGCATGTGATCAGCGTCTTCTTAGTTTGTATTGCCCAGTATCAGAGTACGTGCATTGTAGATCATCCGAAAAATGATTTATAATATGATCATTGCAATTTCAGTAATTTATCTGATTTCAGTAGCTTACGAGAGAAGAAGGGAACACAGTACCCCGAGGACAGAGCAACACGTGCCTTTGCCAGGGGCGTGAGTACACGCACGGCACCGACCGAGAGCGATTCTGCGCATGATGGATGCTGCGCGTCAAGCACAGAGGCTGCCTCCACTCATCCCCACCCCATCTCCACTCACTCCCTCATAAACGACGCTGACACACGACGCGTCACTCGCACTCTAAATGTGATCAGGCGTTAACGCGCGTCCGCCCACCCGACGCGCGACATGCCTCATGACAAGAACACGCGTATCTTTAGAGGCTTCGCGACGCGACGAGACAAGGACGCTGCGTCTCTGGGTGGGTGGTGAGTTGTTAGTGGTCCACGCTCTTTGCGACGGAGCGTAGCGCTCGAATCGCTATTACTGTCACATTCTTTGTGATTCTGTCCAGTTTCTCTCTGGAAGGAGAATTATGGACCCAAACTCGTGCTGGGAAGAGGAATTTAAAGGTGTTCAATATACATGAATATCACAATAATTCTATAACAATATTACTTTTCAATTTGATTTCATATATGTGGTATGCGCACCACAAATTGTATTTGCCGCCGTCGCGGCAACGATCGGGGCAACTCGGGCTGCCTCGGCCAACGTCGTGCCGGGCGCGCTCAAGCGAGAGCGAGCAAGGTAGGAGCCCCTCCTCCCCCCCCGCCCCAAACGACCAGCGCAGAGGACTCTCTGGGCAAGCCCCCGCCACTGCCGCCATCCGGCCGTTAGATCACCGCCACCACCGTCTCCAGGGCGATATTTATATAAGGGCGGCGTTTATATAAGGGCGGCGGCAAGGCACCACAGATGAAGAGTGAAGCGGAGTGAGCAAGGTAGTTACGAGTTACCACGATCTACAACCTTTCCACGACAACAACCACGCTGCTATTGACTTTGGATCTCTCTCACTAGACTGCTAGAACTTTTGGAAGACGACACGGCTACACTTTTGGTACTTTCTGTAGTCCGCTTGGCCCGGACAAGATTGTTCACTTGGAACAATTACTGCAATAAACCATTTGTTGAGTTTTAACTTGTACTTGTTGATTCGTTCCCTGGCGGGACACAACAATATATTAAAATATAAACTTGTAACAATTAATAACAGTTAATGGAATATAAATTTTAATGAATTAAAGAACAAACGTCATGATATTAATTTAATAACGAAATCATAAACACATTTTTTGGTCCTTTGTTATTTATGTTTCGTAAAACGCTTAATATCGATTTTAATGAAGTAGTAACAATGAGAGAATTTAACAGAGTAATTAAGAGAGTGAATATTTTGTAAAAAGAAATTAAGAAATAAACTTTTTCCTGGTTTTTGTGAGAGGATATATTGTGTATTAAATGATAATATATCAACACGTCAGTAAATAAATAATGTTTAAGTCAATAGTTTGTTTTAATAAATCGTTGAATTATGTTACGGTAAGTTACTGGATTTGTCATTGTAATTTTACTGGGACGTTGCAGAATCCTGTGAACGGATACTACACTTCCAGTGAATGGAACTAAGGTTCCTATAGTTACATTCAGATGTCATTATGCAAAGCGTTTTATGAACAGCGACAGCACGTCTCTAGCTGACAACACGAAGGGTTTTATAGCCAGAGATTAATGCATCGTGCATATTGATTAAAGACTATTGAGTTAATTAATATAGATCTTCACTCAGCGGATGCATAACGAATAATTTAAATTTAATGACATTTTCCGATTTCGAAGTTCATTATTTGTCTTACTTGTGTCTTATCTTTCTTAGAGTCGCTGACTTTATCTCTTGGCATTACACCATTCTTTATCAATCGGGTACAACAAATTTTATTGTATTTTCCATGCTCATTTAGGTATATTCTTCCTCGGGTGTTGACCCTCTGCTCTTTGTTAGCAGAGTATAATTCATTATCTCTCGTTTTTTTTCTTTTTTCTTTTGTTCAAGTCATGTCTTATCTTCCGTATGCAAGTCAACGTGTATGTTCCCTGTAAATACATGTGCTCTGCTGAAATCGTTTGAAACATTGCTGCATTTCATCACCAACTTTGAAATTTACGGGATATCTCTTGAATTGGTGTCAGTGTAAATAATGTTTCAAACTGTATTAAAAATTTTCTCCGTCCCGACACAAGAAATTTAAAAAATTCTCATTTAACTTTTTCATCGGGTATCATTACATGTCAATCTTAAACATATATAAAAACCTGTTACAAATTAGTGTGTTATATCTCTTCTGATGATTTTAATATTTACTCTTTTCTCCTGCGTTTTATTTCGCCGTATTAGCAAACATTGTTGCATCTCCTACCACGTGGAGGTGTACACATCTATGATATCTTCTTTCTTTTCATTTTCCATAACTTTGAGACGTACGCCGCAAATGTTTCGTGCTTTCTTTTACCTATCATGAAGTGTTTCGTCATCCCTGTTGGTACCAAGTCTTCAGACTTCATATCTCTTAGGTAATTTCGCCTCTCTTCATTTTACATGATTCAGCTCCATAATACTTGATAAATTGTCTCTTTGCCTACGCCACATATTTAACTTATTTAATCTCATGGATGGGCAGATACATTCATCGCACGAAATAGACTTTGTTAAATATATAATACTTCTTTATGGTTATGAAGTTATACTTCCAATACTCTGTTTCGTTGGCAATTACAACCAACATCCTCAGGAGCTACAATGAACTGGGCTACGTTGTAGCTCCTAAAGATATTAGCTGCTATTTCCAACGAAACGTTGAGTATTAAAAGTATGGCGACACAAATTTATCCAGGAGAATGTCTAAATATTAACTATGAAATCCGTGAAAACCTGAAACTGAATAGTCTTTTTTCAATTAGGAAATGAAAGGGCCTCTAAACCATGCCGAGTGTTGTGTGACGGAACAGAGGGTCATGAGTATGCAACCCGCCACACGTTCATGGAAAGGGGGCCTGCAGAATCGAGGGCACAGGCAGGCGAGTGCGCTGAGAGAGGTTACCGGCATAGACCCTTCGCGTCCAGCCCGGAGGGAGCAGTACGCTGCGAAGGTCCACAGTGGGCACGAGGGAGCGCGGATGTACCCATAGTGCTCCAGGGGCATCACACAGCAATAGTCAATCGTCTAGTAAACAAGGGAAGGGAATACTAAGATGGTATGAAACGCCAAAACCTATCACGCAAAATAGAATGCATATTAATGTTAATCAATGTATGAGCAATGCACAGTTGCTATTTGAGCTACTGAGATATTTGAAGAAAATGTTTGAACAGTGGAAAAAATGAAGGGGCATATCATCTGATGAAATTCACATTTACGTAGCCACTAATATGTTTTCTTTTATAAAAATAACATATATCTTATATAAAAATGAAAAAATAAAAACAGTTAACAAATTAACGATTTTATTGTTATATGATTAAAATTGTAGGACATGACATTCAAGTATTTCTTGTATGTCCGAATTTTGAAAACTATTGTTCTGAAAGTTCAAAATATCAAAGAAATGATAAAGAATGAAGTATGTTTCTACTATTGAACATGTAATGATCATAATTGATCATATTTAGCATGTATTGATAATAAATCAAGTCAAAATCATAACTTAAAAAATATAGGTTTTCTGTACTTGAAATAAAAAGATTGAATCTGAGATGAGACATGAGATTGAATCTGATAATACAGTCCAGGGGTGTTGTTTCCAAAGAAATTGTGTCATAAATGACCACAATTTTACAAAACGTTTTTTGCGCACGGTTGAAATGAAATGCTGGATACTATACATATAATTGCGTTGGATTAATTAAAATGTAAAAATTAATGTGAAGTATGAATCAACTTCTAAAAGAACCATATTAACTGATAATTTTATTATTTTTTTGAGAACGGTTCATCTTCATTCTATGTGTAAAAGTTATTCAATAGTTTTTAATATATGACGAGTTCAAGAACACCAAAGTACAGTAAGTTTGTATTTTGAATCCGAGGAGCAATGGGGTTAATAGCAATTCGGTTGTTTGATTCTACAGAGCGGGTGGACAGTACTTAGTGTACAGAGGCATAAACCAATGGCTTGCTAACGCCAACGCCGAGTAGAATAGGATCTCGCGGGCGACTCAAAGCACGAGACTGGGCATGGACGGAACCTCGTGGGACAGTGAGGTGACGTGAATTAGAAATGGTTAGGGCGGCGGACGCATCGCTAGAGACGCGCTCGTAATATTGCGTTTAAATAATTTGCACTTCGTCGTATGGAAGACCAAGCGCATTTCCTCCGTTCTGCTGTGTCATTATATATTGGCTTGTGGCGTTGAAAGAGATATTAAGAACAGTGCATGTGAGGAAAAAGAACATTATGAAGCAGGACAGTAATAGGGCAAGGTTAAAACAACTTTTTTTATTCCACGTAATGTCACAATTATAACCGTTTATTATACACGTTTCGAACATGTCACGATTATACTCATCACAATAATGTTTGATTTGTGAGGGAATCTTTTTTTTTTTTTGTTTAAAACGTGAAGTACAATTTAAATTTGAATCATTGTAAAACTTCAATCTTGCTCAAGGTATGTCACGCGCTAATTTCAAAGCTTATGCCAAAATAACACGAGATTCAAATGCCATGAAATCAGGAACAGCTAATGACAAAATTTACGTGCTGTATTGTAACAGACAGATAATTAAGTAATTTAACAATCCATTTTCTGCTCTTTAACAAGTGACTGATATCTTGACGTGTAATACATAACATGCATTTTTTATTTGAGTTTACGAAGAATTTTATGCCCTTTCTCGGATATATCCCTGTGGTAACTCAAAGAGCAATCTATAATTGACATACAGAAATCCGTGTACATTGCTTTTCGAGTACAAAACCGGTGGGCTCAATGGGATTAGCGACTTACTGTAAAAGAAGGCAAGTAATAATGACAAAATCTATAATTAATTTTATATTTATATAATATATCAGTTTGTGTCCCCGTCGTGGCCACGTTGTCAGCGTGATTGCTCGTCACCAAGTCACCCCGGATTCGATACCCGGGCGGGGCAAGATAGAAATGAAGCTTTTCATTTCCATGTCTCAGTTTAAGTAGCTGTGGCGTAGGAAAAGTGCACCCCCTGCGGTTAATTATCGCAGTTGTAATACTCGGATATAGCAATCTGGATCTTATCTAGACGCTGTTCCTCCGATCTTGGTAAAATTTACTATGTGTCTAGTGAGTAAACTCACACAGAAACTGAGCCTTACTGGCACTCGTTATCGTAATCCAAAGTTGACCTAAACGAGAATACATGCATAGCAGGTTGTGACGAATAATTTGCGGTTCACAGATTAAAAATGCACCTGTTGATGTGAATCACTGGATACCATTTTGACGTGTTGCATCTAGGTGCGCACCGGTAAAATGTAATTTATTTGTAAAAATTATAATGATTGAATTGTGTACTGTATTTTTTTAATGAATTTAAGAAGAATCACGTTATGTTGACCACAAACTGCTAATCTCATGGAACCCACCGGTTTTGTACGGGAAAATCAATGTACACGGATTTGTCTACAGACCGCTCTTCGAGTAACTGCCGGCACATATCTGAGATATGGCATATAATACTTCGTAACGTCTAATATTTTCAAAAATGAATGTGTTATATATTAAATGTTAAGATTTCGGTCACTTGTTAAATGGCAGAAAGTAGGTTGTTAAATTATGTAATTATCTATTTGTCTATTTCAATACAGCACGTAAATTTTGCCATTAGCTATTCCTGATTTCAGGACAATTGAATCTCGTGTTATTTTGACTAAGGAGAAACCCGGGCAAAGCGAATACTCCCTATTACTCCAAATTATTCGTTCGCCACTCACCACGACCATAGCAAAGTTAGGCTATCTTGGATTAGAGAGCGGCTAACACTTTGACGAGGGGCCGTGTCACGCGGCGTCCACGGAGCTGAAAATTGTTTACGAGAGAAAGATTTTAATTTCACTAGGTAAGTGTATTAATCAGATTTTGAATCTTATTAGTTTATCATCCGTGTGTGTATTTTAATTCTGTTTATAATAATTTTTATCATATATTCAACAGGGGGTTGGAATCAATTGTTTTTGTATGAAATGGAGTAACCTAAAACGTTACCGTGTCGGGCAATGTGAATATTTATAAAGGTACTCACTTTGCCCGGCCTTCCCCTAAGCTTTGAAATTTGTCATACCTTGAGCAAGAT
Organism: Laupala kohalensis; assembly: GCA_002313205.1. Classification (NCBI taxonomy): domain Eukaryota; kingdom Metazoa; phylum Arthropoda; class Insecta; order Orthoptera; family Trigonidiidae; genus Laupala; species Laupala kohalensis. Next base: position 658,400 of record NNCF01126116.1, read on the forward strand.
TAAGGTTTTGAAATAATTTGTCAACTTTTTCATTCTTCTGTACGTTATTTGAATACCGCCTCGATACAGATATTACGGTATAGTTTCTACCTCTATTTCTTTCTTCAACCTGAATTTGATAGAATTTGCAAAGGAAGATTTTTGCTGTTCATGATTAGTTTTAGCATAGTTTTAATTAGTAGTTTGGATTTTTTTGTGCAATTATTTTACCATAATTAATGAACCAATTGATGATGAAAATTTTTAGTATTTTCAGTAATCCTCCCCATTCAGCTTAGAATTGAAAACAGTCTGAAATTATTATAGTGAGAATTCCCTATATTTAGTCGACTACTAATATTATATATATATATATATATATA
>NNCF01126116.1:658766-719235 GCA_002313205.1 Laupala kohalensis
GCATATATATAGTAAATGTATTCAATGGTTAGTTGATGGATACCACTAGTACTAATAATGAAGTACCGCTATGAACATTTCATTCATAAACATGGCCCAATTTCGTCATCTTTGCATTGTAGAGGAATCACAATACTTTTACCGAAGAGGTCTCTGACGGCCGGAAACGGCAACCCGACTTTCAGAATCTTGAACTAAGTTAGAGAAAAGTTTTCGCAATTCTACTGAAGAAAAAGTCAATAAAAATTAAGTAGCAAGCAAAATAAGGTGCGACGTATATGATCGGATGTGTTGATGAAGACTCAATTTTAAGCTTCAGAACCTAGTCTCTTCTGTATATACACCCGGTCGTCGCGTTGCTATGGAGTGAGAAATTAGCGGCAAGACCCGACCGGGTTCTCTTGATAATCGGTTTAATTCAAGAGAAGTAATTTGAATACAATGTACTTGGTCGAAACTGACCCCAATAATGCCATAAAAAAGCAAAGACTTGCTGTTTTTATAGTATTATTGATATAAAATCATACATAAATATTCATGTACCATTAAAACTAATATGGTCCATTTTTATTTTTATTGTAAATCAAATTCGTGTATCATTACCTCGTTTTTTCCTAAATAGTGTGAAACATTAAAGTAAATTACAATCATTCCTGTTCTGTGATATTTAACTCTTTCTTCGCAATTTGTCGGCAACTAGAAATTCTAACGAAAAATTAATTTCATGTCACAAACTTTCCAACAAAAACAGTTTAAACCGTCTGCACCATCTACGGAACTACGAGCAGAATTTTTTTCATAAAATATTTTTGATTTTATTAATCAAATTTTCTTTATTAAAAACAATGACACCTTATTAAATTATAAAATACTATATATATTTTGGGATATACATAATTTGTTAGTTGAGTCAGGAACGATCACAAGATATTGGAGGAATCAATTACCCGGTCTGCAAGAGTGATGTTGTACACTGAATAAATTTGTCAATTTAATATTAACTTTCAGCATTCAACTAAAAACAAGAAAATGCAACTTCGTAAGTGATAAAATGAATACAACGGTTAAAGGTTTTCTTCAAAATTCGTATTCTTAAATGAAAATGAAATATAATGATTGCATTTAAATAGATGACTCATTTTGTTGGCGGCAAATTCATTTCATAATGGAATTCTAACGAGAAAAGTATAGTGCCCTGAACGTGTGTGGTGTATAGATTACACAATTTTCATTTTAACTCCCTTCGCAGCTACTAATGCAACCAAAACACAAGTGTGTCGAGTTATACAAAATCTGCTTAACATTAAATTTATTTATCTTGGTGGTTTGGATATTGCGCATCATCGTAGTAAATACATGGAATATATGTCACTGATTATGCTCCGACCATTGTGGTATATACTGGTGTCTCACCACTGCTCTGTTATAATGTAAAGACGAAAATATCACACTGTTATTTCAGGCAGTTTATCCACGGACGTTGCATAAACGAGTTTATTTTTAATTTCCTTCTCCGCGGTCTTCATCATTTTGGTTCTCGCTTCATTCATGTTGTACTCTTTGCAAGCATTCACCTGGGTTCTTCAAGAAAGTTTCTTTTCCCTCTATATCTCAAGTTTGCAGGAAGTTCTCTTTGTTATCTTTTTCGTTGCTTGCAATATTCCCTTTTAATTCAATACTTCAATTTTCACTTATTCTAAAATGTTTGATCACCTAAGACTTTTGTTTTTCAACAATTCCTGGAATTTTCTCATTTTTCGTTCTTTTTTTTTGGGGGGGGGGGGTTTTATGTACCATTACTGCAGTTTAGTTTGAAATGAATCTAATGTTGTAAGTAATGTGTGAAGTTACTCTTGTACGTCATAATAAAATTTTAAAAGTTGATATGATACATAGCATCACAAAACAGAAAAAATTCACCAATTAACAGTTGAAAATTTTAGCCGCCTTTCTTTGTACAATTTGTAAAATTATAACGATAATAACAAAAGCGTATTGGCAAAAATGCAGTTACGAACTGCGTATGACCACGTGGAGGACAATATACTAATTTACTCTCCGGAAGGAAGAAAGGATCTATCCGATAAATTGCGTTCAAGGTCCCCAGGGCAGAGACAGGTTTAACATTTCAGCACACTCTTCAGATAAGAACAAATGTAGTTAGGTACGTTTTGTAATACTAACAGAATACCAATAAATTTGTATTTGATAAAACAAAAAAATTATTTCACAAGTAAGGATTATTATAAACTATATTTTATTTGAAAAATATTGTTGATAAATGGTTACTATTTTTTTAATAATACTTAACTATTAAAATAGTTTTAATAATTTAAGTTTTTAATTAAAATAAATTAAAAGAAACCTAATATATAAACAAGAATAAATGTACATAATAGTACGACTACATTTACACGCGTGTTCCTCGTTCCATGGTGTTATGGACTATAACTACCACCGTTAACGGCGTATGGCCACGCAGACGGAGAGATTTTGAATCTCTTTAAATCCGTGGTTAAAAGCTTTTTAATATGCAATTGTATCTATAATGTGAAAGAATTTACAGATTTTAATAAAAGAAGTTAATGAGACTTTCAGTTTCCTAATAAATATTGTTTTCAATATGACTTCGGATGATGTAAGTGGTGATATCATCTCTTATACTTTATCACACCATTGTTATAGTACTCTAGATACTGATTACTTTTCTCTTTTTTTTTCATGCTTGTTGTTTTTGACCTTCTTGCTTTTAATAGTTTATTTTTCAATGTACGCAACCTTGACATGGTTTTGTACATTATCTGTGTATCCCCATCCTGGCCCGGGTTTTTCTCCAGCTTTCCTTACAGTAGTGGCGGATTTTCTTTGGACAGGAATGTCATTAATACCTTTGTTTTATTAATTTCGATTTATTACTGCACAAATTTCTAGAATTTATATTGGAATTATAAGTGGATAACAGTACGTATTTATTAAATAATTTTTTATTAGTATTAAATTCACCATTGCCCTTGGGTCCTTGATCGGAATTGATGGGATGGTCCCTTGCTTGTTTCCAGAGAGTAACTTAGTTGATTGTCCTCCACGTGGTCGTACGCAGTTTCCAATCACTTTTTTGACCATCCTCTTTTTTTGTTTTAAGCTGTTGACAATGTCCTAGTAACTATTCTCACGGCACCTAATCTGTCAGTTCCTACAATTTGATTCTGATTAGTCTCTTTGGAATCGAATTCCGATTCTCTCTTGACACCCCTGGCTTACTTCAACAAAATATGAGTTTCCCCAGTTTTTCGAAAATGATAGAGCACCATCGAAACGTAACTGTAGATCATTCTATCAGTGTAGAAAGCAAAGTATGTAATATATTACTCGTTCGACTGCTCACTATAGCGATAAGAGAGAAACTATTGTTTTCGCTGCATGGGGTCACGTGTTTTTTCCGAGGACTACTGCGCACCTGAAACCACATGCTAGCATATGTGGCGACTGTTGTAGTTACAAATCCTTGTATAAAGAAGATGCAGTAATACTATTCATTGTTTTTACTTTTCAATTACACGCAGTGGGTAAGGAAAGTATTGTAATCGGTCAAAAAAAATTCAGACCTCTTTATATCTTTGCGATTTGGCTTCAGGAGAGTATATTTTTAAATTTTATCGATGATGTCCAATATCGTATGTGAGTAGGTATTTATGTTAATAATTTTGTTACTCCGATAATTCACGAACAAATTGATGCATTGAAACCAAACTTGAGATTTGACTTTGAATGCCTTGGGCATAGAAGCATATTTCTGGACAGCTCATACCGACATCATTTACTCACCGTGCTCCATATCCGGTTACTAAAAATTCAATTTTTTTTAAAAATGCATAGAATCATTATGATTATTCAGTTAATTATGCGTAAAGGTTGCTAAACCGTATTCCTGTGCGTCTCACCGTTACCGAGATATAGCGAAAAAATTTTCCGCAAAACATTTTTACGTGGAGATGATTTTCTTAAATCTGTCAATAAGGCTAAGAGTTCAGTGTGGAGGATAATTCATTTAATCTATACTTGAATGTGTTATCATATTTTGGAGTTTATCATGTACTGTGATAAATATTTTGAAACCGATTGATCATTTAAATATATCATCTTGTTTAATAATTATAATATATTATGTTGTTGTTTTGTCTTTTTCTTAAATTTTTAGCGTTATGTAGGATGTTTAGTACCATGAATTTTTGTAATGAATTTTAATTGGAAAGTTGAGAGGGGCACACTCCAGATTTGTATTATATTTTAAGTCATTTCGGCCTTCTGAGGAAAACACATAGCCTCGCAACACTTGTGTCAATACTTACCTTACAACACTTGCCTTGACGTCAACAGACAAATCCTGAATTCCACACGTAAGCACTCCATCGTTCAGGTAATTGCGCATTCGTCACCCTTCCCATCAATGGAACCTTGCTAGTTTCCTCAGTTGATTTTTCTCGTTGAGAAATTACTGTCTCTTTCTCAGTATTTATTTGTAATTATATGTTTGTGGCAACTAGGAATTAATGTTTTTATGAATTATTTCGCAACAACATTTATAGTATCATGTCATAATTTCTTTCTTTCAGGTTATCCGTATATTAAACAATGTCATTATACGGATAAACTATAGTCATCTAATCTTATAATAATTATTATCATATTATTATGAATTAAATAATTTTCTTCAATTTTAATACGTCAGTCACAAAATTGCGTTTATACATATTTGTAAGAGGACTAATAATGGCCGCCATGCAACCGAACAGAATTATATAGTATGAATTAATAAATAACAAAATTGGATAGAATGACACCAACTTCTTTATACAATAATGCGTATACTACCAACATCGAACCTCGATATACTGCTAGAAATTCATTTATATAATTCAGTACACTTCCTTCTTCAGGAGAAACAACTTTACTTTAACTAGTTCACTCCATTATCTGGCACTAAAAGCATTTATACCGGACGCTGAGGAACACTTGAGTTTTTAAGTAAGCGTGTTGCGGCACGCAGTGTGGACGTCATGGAAATTGTAAAGGCCATAGAATGTGTTTTTCGCATCAAAGAATCTCTCCCACTTTCACTGTTCGCTTTTCCAAACCCTCTCTTCTCCGAGTGACATGGCTCCGAGCACGTTGTGCTGTTAACCAGTGACCCATTGCTGCCGTTGCAATACGCCAGTACGCAATCCACAAACTTTCCAATAAATAACTTATCAGCACCGCACTCGTAGTATGGGAGAGAGAAATCAACCTTCTGAACCCTTCAAAACACCTCAACGTGATTCAAGCTCTAATAGCAGACACACTGAGTACTTTCAATACAGTAGATGTCATCAAATTAAGGATAAAAAAGTATTCCAGTTCAAAGAAATATATATCACTAACATTTACATTTTGACTCTCTTTTTTGTCTGTTTTTGCAAACAAATTACAGAATTACTGTATTCAGCTAACTGTTTCTTTAGACAAGATTACTTTGTTCAGTTTCTCTATATTTTTAGGTGGAAATACAAAAATGCAGTGATGATAACCAGTACTTGTAGGTAAAAATGTTAAAAGTATATTTACGTTTTTGAATTATTTTAATGATTTGCTTAATAATGCAACAAAATTTCTTATATTAATTACTATATTTTTATGACTGTACATATTTTCTTTGCAACAGTTTACATCATTTAGTGTGATGTAATACAAATTCAGGGGCATGTCATGTGTTGTGTGAACGGAAACTATCCCCTTCAATTAAAAATGTATTACTATCCAGAGCTGCTAATGACAATGCCATGACTTGTACAGAAAGCCATGTATTGGCAGTATATTCTCAAGAGTTAAAATGCCTACGATAAGGAATGAAAATAACGGATCCAACTTCTATATTCACACCAAAAATATTAATTTCAAAATGCTATACAGTATTCTAAAACTACATAATGAAATGGCAAACCCAAAATACATATTTGTACCAATGCAAAATAAATGATTCTCGAGTTAATTATAGTTAGTAAACAACATATATAATGAACAATGACAACTAGTCACTTTATTACATTTTTTATTCATCCACGTCCATAAATATTCGAAGCTAAAACCATCCAAAAAAAGTAATAATCAATGTAACAATCTGCATGACAAAATTTACGGTATGGCAAACACTCTGCGTCCCTGCGTTGACGTGTTAACATATTATATGATAAAATATATTTACATTAGAGCGTACATTAATATTTTTTCGTATAATAGTGACAGAGGGGTTGGCTCCCACAGTGTGATGTGACCACTCGTGTGTCATCGCCGTGCCCAACCAATTCGCGCCCACGACGCGAATAATTGTGTGGATTATTCACATGGACTGGCACGAAGCGGCCAGGCGCTCTCCCGCTAGCTTTTAATAGTTGTGTGAATCAGTGTTTGCATTTTGAGATGGCCGGAGCATGACTGAGGATTATATGCTTTTATGTTTGCTCTTTGTGATCATGTCTGACATTTAGGGATCTCTATTTGTTCAAACAAATGGCGAACATGAGTGCCGGGGTGGAAGGACAATTGTTCAGCATTTGGGTCATAAAGAGACTATGGAAAGGTTGAGTTGTGGAGGTGTCGGGATACAACGATTCAACGGGAAACGCGAATAGCACGAGTTCTGAATCTCGCATAGATAGATAATACTTTTCTTATTCTGAAATATATTTCGTCAGCTACGTATGAAACCTAATATAAAAAGTATCACAAAACGAAAGTTGATATTCATGTAACGACAAACGAAAATACTTTTGTAAACAATAATTCATTACGCAACTTTTATTTCTGAAATATAAAACCATTCCTTTACATTTCGTAGCATTTATATACTGTTTGGATTCAGTACTTTTTTAATTCACTTTCTGTAAAAGGTGAGAGAAAAATAGATGAACAATTCCAAGATGCAATATTCATACCGTTTGTATTCAGTTGTTTCGGAGGTTCAAATATTATATATTTTTGATGTAAATTGATTTTCTGTCCTTTGGGAAATCTTTGGAGAAACGGGTATATATTGCCTGAGAGCTTGGGATTCAAACATATCCTTTCTACCATAAAATTGGTTCAGAATATTTGAAATGATTTCGAGATTGTACAGAGTAAATGAAAACAGAAACTTCACATTCATAATTACAGGTTAATAAAGGTTGTTTTTACGAGAATCAAAATTTAGTATTATATGATAAATTAACGAAAATATTAAATTCTTGCTAATATGGAATTTTGACATTCGATAATTTTCTGCTTGATATCGTAAGTTGGGCAGTTTTATCCCTTCCAGGTATTTATACAAAATATACAATTTTCTGATATAAATATTAATGGAGGGATGCAGAGTATAATTTGAAAATATATGAATGAATTATGAAGAAGATCAATAATTGAACAAGAAATATATTATGGGTATATCTTCCTCAGCACATGTTACAAAGTATATTTGATGTACGAATAAGGATTCAACACCAAAACAAAAAGCGTTTTAAATACAGAGGTAACTTATCAAACTCATTTCTAGAAATCCAGATTTTTTGGTTCATTGTATCCATATTTTGAAAAACAAGGTATATTATTTTGAAGCTCAATTTGTTTCCAGTAGAAAATTACACATCATAAATTAAAAGACTCACTGTTAAGAGAGTATTCATTTTAATTCTATTTTGTTTGACGTTGGGAAATTAGTGGGAATGGTTTCAACCTCTTTCACGTCTTCTCTAAATACCTTGGAGTTCCACAAGGTTCTACGTTCAGTCTAAGCTTTGATAAGTTACCCCTGAGAGCCGGGTGAGAATGCAGGTATATTCGAACCTTCTCGCCCCGTCTGTTTGTGTTGGATAGTTGGTGTGGAGCGGCCCAAGGTCCCAGAGCAATTGTGGCTACGGAAGGGGGCGTCTTCCGGATCGTGACCGCAGTAGCGGAGAGAATCGACGGCGGCGCTTGTACAAGAGGAGAAGGCTGAAAGGTAACGACTTAGAAGCGACGTCTGAGTCCGCGGCAACAGTCACGTTAGCGGTATTATTGCCGGATGTATGGTCAGGATAATGACGCAGGCTGAGGACTGTCACAAATGGAGAAGCATCGGCGTGTCTGCGGAATGGCTATGGAACAGAGGGATCCAAACGAAAACTGGTTACTGAGCGTGTTCTCAGAGTATTTATATAACTCACGTTAGCTCTTCCTCAGCGTTTGGGTTCATATATCCCCGTAATTTTCTCTGAAACTGAAACATTCTTTTTGAAAATTTGGAGAGCTTAATAATCTTGTTTGGTAAACCCAACATTTTTCTCTTTCAGATTGATGATGGAATAAACCGATTGCTACCAAGAACGAAACCTGCCTAAGCTATCGGAAAGCATTCAAACATTTGCGTCGAGATAAATTCCGTGGAGCATTATAGTAGTATGACTTGCATTTTTGTAGGGGGGAAATTAAAAGAAATCTACACAAACTTGTATGCTTCACATTAAATAATGCAAACAATTGTTTACCCACCAAATTCCTTTCTGTCTGCAAATAACTACAGGCAAATTATTATATTTATTTGAGGTGGCATAACAATAATTCTCAATCAAATTTAACACGTAATATAGATATTTTAGTTGGCGTACATCTGCAAATATTTTAAATGAAAAAGAGAACAATAAAATTTTCCTGACTGTCGGAGGTATATTAATAAAACATTATAGTTTATGCAGCAAAACTAATATGAATCTGAGGAATTTTTTCAAATAAATAAGTATTAAAATTGATATTAATATTAGTTTCAGCTTTCTTCGACAAAAATAAATTATTTATTTATATGTCAAATAAAATAACTGTCATCAAAATGTAATTTCAATTAACTTAAAACAAAGTATGGATTTTTAAAGTAAATATCATACTTTCATTAATTAATTGAGATAAAATAAAAGTTACAGACTATACTCGAAGTCGTAAAATGACAAATCTAAGACTCACTTTACGTCGTGTCAAAGTTTACCTTGTAACTACATAGTAATACTTTACTCCTTAGGAATTATATAGTATAATTTTTAGTATTATAATAGAATTGAAACATATACATTCCTTTTTTAGATGGTTTGACGCAATATGAGGTTAAATACATAATCAGGAGGAAGCCGATAGGTAGAACAGGCGTGGGATATTTTGGAATAGTTTGTGTTTGGCTAATAAAATCGTACATATTCACATCACACACTAAGAAAGCCATCAACCTCATTTACAGCTCTCTATCGTACAAATCAAACTATTTTACTTTTTATAATAGGTTAACAATTTGGAAGTCCTGTTCATTACATGAGCAAAAAAAGTAATTTATAACAGCCACAGATAAAAAAAAGAAAAGACACAAAGGAAAACGTTCATTTCATCATTTGAAATACATTAGATGGAGTCACATATAAGTGGAAGAATTGGTACAACATTGAATTTGTAACATATTGTAACACATGTAGTCGAAAGAGTAAAATGCTATTCACAAACCTGTGAATAAAATTTGAAGAACACGCATTGTTTTATTACATGTTGTAATTTCATCTCTTTGCATAGACCACGAAAAAGTGGAAAAAGTTTGTTAACTTTCAAACATTATAAATCTCTTGGAGAATGATAACGGATTGTCAATATTACAGTACGTCTGAATATTTGTTGGTGAACGAGAACATCTTACAGAACAGAAGTACATAGTACTTACCCTGAAAAGAATGCAAAGCATCTCTCGCCTGCAGCAGTATGCTAGATTAGTAAAGTTCTAGCTTTCTTTTGTGGTGCCGTTGGGTTAGTGGAAGCGCCCGGAAGAACAACGAAAGCTAAAGAGATGACCTACTTTCTCGCTCCAGGACCCAGAGTGTCGGATTATACGAAGCAGTTGCCCCCGAGTGCCCCGGTGAAATAATTTCTCATAGGCAATTACCACTGTGCAGCAAAACTTTGCGCGCGCAACAGGCCTGGAGGAAAGTGCGGAATGGAAGGACGGAAATGATACGACTACAAAAGAGCATGAATTAAGCAAAGAGCCCGTTTATCACATACCCTGGATTTTCATATAAGGAGAACATCGTGTAACGGTCTGTTGAGTAAGACGCAGTGCATGCTGATGAAACATGTTGCATGTGACGCGTTTCATAGGAACGTGAACTCCAATATAATCCCGTTTCATGAAAATTTCTTAATAAATAAAGATATTTACTCTCAAAAGAACACTTGCACACTACGTATGACACCGTAATTATAATATATCTGTTGTATAATGTTTCTCTTCGAACAAAGATAATTTTCAACCACCAGTAGATGATTGCTTTTAGCGTCAAAGAAAATTTTTCCCTTCAATCTCTAGTAATACTTCAATGGATATGCATGTATTTCTTCCGTGCACCCTACACGTGGAGAAGATATGTGATAACTTTCGATCAGGTGAAAATGGCGCCAAACCGGAAAGCGAACCCGAGACCTACTTTGGTTAACCTGTAGGGCCTAACACTGCGGTATGGGCTCTAATGACCTCGATGTTGACGAGCCCTAAAGCCCCACAAAAAAAAAAAAAAAAAAAAAANAGTTATCGCATTTTAATGGTTACTTCTCTATCACTTCTTCGAGCTTCATTTTAAATTAATTATACCTTCTGAAATGTAGTTCCAGCTCTTTTTGAACGCATTTATCACTAATATCCAATATATCCGTCATGTTGCATGAAATTTGTTTCCATGAAACCATTTTTGCGCTTTTCATGAAACGTGCGTTGCACTTAACTCGATGTGTACGTTCCAGTATATTTAAATAACTTTGGTCGTTGTAAATGACGCGAATCACTTTAGTTAACTTACACATTTCCCTTATCCTAGCAAAAAAAATTGAAGTGCAAAACCATTGCTTACACTTGTTTACATATTATTCTCAGTTTATTTTTCTATTTTTAAAGTGAATTGAAATTAATAAAATATTTATTAAAATATCAATATAGAAGAAAATAATTATAAGTAAAAAATTGAAGTATTATGTAGGAGCAATTTCATATCTCGTTTTGTTTTCAGTTCTTCCATTTCTCTCAAGGCTATCACATCCATGGTTTCAGTTTTTCAAAAATGACTAGGTACATTGACATATGGTTTTAAAGTTTCTTACAGAAACTGTAACCTAATGTGGCAGTGTAGTAATGAAAAAATATTTTACTATCCAAACTTTCAAGCGAAATAACCAGTACGCGAATGTAATACGAACTGTTCAATCAGAATCTTGACTAAAATGTTTATACATTCTTGACTAAAATGTTTATACATTCTTGACTAAAATGTTTATACATTCAAATCACGCCCTCTGAGCTGATATGAATAAAAAATAAGTTATACGTATATTATGTCAATATGAGTATTTCACGCTCTGACCAACACGAAGGTACTACCAGCGATAGTTCAATTCAAATGGGATTCTTTCTTAACTCGCTTAATTGTCATGGATCTTCTCTTATCATAGGCTTAGTTCATTCTCGTGTCACCTGCAATAACCACTCAAAATCACCTATCTCATTAGGTTCTTGGTCAGGTTGAGTGCACGCAGAAATGTTGGGCTGGGCAGGTTTCCGGATTGTGAAGTACTTGTTCTTTAATATTTGAGTATACAAACAAATAACACTTTCTTTACATTACTTTATGTGCAATTGGTTAAACGTTTTTAAAATATTATTTCATCTTACACATCAGATTAAACTTAAATGAATTATAGATCATGTTCCACGACAAGAAATAGACAATACCATCAATACGAAAAAGTTTATAAACATGAGTAAAATTGTCATTTTTGAGCGATTCAAAAGTTGATAACAAGATTAGAAGTAAGAATACACTCCTTTCTTGCCAATTTTAAATATGAGCAAATAATTTTTATTTTCTTTATTATACCATGCTATGTTTTATACCATGTATGTTCTATTTTGCTACGTTGTAAAGTTTCTTATAAATATATGAGACTCACAAAACGGATACACTTGATTATTATATCGTTAAGATAGTACGTCAAATAAACTAAAAAATACTAGAATGTATTTATATTCTAACGTCTTGATATTATGACTGTAAACAAGTGGGTAAAATTTCAAGACCTTCACGAGAATAGTGTGCGAGTTATTGCTATTTGGATTTAGAATGATTTCTTTCAAATTTTCTTTCAAAAAGACTTATTTTGAGCTATTTGTTGATGAAATAAAATTTTAGAGACTACTTTTCCCTTAAAATGAGATGATCTTAGAGACATTTATAATATAACAAACTTCGGTAGTAACCTCAAAAATTTTCATCAGTTTACGCGTTGTTTGTATGATATCTGTGGTTTATTTGAAACAGTCTGAGATATGAAGTACAATGTTACAAACATTAAAAAAATAAAATATAACTTATATATAAGGAAAATAAAATTAAGTGTGATATTATATACAATCAATTATTAATATCTGCTATTTGTTCACTAACAGTCACGCATTACCAATTTTAATATTAATTTGTTTATATTATATGTTATCTTGAATTGGATGGACGACGACGACGTTTCAAGGTCCAGATAAGACCTCCTCTTCAGGTCTAAGTTTCTAGTCTATTATGCAAGGAAAAGGTTTTTGTGAGGACAAATCGTCAGTACTCTAAAATATCAGAATATTTTATTCATTGTCAACTTGTACAAAATAATCATTACAGTAATATAATGATCTATAACTGTTTTGTACACGTTTGTTTTGTACGTGGTTCGTTTCGCTCATGTTAGTTTAGTAAATATATTACACAATTGGAATAAAGGTTTGTCAACCTGCTTATGAAGAACGACTGAAAGATACGACAATATGCAGCCGCAATAAAGCTCTCCGGAACGATCACGAAGTATACTAAACACGGATAGAGCGTCAGTAATGACTTGACTCCTCGAACCTCCTCAACTACGAAATAAAAGACAATATCATATGATTCATGACGCAAGTGGTTGAGAAGATACATTTTTCAATAGCTGTAACTTATAGTTATAGTTCACAACTTTTCATTAACATATAATTTCATCAATTTAAATTTAAATTATTACGCCAGAAAATCATAAGATACATTTTAAAAAGGAACTGTTGAGTAACCGAGGGGGCTGAGTGTTGTAGAGGCGAGCGCTACCCACCGACAAAGGGTGCGGTAACCGCCTTTGAAAAATCGAAAGACCGGCACTTTTCAAAAGTAATATTGAATAAATTAATAAAAAGTCTTTCAAGGAAGAAGGTTCTGCGCAGTAGCCCACGCGGAACCGGAAGATATAGAAATGACAAACATAATGGGAAACAGGTCAAAATTAACCAGGGATCACTTCGAAAAGATTTAACGAAGGCGTGGATGAAGAAGCATTGAAATTCGAGGGAGCAGTTGTTGGGGGCATTTAGAGACGGAGATCAGAAATGCAAAAAGTTAAAAATTGGGAAGTTAAAGAGGCCGAGGACTCATTAGGATCAAAGTGGATCGACACGGCGAAGGACAAGAGAGCAAGAAGCTTGTGCCGACGCAGAAAACGAACAAAAGGCGTGAGTGACGGAGCGTGGTCACCAGGGGACATGCGAACATGATCAAACAAGAAGAGCCGGGGGTTCTTTAGCAGGCGACCAACTGTCATTCGACATGGCAAAAGTAGCGACGCAAATGACAAGGACAACGGGAGTCTCAAGACGCGTGGATTCCTCAAAGGGGCGGGGGATTACGTGATCACGCCGTGGCGTCGCCAAAAATTACCAAGTTTTAAAATAGGGCATTGCGATTAGACGAGGACGTGCAGACGTTACAGGCATAGAGCCTATTAAAATGACTCCACGTGGAGTAAGGGAATGCGATAATTGGCTTAAGAGACCACGTGACGTGAGGATGGGCGTGACTGTCTCATCAAAATTTTTCGGAGTAGAGGAGATGGGTGTTACTTAATCAGATGAATGAGATCAGTGAGAGGAGAGAGATCATAGAGATCACAAAGATGATCATGATGATCTGAGAGACAGACTTCGAACTTACTAACATTGTCTTTAGTGAGACATATCTTGCTTACATGTTACGTGTTACTTAGCTTGAATCATCCGAGTGATCTTAGACAGGAACGATTATAAGTGATCTCACGAGTTGGTGAGTTATCACTTCGCATCATTTACTCACGAGTGCGATATCACTTGCTTCAAATTGATTTTCAGTTCTCGAAACGTATTAACTTTCGACATCGAGATCATCCCGGTATTTACGATGACGAATAACTCAACATCACATCAGATGACTCACAAACCATCAAGTCAGTAATTAGTTACGGTCTTGGAAAAGTATCTCGGTATGTGTTTCGGTCGCTATCCGGAAGATGGTGAATAGGACAAAACGGCCAAGAACTCTAATTAGGTCGCGTAATCACTGCGAGGTGACTGGTGACAACCGTAAACGCATCTACGAGGGGCGACTTCTACCGATCAGCTGCGAAGGTAAGGACGGTCGTGGCGGCGGGCAGCTCAGAGGTCATCGAGCCCGACAACCACCCGGCACGGCCATCCTGTTTCGTGAAGGGCAGCTCACCTATTATCATTTGTCAATGAGTTAAGGTAACCTAGCATGGCTGGCTGCGTCCACATCTTGTCTATGCGAGCAGTACGTAATGAAACATGAGTACATGTGTGCGCCATTACATTGAACTTTCAATGGAAGACAGTAATGTCTCAGCTATTAATCAGGACAAAATAAATTTGTTTGGCAAGAGATCAATGTGTAAAGAAATTATTGGATGAAGAAAATATGTTGGGGACTCATTAACACACCCACATATCTGTGTAAAAAGTTGGAAAAATATAAAGCGTGTGACTTTTGGGGAGTGATAAAGGTATTTGTGAGCATGTGTAGATTAGTAATGTTAGTTATTAGAAATGTAGCAGATATTCAAATAAAGTCAGTTTTATTTGGAAATGCGAGTATTTGATACCTTCGATGTTTTTTCATTTTTGATAAATGAGCAGAATTCCGCCAGTCATGAAATTCATCCATTAGGATTTTGATTTAAATGAGGAGGGCTGGTAATGAGTGTTAACCACCACACCATCCATTTAATTACGTTCTAATTGTCGTTCCCATCGTGGGAATTGATTAAAGTAGAAGGGCAATGTTTAAACAAATGAGTGGACCTTCAGTCATTTTAGTTATTTACTTACGTTGGTAGTGGTTAAGCTTACCAGAACACCCTGGTTCAATTAATTATATCATCAATTTTAAAGAATCCTTTTGTTTTATTCTGAAATAATGGGATTGATAGACCGTTTCCTCCCTCTCAAGATTTAATAATAAACAATCATGTACAGTTGAAATTGTTTCTAAGTTATAAATTAATATTCAATTCAAAAAATTGTTAAAACTAAGCTAATAAATACTCTCAGTATAGACCATTAAGTTTTCTCAAGAATTTATTTACAAAACAGGGGATATTACATGATGTATAAAATTTGCTCGATATCTGAGGTGAAGTATATCTAAAAGTTGAGTTTTAGAAAATGTCTTCTCGTTCCAAATGGTATTTCAGTTGTAATTGCGTTTGATGGTTCCTACGTGAGGGGAAAGCTTACTGAAAAAAAGTACGCTTGAGGTGCAAGCTTACCGTAAGTTATCCACTGAAAACTTTTAAATCATATTAACGGGCACGAGAGCTAACTCGTCAGTACCAGCGCAAAAAAGAAACTGTTCCAGAGTTGGGAAGCTGCAGACAAAGCTTTTATTACCGTAACAGAAAGAAAACTCCTTTTATATTGATGGAGGCTATTTATTTCTTTTTATTTATCTTGCTAATCAAGTTTCACATAAATGTTTATTTGTGAAAAAAAGTCAAGAGTTTCAAATTTTTATTAGTTATTGTATGAATAGAAAGAATCGAATAAAACCTAAATAGATCGCAACTAATGTATATTTATATCACTAATGTTTTTTCATATTCTTGTATTTTGCAAATTGTTATTGCAAACCATATCTATCAAGTAGTCGCAATACATTATTGAACTGAATCATAAATTGCTCTCTGAAATATCAGGCCATTTGAATGCGTTTAACCTTTCCATTAAAAAATTAATCATTTCAGATTGAATATTATACAAACAACATTTCCCCAAAAATGTTTCATTTCCATTAACTCGTTTTCAAATTGACATTCGTGGTGCAGCGAAAGGCAAAATTCAAGCGCTCAGCCATGGTGAAATTGAAATAACAACACGGGACTTCTGGTCAAAGAACACACAAAATAGTAAAACGCGATTTATTATTCACGTATGAGTGCGTGGCTAAGCAAAAGGCTCAATGTATGAAATGGTTGTCACGTCTTAGCGTGTGACAGAAAAGAGTGTAGGAGCTTAAAGACAAATAAATTTTGTCGTACTCCTGACAAGGAAATGATCGAAGATATGTTGAAACATGCCCAGACTTCTTTTAGTAAAAGTTTTCCAAAATAAGAAGCCAACATGAAAAATATTGCACACTAATATGCAGTGAGAGTACTTTTTATGAGGTTGTGACATCTGTTCTCAATGACAACTAAACTAAATAGACTATTGTTGAAGGTACAAAATATAGAAATAAATTCTGTATGTTCTTAAGAATTCTATTTCATTTATTTCGTTCCGTTATGACACAATTTTTTGTCACGATCTTTATTCATTGCGAACTTAAAGACTTATTTAGATAGTTTTTGTTTTGCGAGAGTATCTAATAAGTATTAAAATCATTCCCACCATAAATCTGTTTTTTTCATATTTTTGCGATACATGCTTTCAAACAGCTTGGTACCACCGAATTGGGACATAGATGTTACTATAAGTTTAATTTTATCTCCTGGTCTAGTAAACTTACAACAGTCTAGTCAATATTTAATGAGAATTCTTTTGCAATTGCCTATATGAGGGTTGTACTTCAAACCTTCCTTATAAGCATTTTCGTTTGGAGTTTCCAACAAAGTAACAAAAATTATTCCTGTGTGTCTGAACATCTAATATTTTGCCTTCGTATTAGTTATTATGAAAACTTTTGACTAAATAACATTAGGGTAGGTTTCAACCGTCACCTTTGACAACTCCTTGTGAATAATTTCATCAGTGCTGATGAGGTAAAACGCTTACAAAATTCTGGTCAATAGGAAGATTAAGCATACTTGCTTTTTAAAAGTTAAAATGAAAGTTGTAAATAGCAAACTTCTACTTCTAATTTTTAAAGAAAGGTAAGGGCACATATAGAAAGCAAACGTGCGCAAGTTCGGTACCCTGCGAGTACGAGTAGATTGTCTCAGAAAATATCCTGTGTCACACTAAAGTCCATCAACGTCAGGATGACGTTAAGAAGGCCATGCGACTATAAGAAACGTGCCAGATCCAACGTCATTCATATGATGCATAGCCGGTCCTGCTCGAAAATGCGACAGAGCTAAGAACTTGGAAGAGAAAAGAGGAGAGTGTAGGCTTTTTAGTTACTTTCTCTCGAGGTTTTACGTTGTACAGTTTCAGTATATCAGAGTGTCATGACATTTATCACCATACATGATCCTATGGTA
Organism: Laupala kohalensis; assembly: GCA_002313205.1. Taxonomy (NCBI): domain Eukaryota; kingdom Metazoa; phylum Arthropoda; class Insecta; order Orthoptera; family Trigonidiidae; genus Laupala; species Laupala kohalensis. The sequence goes on from NNCF01126116.1 coordinate 676,371, forward strand.
AAATGTCGTCTTTGTTTTAGGACTAGTGAAATGTGAGTGGTATTGAACGGTTTTGAAAGTTGTAGTTTACTCACCGTGTTTACACAAAACATAGAGCTCCAACACACCTTTGGGTCTACATCCACCTCTGCTAACAATTCACCAACAAGATTAAAGAGGCAATAAAAAATACAGTTTATTGTTGAGGTAAAAATATCAGATTGGATGCTATAAGTTATAAGAGATGACTTTTTATTGGTTAGATCAATAATGCATTGAATTGCTAAGAGAAATTTACACTATTCAATAATGCGAATATTTATTCGTTGCTTCAATATGGAAAATAACGAAAAATGAAAAATTATAAATATAGAATACTTATTTCACCCATTCCCCGAGTCCAGTTCCTCGCAGTCGACAGCTGACGCCCGCATTCAACTGTCTACAGCTTACTTGGTCTGCAGTGGCGGTCTCTGTTCGTGGAACTGGGAAACTAATCCCTTCAACCATTTGTCACTGGATCATGCACTCTCTCTCACCTCGGTGGGCTCCCGAGGGAAACTAATATAAATAATATATCTTTTAAGCGGTAATCTCGATTTTGCTTACACTGCTCAGGCGCGAGGCACGCCTGTACACAGCAATTGACTGCCTGCTCCAAGTTCCTTCTATCCTTCACCTGCACGATCGTTTCAACCGGGTATCTTGTGGAATTTTCGAAACATAAGCTGGCGCTGACAGCGAGGTACTCGGTTGGTGAAATTTGACCAAGAATTAATAATAACATAGGTGTTTCGGAAGTGGGCGGCAAGTGTCATTCTCATTATATAAATTTATAATCCCGGTAGATCGAGGTCAATAGAGAGCCAGGTGCAATTCTATTCCGAGTTGACTCATCATTTGTTGACTTAGCCTCTCAAAGTCTGTCAGGATGCAAAGGAGAAATATTTGAGATAGTCAGAAAAAAAATAATGAAGAATTTCTGCAACTGATAACGTGTCGACAATGAGTGATTTTGACGTTCTCGCATGAGCAGCCGTGCGCTAAATTTTCTGATATACCAGCCGGAATGAAGGTAAGTGAATTTTACTTCCCTGGTGTAACTAACCTACATACCCTGTTGACTCAAAGTAAAGGTATGTCGATATTATATAAATAGCCTATCTTAAGGGAATTTTAATTACACAGAATTTACTAAAATGGCAATTATTAAAAGTGATTGACTCAGAAGAGAGCATTACTCCTATTTCAGAAATGTCAAATTGTTTAGTCCTGGGGAGCTAATATACTCCTGGTTTTAATCAAGGATGCAATAAGCAAATGAGTAATGTAAAAATCCTTTATTTAATAAAGGCGTTTTCCTGAATAAGAACATGATATTGAGACCCACCACTTTAAAGTTGTATTGGATGGCAAGATAGAATTGAAATGAGAAAAGTTATTTGATATCACGCAGAGTTATGTGGTTTTGCAATCAACGCAATTTTATTTCCGATTTAAATGGGTGCCCTTCCAAATAGTACTACATTGCACATAAACTGTTGATTTTAAATTTAAGGGGCTTGATGGTCGAACCGCCCTACCTTGAGAGGATTTTAGATGACACAGAAATTAATAATCTCAATTCTAAAAGTGATCACACTGTGTCTGCAGATACATTAGAACACAAGTATGTAACTTTAAAATGTTAATAAACATACGAAAATATAGTGTTTTTAGAAACTGCAGTAAATTACGTGTGTTTTTATTTTATTGTTGTTTCACTCGGATTAGAATGTTCATTTATTTCCTCCGGCATACCACATAAACAATTCTTCATATAAGTTTGAGAATTTCTCATTACCAATATTTATAATTTTATTTTTCTCGGTAAAAATCTATCTATTTATAATCAGACAAATATTTATTATAAAAAAAACATTTTGAAGTACATTCTAGAAAAATTGTCTATGGAACATTTCCTCATTTCCATATTTTTCACTTACTAACTAACTTAATTGTTTATTGGACTTATGTCTACATTAAAAATTAAAAGAAATAAGGCATGTAAATATCTCGTGCATATTTTTAATTACAAACCCAACTTTTTATTACTATTTTTTATTCTACTCTATTTATATCTAAACGAAGCTCTAGGGTTAAGACACCACAAAGGAGGCTGTTTCCTATAAAACATCATAATTAACAATATTGATGAAAAAATTGACAAATTCATTAAGTTCAGTTAAAATTATTCGCATTTGCGAAAATCATTTTATTATTAAATGTTATTTTATTATTAAAATTGTATTTTCTGTTATAATGAATTGTATCATTGTACGCCATCCTTAAATTTGTTAATGCCCAGAAAATCGTTTCTTCCACTAGCAAAGATACGAGAGTAGAAGGAAAGCAAAATTTGTCATTACAAAAGAAATGTTACCTTTTAGATATAGTAATGCTGTTCCCTTGAAATATCCTTATTACTCCGGAACTCCTAAGGATATGATTAACCCAGTCTCTGTTTCCGGCCGCCTAATTATCATACGAAGGTGTTCATTTCAGCCACATAGCACACGGTGAGTCACCTCTATCTGAGCTGGTGCACGTGTCTCCAATGGGTAGTGTGGCCTGCCCCGAGGTGTCGTTACCTGCCGGTCCCGACCTCACAAGAATGAGACTCCCTTAGATGGAGCCGACATTCACGGAGATTACCTTTCGCTCCACAGCACAACTTGCCTTTCGTCTACCCTTTTACTTACGGCTACGTGGTACTACAGCAGATTGCTATTGCTTTCAACATCAAAGCCTACGACGAAATGCGTATGAGAATATCACGTTTTCTGCAGAAACGAGTAAAATGCAATCAACTTGAAATCGATTTTCTTTATCAATCTCATCTGATTATCTCAAAAGTGAAAATTTATTTCTAGGGTCCTTCTTTTAGGTTATGCTCATTTTTTAAATTCTTCTGCGAAAATATTCTAAACTAGGATTGTCCAAGTTCCTATTTCTTTTTTGAACAATTTTGTATTTTTAAAATAATTTAAACCAAGATTTTAATTGCACCCATTAAATTTCAATTCAAACCAAGTTTTTTCATTAAAAAAAACATTAAAAAGTTGTTCAAGTAGACTCTTAATTTATGAAAACGTATTTGTATATACGGTCGTACTAGTATTTTCATTTCCTGAAAAGAAGTCTTCATCTACACTCTTTACTTCCTATTCATTACGAAAAACTAAACGCAATAATATATAAGGTGACGGTGAGGTTTTCAATTTCATCTAATTTCAAGAAACACAATGTTTTCCTCTATAAGATGCAATAAAAATTCATCTAATAGAAGATGTATTTATGTATATTATTATCTTATGAAGTTATTGAATACATATGACACGGGGGTTACTGAAAGAAATAAATGCTCTTAAAACAATAGGTGAAATTTGATCCCCGCTCGTGTAGTTTTCATGTGGGATAGAAGAAATACGTTTTTTTTATAGATAAAATGGAATGTTATATATGAAATCTACACGAGTGAGGGTCAATTTTAACATATTTTGTCTCTGCCGTTTTGAATTTTTCTGTACTCTCAGTGACTTAAGCGATAAAATCATGGACCAAAATCCGTTACCATATTTCAGTTGTTATAGAGATCTGAGTATGAGGACGGCCAAACCATTCTAATTTATTGTTTCTACACTACAGAAATTAAAAAAAAGACCGGTTTATGAACAAAGTAAATTTCGAGTATTTATTTAAACAATATTCCGTTAGTTTAATTCAGAATATATACAAGAAATATTTCATAGTTTCATTCACAAGATTGGTCGAATAAGCCTCTCTCAAAAATTGATTTGTAATATTTTCAGAGAGGTATTTGTGTGCCACCAAGTGCAGAGCAAGTGCTGTATTTTCCTAATGTAGTGCAGAGCACGAGACGTATTTGAAAAAAGAAAGCATTGGTTTAAAAAAACTTAGTTAGCAGAAACTATTCTCATGAATGAAGCATTTGCCAAAGTTTTACCTAATTTAACGGGTTACGGACCGTAACAGGTCTTCTACTTCTGGTATTCACTTTTTCTTCCTAGTTTGGCTAGTTGTAGAAATAATCGCTTTGCGATTTTGTAATCTTATGTTTTCCGCGATTTTGTAATCTTATGTTATTGAAAAAGTCATACGTGCATCGTACCACTAATATATCACCCAGCGATGTGGGGAATAATTCACGAAAGAAAGATTCTCGAAATACAAGATTTTTTTTTTTTTTTGAAATTACAGAACATAGCACAAATTTCATAGTGAATAGCTTGGCTGTATGATTGGGGACCGTAATTATTTCCAATAGGTATGGACGCAAAGCTATGTAACACTTGAATAGTTCATGTGTACCAAAACAAAACCAACAAGTGATAGAAATACACCATGTTTCTTCCATCAAGTTTGTGTTTGTCATGATGGTCTGTGGCTTCCCACTTTTACATGCATTTTAATATACAATCAGACACTTCCGCGACCTGGTTCCCGTCCACCATGTCAGCCATGAGAGCGCCACAAACATCCTCGATTGTGGTCACGATTTTCTTGCATTTTTTTCTGCAAAAGTCGTACTGATACAATATGAGGAGTATGATCAAGTATATCGTGAAATACAGCACATTTTGCAGTCATTTTAATTCTGTTTTCAGGTTGGGAACTGCAATCTTCAAACAGAATGCGCTATAAATTATAGAAAATAAACCGATAGTTCGAAAATTCCATCCTCGTGTATTTCTAGATAAAATGTTTGTAGAATGAGAAAGAAAATAAATTATATGAGCTTTTATTTCATTATATGTAGTGATTTTGTCTTGTTTGTTTGCTAAATAAATTCTGACCTTCACCCATGCATAAATATGCAAAAATATTTTAATGTACTACTAAAACGTATTAATAGGAAAAACTAAGTAAAGCAAATTGTATACTAGCAAGTAGACATTAGCAATATATCACCACACAATTTTGTTCGCAGAGAAACAACGTTTCCCTTCAACATACAGAAACTCATATCACTAACCACTTTACTTACCCCTTATCCAATTTCTGAAACGACCGACAAACATAAACGAAACGCAATTCCCAGTCAGTAGAATAATATTCAGGACATGAACATCCATTCTCATGCATGTAATACGTTGACGCGTATTTCAAAGCTTAGTTGGTTTTGTAACGAGATTTATGATAACAACCAATATAACTGCCTCAGTATACCGACATTAGTCTTTGAAATGGGCAACTTTTAGGAGGTATTAAGCGCACATTTTCAACTAAATATTACGATAGAACCAGTAATTCTCTCAATTTCACTTCGTCACTTGTAGCTTTACTGTAGAACCCCTCTTTATCGGTCTCGGATCCACTGACCTATCCTGTTCAACAGAGTTATTTTCTGTTTCAGCGTATAATAGCTGGCAGGTAGAAGCTCAAACATTGATTGTTTTTTCTAGAGTGTTCCTGGAAATTAAAACGAGGTGACGCGACGTTAGGTGTGCGACGTGTTTGTGTTGTGGTGATGAGAACGGGGGAGGGAGTTTGCAAGTTTGATTCCCCTCTTGCTTCCGAGTCAACTTTTCAATGAATCAATATATAAATATTTTTATTTTCTTATTCATCAATTGTTACGTTTTCGTTTACGTATGTAGGCATGTAACTTACATTCAGTACACTAAAATGTAGAGGAGACGTCACATTTGCTTGTTTATTCGAGATAATCTGATGAAAATCACCTATTTGAACGAAAATCGATTTTTCACTGGAACCTCTTATTAACCGGTTACGCATTAAAGAGTACAAACAGGTTACATAGTATATCTTAATATTTCTATATATAACTCATAACGTGAACAATAATATTTTAGAATATAGAGTAATTTAGATTTAAATAATTATTCGAATTAAAAAATATTAAAATAACAGTGAAATTCCCGATACAATAAAATTTAAAGAAAGAGTGGAGTTACGTCCAAACAAAATTTCAGAATATTTTCCGTCCTTTTGTTTTCGAATATTGTTTTCATTACGTTCATGACATAATTATATTACTGCGCCTTACTTAAACATTGTTGTATTTCATTTACAAAAAAAAACACAAGGAAACGCCATGACCACATTATAGTCGTAAAAAAGTAATAGTATAATCTAAAACTATGGGTTTATCATCTTCAAAATATTTCTCAATTTTTTTTAAGGTTTGATTTCATTTCACGTTCAACAACTTCAGTTTTGATTTCATATTCCTTTATGTTTGAATGAGTGATGAACAATTATTGAATCATATTTCTTGACATTAAACGAAAAGGCTCATTTTAAACCATTCTTAGTATTGTCAATAAATAGGAACCACCCACATGGAAATTATTCCAAGAGATTTGATACCGGAAGAATATTGCCAAAACAGATGAGTAAATTCGCATACGTTTTATTCACTTATTCCTTAAAAATAGGTTTATAAGTTTGTAGTGCCGTTCTAAAAAAACTGATTATGAAAAGCTTTTTACATTTTGGAATCAACGGCGAACGATGTACAGTAAACTCAAGATTTTATCAACGACTCAGATTATCAACGATGTTATCTGTCATTTACAAAAGTTTTTGTTTTTAATGTAAACCCATTATATTTTAATATGAAGTTTTTCATATTAAGAATCAGGGGCATATTGAATTGAATTAAAAGAAGACCAATAATAAAGTCTATTATCGAAGATTTCTGTCATCGACCAATAAATAACACCGCCAATTTAGATCTTATCTCGAGTCACAATCAGTTCAAACGTTTCACGCACTAAATAAAAAATATTTTTCATGGTGTGTGTTTGCCAGTGAGATGATAGAAGATGATAAAAGCGGTGAAATAGGCAGTCTCAGCGAGTTTAGCAATGTTGTGAGGGGCTAATGTCTGCTCCCGTTGCACTGTAGAGGATTATCGCTACGGGCCGAGAGGAACTCCGAAGCTACTACAGCATTCAACGACGGAAGCAAAGACGTCCTAGCCATACCCAAAGGGCGTCCTTTGACGATGAAGGTAATGGCCGCACCATAGCCATGAGGGACCTCGTTTTCAACACATGCCCTCATGCTGACTCAGACATTCTAATTCTCTGACAACGGGATTTCCCCTCAGTGATCTCCACTATTGTAAGACTATCACACTAACAATGTTTCATGACAAATGAATCTAATGTTTCATGAAATCAGTTACACCAGAAATTTTTGTTCTAATTTTATGATATTTTAGACTAATTTGTCTTAGAATCGATGAAGGAAATGCTATATAACAATAATCTATAAGCATGATGAATGTTAGTAAGGGGACAACTTTCAGGTAATTTCTGACTGAAAAATGAATACAAAAGTACATAACACATGTCCGGAAATGGACGTTTGTTAACAATAAAGCAATTATTACTGGCATATTTCATTCTATTTATTGCTCCCATGTTACAAAAGATGTTCTAAGTGGCCTCCGTCGGTTGCAACGTAAACGTTCACTCATCGCATCATAGACTGTCCCACTCTTCTCCAATGTTCGTTCTTTTTTATTTTTGTGACGCTGAATACCTTCAAAGTCTACATGAATACGGTGTTGAAGCCTCTGTTTCTCAGAAGATGGTTCAGAAAGAAAATATTTTCTAGTTGCTCCAACTAGTAAAAATCTAGAGGTTTTAAGTCAGGTGATCGAGGTCGACATACATTAATTAAATAATACTGTAAATTAATACACTGCAATATGTAACCCTATATTACCAGTACTCATTGATTTATTGCAGACATCGTCTATTTCCCGAAATATGCTGAAATTAACGTTTTTTGTTCATTTTTCAATTAGAAATCCAAGTTCCAGTTCCATTAATAATATTCATCCTATACATGAAAATGTAAAGTAACTAAGTTTTGGCAGTCCCCGGATAAACAAGAGCTCGGGTTTGGTGAAAGGAAGGTTGGGCGAGCGCGCTTCAATTTGTAGTTGGTTAAAATACCCTTTACTGATATGCCATTTATCAAACAACGAAAAATTGTATGAAACGGTCGAAAAAAAAAAAATTTCCAGAGCTACACAAATACGTACATCTGGTTATAGTATACTCCAAATATTGAAAAGTATGGAAAGTGTTCGAATAGATTTTGACATACTTGCTTATAACGAAACTGTACAGAGTTTACTCAAAAATCCATTTTGAAAGCAATGCCTGTAGAAACCAACACGTAGAATTTATAATTATGAACATTTCATATTAAATTAAATGAGTTTGCAATTTTATGACTTTTCAAGGTTCCTACGTTTGCGAAAATATAAAATTGGCAACAGTTTTATACTTTAATTAAACATTTTCTGGTAAAATGCAATAAAAAACAGCAATCGCATATCAATATCTACGCGGAGGAAATGCGGCGCAAAATTATTTAACTTGATTGATAATTAAAAATAATTGGATAGACAAAACTGTTTTTCAGTTATATTTCCATCACAAAAAATTCCAAAACTAAAAACTGCATCGTGTCTGTCAATATTTTACACACTATTCAGCTTACACTCTTTCAGCGACCTAATTGCAGCAGTTCCAGATTTTCTTATAACACATCGCAACGAGAGGAAACCTTTCAATAAATTCGTTAAAATTATTCATGCGTACAGCGCTCTCTAAGTATAAATATTATAATAAAAATTCATAAACACTTCTACCAACTAGATAATCCTCTCAACGCATATGAACGGCAGGTCACTGAAACATAAACCTCATTTGTAGTGGTCTCACACGAGCTGGATTCAGAATCTATTGATGGATGAACTTCAAGCCTTAAAGAAATGTTCGAAGCAATTGGCATAATCTGTAAGATCATAATTTCTACAGTTATTTTTTTTTAAATTTGGAAAAATGCAAACGGTGAGTTACATCTTGTAAACATCTAAAATAATATGTAAATGGATGCAACAGTATATACTTTAACCGATATTAGTTTCACACCACACATTATCGGCTATAGAAGATTTAATAGTACAGTGAAATACTTTGTCTCTTCCGAATAATGATTTTATTTCGAAAATAAATTACTTCGTGAATTTTTTTAAAACTTTTATTTGAAGTAAATTGCTGAAGTATAGGATTTCATTTAGAGTGTATGAGTATATATATAATATAATATTAACTCCTTACACGTTTTTTTGTTTTATTTTCACAGTTTTTTATTTACTAAATTTCTGTATCAATCAGCAGACACATTACCCTTCTAGTGTGTCTGCTGATTGATAGAGAAATTTAGTAAATAAAAAAACTGTAAAAATAAAACAAAAAAACGTGTAAGGAGTTAATATTCTCATAGAAATAAGAGAATAATAATCTCAAAGAAATGATACATGAGAAAAGATAAATTGAATAAATGAAAATGTCGTCCTCATTTAGATTGAAAAACAATACACATAACTTTACCTTTCAGAAAATTGCGACAAGTATTAAATTAAAAGTTCAATATTAAAGTACTTAGAAACCAATTCTATCAAAGTTCTAGTACAATACATTTTCGTTAATCAGTAGCCTTAACAACTTGTTAAAATATATATGTTGGATCTGAGTACCTACAAAATTATTCTTTCATTACTTCATTATAATTTCAATGTTTTCACTGTCATTGTTATATAATATTATCAGAGAAATATTGAAATATTTAAAATGACCTGTAATCCAATAAGATGTCGACACACTTCCAATAAACGTCAAACTTAGTCCACTTAAAAAGTCGTTTATAATAGAACACTATTTCATTTGTACCGTTGTACCACTGTTCTATTCTGTGGTCCATGTCGTACAAAAAAAATGAAGAAATTGTATTTATAGAAAAAATTTTCTTTATCACATATAACATGTAAATTTATAAATCTAGTCATAAATTACCAGTGTCTGTCCAAAATGCCGCTCTTCCTTCCATAACTCATATCCACGCGTACCCATACGACCCCTTTAGATAAATACCTAACTACATTTTTGTTGGAAATATACACGAAGTTGGAAATGTGCACGGTTGTAGTACGTCCCTTCCGTTGCCTTCTTTAGTCTGCTTCTCTCTTTTGTAAAAGCGGAATTGTTTCCGAGTGAAGTCTCTTTATTGAAGTATTTTGAACTTCGGAAAAATTTATTTCGGGTTAACTTTTACTTTGGGAATATTTAAGGATTTAATGCTGTACTGTCGAAGGATTTTACTTTTATTTGTACGACGATAGTTGTGGTCGTTTTTTTAAATTCGTAAATTAAAAAAAAAAGTGTCAGAATCCCAAATACCAGGCTGCATCGATGCCCGGTTCTTGATACGCCACATCATTCCCTAGGAGTTTCGTTTAAAAACATATAATCCACAAGAAAGGTTTTGAAACATTGTGATAACATTGAAGAGGGAATGTAGTCATTCTTTTTAACTAATGGATAACGAGAATAATATATAATATAACCCTACTAAGATAGTCAGACGTACTTAATTTATTCCTGTAACATAAGTTCAACTAATTACGTGTTTCATTCGCTGTAGGGGGCCTACACACTTTCTCATGCATGCATTGCAATAAATATTTACAAAAAATCTTCTTATTTAATATTAATTCTAATGGAAAATTTTTTTTCTTAAGACATCGTATTCCCATAACACTTCGTACATGCAAACATACACGCCACCTCACTTGTTCATACCAGTTGGATTATTCAGGCCGGTAACGTACTCAAAGGTCAAACCACTACCAAAAAACTTCTCTTTTTTTTCGTTATCGGGAATGAAAAATATTGATATACTTTTTCTCTCCAAAAGAAAATTAGTGAATCAGGCTGTGTTTATTATGGTTTTACATACATGGAACAAAATATTATTTCATACGTATAGTAAGTAGTTGTATGTGTTGTATGCAGTTGTTTTGGTTGATTTAGAGAATTAAATTTAATAAAAATGAATAAAACCCTGTAAAACTTTTAATTTCATTGAGCCGTCCTTTTGAAAAGGATTGTTGTTATACCCTATGTATTTAAACAGATCTATACAATCCGTGGACTCCACCGATTATTTTTAAATCTATGGGGCGTTTTCCCTGAACAATTCAGACGATTGCATCGAACATGAAAAAGCAACAGATGGAAATAAAACTTTTTGTGACTAGATTCTGTCACAAAAAACAAATCCCATATGTTGAAACTCTTATCTGATGGGACATCTGTTCATAATTGTCATGCTTTTATTTTCATTGGAACTCAAATATAGTCTAGAGTGATGGTGCGTTCACACAAAAAAAGTAATTTTCCTAGCTAACCAACAGCAGCATCAGAAGGTATGTTTTCCGTACGCTGCCATCACCACTTGGTGGTCCGCCACTGCTAGTCGGCAGCTGGTGAACTAACGAGGCCCCGGAGTAAAGGTGACGCTGGAGCGCTCCCAAGGGTAGTTGGCTGCCGGCCAACCCTGTTCTCGCTTTTCTTTCCACCCGTCGCTCCTCTCCCGGACTCCACACTTTCAACTCTTCTTCTCTGCAAAGCTTTTCTCTTCTTCATCTCGCGCCTCGCCATAATGAAGATATCAACAGGCAACGAATGTGCTCGAGATGTTTTCACTTTTTAACTCAACACCAGACGTACGTCGTAGGGTGTTCTGGTATTTTAGGATGGGGATATAAATAACAGTTGCATGATCAAAACGTTGCAAAGTTTAAAAAGTACTAATAAGTATTTTTAATGCGCTTCATTAAACAGATTTTTACTAATGTTTAGATTAATCAATAAACTTTTGGGAGTGACAAAACAATTGAAATCCATATCTCTGTTAGTAAACTACGAAATTGTACTTTCAAAAGATTTTTTGTTTCGATTCAAAGATTGTAATTTACTAAAATAGCAACAAGTTTCATCAGCGTAAAAAACAACATTAACAATCTTTAATTTCATTTTTGTCTAAAATTGCCAAATATGTAAAAATTGTTAGAATTTCGAATCCAAATATCAGCCTGTATCGCGAAATATACTGAAAACAACTACTCTCAACCTCGAAATTTACCATCTAGCACATTGTAAGTATACGACAGATTCACTCAATATAAGACACTGCGATAATTTTCAATCATCCAATTTCAATCATCTCCAAATTCATTCTTACATTGTGATACAAATATTATCGGTACATCGTGAATTATTTTTATACTACATTACTTAGTACAGTTGAGATCGTACAATAAATTTACGGTATTTTATATTTACATTTTCACGTTTAATAGTTTAGTTTAAAGAAAAATGGCTAATTTTAAGAAATGAAAATGAAAAAGTGAAGTAATAAACTGCACAGGGCACTGGGCTAGGACAAGTAACACGGTTTTGATGTACTGACAAACTATACTACGACAATGTATCGTTTCATGTTTAAGTATCAAAATTATTAAAAGAATATTTAAGTAGTTTCATAACAAAAATGACATAGTTCAGTACATGAAATCGTGACTATTCAAACTATTAATTATAGAAACACATTTCTTCCCTTTGCAGTTCAGGTACTTGTCTTAAAATATTTTAAATTATTAATTTCAAGGTCCGATTCAAGAAAATAGATTCTGAATGGGTTTTCTTTTTCCGGTCAGTGTAAAATAATTTCATTTTTATTTCCACTTACAGTTCATCAAACGAAGACATTGAACGAAATGTTTACACACCGCAAATATCTTGTAGTACAGTGGTTCATTACCATTAGAAATATTCATTTCATATCGCTTTAGTGGATAGAAATTGAGCAACAAATCTTCCAAGCACTTGATTAAAATTGTTTCATTTATAAGTTTAGTTACTCAATCCGCAGTAGTATAAGGGAGATGTAGTCATACTATCCAACTTCGGAAATAGCCAACATCGATGGTAGATAATCTATTTTGACTCCATATTCGTTTCATTCAAATTTTGTTAAGAAAAACAGGCTGTAAGGGGGATGTAAATTGCTCAAGTTATTATTTCTTTCCCTGAACTGGAACAATCCCTTCAAATATACGGGAAAGAAAAGATAAATGTTCCAATAATGATGTCAGCTTTTTGTTTACAGGAGTGAAGTGCGAATACGTATTTCTTTGCGTTATGATAACAACAACGAACAAGTTCCAATATTTGTTCGCAAGATGGAATTAATGATAAATCTCTATGACAACAAGCTACTCGAGATATCCTAAAATATTGGATGGAAAAAATTGAGTAATTGCTTCGAATTCCAGGATACTACAACTCGGGAGCCAAATGTTGTGTCTATAAACAGTGATATTGATGTCAAATATTGGAATCCTCTGAAGTAAAATTCACTGAATTCATTTGTTTGTTCCAAAAACATAAGTGGTTCGAGGAAGTAAACGAAATAAAAGTTGTTGAAACAAACACCTAGTCTTTATAGTCAGGAAAACTAATCATATGAAAATCCTGTTACATGAGAACGCAAACTAAGGTTTCGGAGAACTTCAATTTTTTTATTAAACTTCTAATCTAGCTATAGAGTAACAATAATGTAAAATGGTGAAGCTTTGTACACCCACTACGAGTAACTTAGTTGCACATATTTTGCTGTGAACAGAAATTCGCATTTATTCTATTATGAATTAATGAAAATAATTTAACTTTCAGTCATCGTCTAACGAAAAATGCATTTATTACTAATATTCTTGTAATTCATGAAAAAAAAACATTCGAGGTAATTCATGAATGTTTACTTTGATTGTCTTTTCTATTTTGTACCTTCCATGCAAAATGTTATTCAACGATATCCGGCAACATACCAACGGTCATATTAAATTTTGGTCATACTTCATTTACCACCAAGAATCTTTTATCTAGGAAATTATCCAGTAAAATATAAAGAGGTTGAATTTCCTGACTTGACACTTTTTGAGATAGAAAACTTTAATTTTCAGGTAGATGAAGTAGATATCGGTCTTCAATTTGAAGCTCGCATCCAACTGAAGCGACTCCTCTTAATTAAGAATTCCAAATAGATATGAAATTCGGTTACATAAAACGTTATCCATAAAACGATGTACCCTGTCTTCTTCGTTATCTTTTGTAATCGGAAAGATGACGCGGAATTAATAAAAATGTCCCTGCCCCCGAAAAAAAAAAAACGATTCCTTTCATTGCACGTAAACGTATCTCGAATATAAAACTTCTCGAAATACAGGTTGAACGCTTTCGCACAGGAAAGTGAGCTCTGCGTGTAGCTCTTCATGAACTGAAGCGTACTTTACCCCGACCCCTGCGGGCATCCATCCTCTCCTGAAGAAGTGAGGTGCTAGCGCGGAGCTGAGCGGCTCCCGGGCATCTCGAGCAAATATCACCTACGAGAATCACTTTCACACAGAATTGCCACTTATACAAAGGAGGATGCTGATTGTACAAAATCAATATAATGATAGTGTATTACATCGTAGTATTTTGTACTGTTTCAGAAATACTTTATATTATTGTATTTTTGTCAAATATTGGTTTGATTTAGAATGAATTATGCGTATTCGAATTTACAGGGAAAGATGGAATACCAGGCTAATGTGAGTAATTTCTTCAAAGGGAAAATTTAATTCAATCTTAATTAGTGGAGGTATCAATTTAATCTTTTCCTCTGTTTGGGGCAATCGTATTGCTATAACTATGTATATTTAAGGTAAAGATGTGTATAAAAAGAAATTTATTCTTGAAGTACAGTTCTATTTCAGTGATTGGACATCTAATTTTTTTGTATTTTTTTACATTAATAACTTTTAATTTTCTCGCCTTAAGTGTTCAACAAAACCAACGTTTTAGGTCTTGTCCCATGAGAGTGTCTTTCTGATATCAGATTCATCCCGCAAAAAAAGGTGGTAGCTAATTCCCTCCACTAACTACACTTGCGTAAAGATCAAACGTCCCAGCCAATACGTTTGATCATTTGATCAAAACGGCGCTTTCGAGAAGTCCAGTAAGCGCTGGCAGCTCTTCATAAGGCGCAGTACACTCAGCTACGTCCCCTGCGGGTCTCCGACTCCTCGCACTTGAGTGACACTGCGGTGTGGAATAGAGAGGCATCCAGACGCCCTGTGCAAATATCTTGCGGCGAAGGCTCTTCCGTGAGCAGAGGCGTCAGTTGCCTGCCAGGTCCGCGATGCGGATTTAATGAACACAGCTGGACGATAAGCCGCATGTTTTTTTTTTTATTTGACAGGCGGAGCGCAGTGCCTGGGTAGTAGAACGCTTGCGAGTGAGACTGTATTTTACTTTTTTGGCTTTGTTCTCTCTTTTTCAAACAAAGTGGTAACGTTCTTCCTTCCCTCGTTCTACGCGATTCCTGCGTAGCTTTACATTAAATGAAGTTAAGCTGTGAGTAGAATCGTTGGTGATGTTTGAAAAGGAAGATGTAGTTGATAAGGGATAATGCAGTTTTCATGGTAAGAATCCCATTAGGGAGGTAATATAATTTAGTACTAATTAATGGAGAGGTGAAACGAAAAGTCACTAAAGTGGTAGCCACAATCCTGGGAAAATTTCGTCAATAAAGATAAATAGAAAGGGAAAGAACTGGCAAAATTTTGGAGGTGAATACTTTTTTTCTACATTTATTCGTAAAATGTAAGTATTTTTATAAGTAACTGAGGAGTAAATCTCGGACGATACCAAACTATAACCTTAAAAAATAATACAAGTATTTTCTTACAAAGACAATAAGAAAACCTTTATTAAAAATACACTTAAAATGAAAATTTAAGCACGTTTACTTCCTTCTCAATATTTCAGATATAACATTATTCCTTGAGAAAAATCTTAAAATATTCACTTCAAATTATGAAAATTAAATATACCAATATTTCTCCACAATATTTTATTTTACATAATTTCTTAACCACACCCGAGGTTACAGCTTAGCAGCGCAGTTGGTAGCATCTCAACGCGCGACATTGAGAGTCTCGGGTTCGAATCAATTTTCATTCAATATAACATCATTAAGAAAAGTAATTTGTTTGAAGGAACGAAGTTTAGAGATCTCATTTCCCACCACACGATGTGGGATTGGAAGGGAAAGACGGTGGTTTATGTTTTGGGAAAGGTGATGATTCAATTTTCAGTTCAAATAAAGCCATAAATGAAGTTCGTAAGTTAAAAATTCGGTTCAAATTAACTTAAAGAGAATTATGCGTGATAGTAATACTATGCATTGAAGGGAAAATTTGGTTTGCGGATCACTGAAGGTCCATGTGAAAAGTTTTGTAACTCGTGAAGAAACTTGCCATTTATTTTAGAGCAGAAAATAATAATTCACTAGGGTTATAAGTTATCATCATACCAGGAAAAAATTAAAATTAAAGACTTGCGTCCTCTTTACACTAAAATTATTGCGTCCTCTTAACTTCCAATGTAAAAAATGTATCAATGGAAAATAGTTAGCAATTCAATTTTTCACCATCTCCTGAAAAATTACGTATTACACCATTAAATAAAGCCTTTGAGAATCTGGACAAAAATCCTCCAGACACGAAACTTGGCAGAAAGTTATGTTTTGGGATCACTTTCACGGGAAAAGATAATTGGACTCCAGCAGACTGGTGGGCCATCTGAGGTGTCACAAGGGGTCGCAAAACGGTGTTTTGTAAATATATAAAAAACTACGCATGATATCAAAAAATTGAAAGTAAATATTGTAGCTGACAAAATTTATAACCCATTTGATCATGAGTATTCTTTTTTTTCGTCAATGAGCGCTCAAAGTTGAGACCTTTTTTCGCAATTTTTCGGTTAAGGCATTTTTGCAAAAATACGAGAAAGTAGCTTTTATTAATTAAGAACAATTTTTGTGCAGTAAAAAGCGCTTTATTTGTTTGTACATGTAAGTGTTTGTTCATGTACTACTATGTATTTGGATGCAAAGTTTTGCATGTTTGTATTCTTGCATACACATACACACAGATAACGAAAACAAAAATTTGCATTTTTGAAGCGTTTTTAGCAGTATACATCAATATATATTATTGGAATATATTTATACATGTATATTATACTTGTCTAAATCCAAAAATGTACATAAATACGAATGGATTAGGCAATACGAAATGTGAAAGTGCTAAAATAAAAAAAAAGAATTTATTTTCGAATATTTCCTTTAAATTCAACATTTCTGTGCATTTACTGCTTTATATCAATATGCTATATATCAATATATTGATAAAAGGTAATAAATATTTTCCATTCTTGCAGAAGAAACGAACAAGTTAAAAATTTATGAAATACTAAATTAAATTACTCTCTGAAATAAAAACAAAATTGTACTGACTTCCGAAAATATAAGGTCATGATAAAATGAATTACTTCCAATGTGATGTTTAAAAAATGGAACCTTATTTAATCCCCGGAGAGTTCAACACAATCATAAATTCAAAAAGTTACAATGAAGAATTCCTAAGAAAATGCGGGCGCACGAGAGAGCAACCGTGTCACTATGGTGACAGACAAACGGCTGAGTCGCAGAAGAGATAAGCAGTAAAAAATACGACGAGAAGACGACGAAAAGGAGTAGCAAATTATTAAATGTAGATGCTTGAGTATCCGAGGTAAAATAAGAATACCTAGCGTTCTTAGAAGTAAGGAACAAAATTACAATTAACAAAGTAATTTCCTAAACGACTCCATCTGGACAGTCGCTGTTCGTGAACTCTCTCTTCCAAGAACTCTAGACGAAACGAAAAAGAAACCATGCGAAAGGGGTTGCAAGGCATAAGTTTTCTCATGTGCTTTCCAGACTGCTGCAGAACGTTCCATACTTACATATACAGATATTAATTGGTGACTAATTATTACACTAAGTTTTTTTTCTAATACACTAGTGTATATTAAATTCAGGAAGTAGTTAAAATACATCAAAATCGAATTCTTTATTATTATTATTCTGAAATTGATTGAAATTTGAACTGAGAGAATACTGAGCAAAATACGTGAGACAAGTTAAGAATGGACAGAAATGCTTTCCATTTTTGCCTCATTTTTCGTTATATTTTAATTACACAAAGACGACAAAACGCACAAAAGTATTAATAGATGCAAGAGTTAATAATGCAATAATTTAAAATTCTTTGTATTGGGAGTGCCACTTCCAAAATTAGTTTTAAATAGGGCTCTTAACAAGTCGGAAGATACTAAAAATCATTGAACACTTCTTTAAGTGAAGGTTTTTAACTTGTGCACTCATTTGGCATGAAACGTTTTTCGTTACATTCATGTCCGCAGTAAAGGAAGGTTACAGTGAAATCTCTGCTGACATAAAATTGAGTAAATGTTGAAAAAGAGAAGAAATGAGGAAACGTACTTTTCTTGGGTTCTGTACGTACAGCTTAAATGGTGCCAGAGGAAATGGTAGAGTTTTAATTCAATTACCATAAACTCTTCAAAAAATTAAATGTTTTTGAACTGGTTAAAGCCTTCTGAGTTTATGAAGAATACGTCGTTAGAGTTACGAAAATCATTTTAAAAAGTTTGAACAATTATACAATTAAAGCAGAACAATTACTGCTTCAGAGAAAACCAATCAACAATTACTAAAGGCGTTTTAGACACCAACGAAAAAGAACGTTAGGTTCATTTTGATTAAAAAAGGAAAAACAATATAATTTGTGTTAGATACAGAATGATTCACACTTGGTACAGAAGAAATAAATAAAAATAATAATTTACATTCTTTATAGGTATCCTAGGTCACCAAAATAAAAATAATAATTTATATTCTTTATAGTTACCCTTGGTCACCAATTTATTTATTCTAGTTACAATGGTGTTCGCATAAATTTTAACATATTGATACTGGTTTTTGACAATAAATTTATTATTATTATTATTATTGTATAAACATTGATTTGTATACCGACATATTTATAATATTTAAATTATCGAAAACACTTGGTAACATTTTTATTGAACTAAGTGAGAAAGAAATCTGTGAATGTACCTAATTACAAGTCGGTAGTTAAAAAATCTGTTATAATTTTTCGTAACCATTTTAACATTCACGTTAGGTGACATGCGAATAATTCAGTTTTATTTCTACAAAAAAGTTTGATACAGTTTATAGTTGTTATTTTTTATTTGCTTCTTCTGAATAATCGCTACATTATTTCTTCATTAGTTACACTGCAGATATAAATATCTCAATAATTAAAACCATTCGTTGTACTGATAATATCAACTAAAAGTTTGCGTAAATTATTTTTTTTCTAATGGGGTAACTATCACTCATAACTTCATTAACATTTACTTTTACTTACATGCATTGAGAAGAAATACCCATCTTCTTCCTCAAACAGTAGTTTTATGTCCTTAACCAAATTAGATTAGTATTTCCCAAAGCTGCGTGGACAATACGACCGTGAATAAATAAGAAGTGATACTCACTTCAGTTTGGTAATTAAGCTTCAAAAACCTTGGCACCCAACATACAATTTGAACTATCTGTTGCGCATTAAATTCAATATCTTCCTAACACAATGAAGATACTAAAAGGGAGCGTATCATTTATCTTCCTACCCTTAAATAAAAAAGGAAAATAAATAATTCAGTTTAGTTTGCCTCAAGGTAGTGACCACATATAATCTATAGAAATAATAGATTGAGTAATCACATAAAACATCTTGACGAAAAGAAGTGAGAGTAGAATCATTTCGTGCCGCTGGCAACTGGTGTATATGAGTAGCTCAGCGTGGTTCGTAACGTGAGTTTATTAAATTAAAGAAATTTGTCGCTGGGGTGATAACTCATAGCATGTTCAAGAAGTTGTAGCGTGTCGCTTTCTGGTTACCCCTTTTCCTCGTGACCATTTGCCTTTGAAATCCAACTCTGCAATGAGCATTCTTATCAATTTCACAATCACTTTTATGAAAACATATCTAATGAGGAGACGGAAAATAACCGGAGACAGGAAGATAGAGGAAAACAAGAATAACAAATCTAGTAAGAGATTGAATCAATGGAGCAAGGTAAAGCGGCGACAATCCCAGGTAATGCCCAATCGGTCGAGAAACTGGGAGGTGCATAGATTGAAAATGAAAAAAAAATCACTTTTATACGACCACTAATTCTCAAAACTCTCCCAACTATTTCCAACTTTGTTAAGTGTAATTCATATGAAAGAAATAAGTGCAAAATGCATTAATTTTATTACCCATAGGTGTCAGAGAGGCCAACATTCAATACACAAAATAATAAGAGCGTTGTGAATTTGTAGTTGGCCAAATAAAAAATAAATGTGAAACTAATTAATTAAAACGAATTCTTGTTCATACATTTTTCCTCTGGTTTTCAAAACATTGTATATGAGAATTCTACTCAATTTGAAGTATATAGAATTAATGAAGAAAATTAATTAACTATTGGACAATATCATGTATACCCATCTCCAGTACTTATTTTTTCAAAGTAATGGGATTCAATAAACATTAAAAAATAATAAACAGGAAATATTCAAAATTAATTTTTAATCGACTCTTCATTCACTCATTTATTTATTCATTTATAGCTTACTCCAATAAACAAATTAGTAAATCAGGGACCATAATATAATGCATAAGTACCTGGTTCTTGTACAGCATGTTCGATTCGTTCTTGGTGAATGAGAATGTAACATTTTGGTCACTTGAAATGTTTGTTCACAAGAACTTGAGATTACTGCTCATTTCAATTTTCACGTACTGAGATAATTCTCAAAATTATCTCTGTTCGTCTGATTGCAGAGCTAGAAGTTATAAGTAAAAGAAAATTTAAGTAATTGCTTGTGCATGTTTGTTTCAGCAAATTCATCTTCTCTGATCTCATTTTGAAATTTTAAGTTTTTCATGACCTTTTTTGTCTTAGTAAATCAAAAACTAAAATTCATGGCCACAATTATCCTAGAAATTAAAAAAAACAAGATGGTTATATAATTATAAGGAGCTGACTATTTTTTCGTGGTTGTCACCCGTATGAAGATGATCTTATTACTAACACGTGTTAAAAATAATGCCCTATTCTTTCTAGTACAAAATCAGGTAACACAAAACCAAGGGCGATTGCCAAGAAATTGCAGAGGTCACTTTGAGCTTATTGGTTTAACCTATTTCATATTTTCTTTCCTGTAGATAGTTTTAATATTTTTTTTTAAATTCTGTATTACATTTTAGTTCAGATTAAAACACTATCCTGACGAATCGAAGGGGATAAGCATGTTAATGAGAACTCCTCGTCTATCCATGCCTGCTTGAATAGATATATTTCTTTCTCGGAAAGGCATTTGAGTGTACGTAGTTCCGTGAGATAACTAGTGAAACCTAGTTGATTTATGAAATTTAGTGGGTATATTTGCGCGAGCATTCACACACGTTGTTCAGAGTCGTTAAAGTTACGAACAGTGAGAAAGAGAGAAAAGAAAAAAAGTTAAGGGTATCGCGGGGTAGAACCGTGTATCAACATGAACAGAAACAAGAGACTATTATACGCCAATTTGTGATAGTGAGGGAAGACACGAAACAATAACACACGGAGCAGTAACACGCGCTTGGACAAGACCCTGCAACACGCCACGGCGCCGAGAGGCAGTGTCCTGTCGCGGCCACCTGTTATGAGCGTGGGGGGTCACGGTTGGAGCAGACGCGGTCCTGCACGCGAGGGACCTATCTGTTATCAGCTATGTCTGCTCAGCGGCGCACAGTGGGCCAGAATTGCTTTAAAACCGCGCATGGTATTTTCATAGTATACCTTTCATAGTTTGCCTAGTCATGGTGCCGAGGACTTCGGATTAAATTGTATTTTCGGCACTCCGCCATGTCCTAATTGAAAATTAAATGCCAATTCTATTAGGGTTTTTTTCTGTCAATGTATAAGAACATCTCAACCATAAGACATCAATCAGAGAGTAAAATATGTGTGTCCTTTCTCTTTTTTTTTTGCATTTTGAAATGTTTACTAAAACTCGCCGAATTTCTTCAGATGCAAGTGGTTGCAGCTAAATTTAATGGATGTCAATATTAACTGAAAGCAGCTCATAAAGAATTTAAAAAATCGTCATTGGTCTCGTATAACCGAAAAAGTAACGGTATTTTAAATACTAGGAATCTTTACATTTTTTAATGGGAGTTTTTATTATCATAAAAAATAGCGATATAGGGCTTGGGTTTTGGATGGTACGCATTATTCAAACAAACTTTTAGTCATTCGAAGCCATTTTCTCCGATGTATAATGGAGTACGGTGCAGTTGCGCCCGATGGTCAAGAAAAGTCTAATTATAAGGGTCTCGCGGAAAGTCGGTAAGGTTGTAAGGTTAACACAGGAGGTGCACCCCTGGTCAGCTCCTGTGTTAATTTCCTTTCCCTCGCAGCCAACCGTGGGGTTCACAGCCATTCTTTGTCATCCCAAGAGCTATAATTGCATTGTAATACGTTTATTTAATTCATATTTTTTTAAAGTAAAGAACCTCAGATTTATATATACTTAGAATCAGAAAGTTTCTGAATGAGAATTGAAGGATCAATCAGATAAACACTTTCGTGAAATTATGTAAAAAATTTATCTGACTCCGTTAAAAGTGATATTATTATAGTTCGTAAAACGACTGGACGTAATGATTCCCTACTCTTAATCTAGCACAATTTGGTTATACTTTGTTAATTCCTTAACAAGCGTTGAGGGGAACAATTTTGTATTATAAAATTATGAAGTCAGAATAAGTATTTGACGGGGAACATCCGATGAGCGAAAATAGAAAACTGTGTTTGGACTTGAACCATCTTACATTACAACGTGAAAATATTTTATTATACTACCAAAACATTTAAAATACTCTTGAAACATAAAGAAATATACTATTTAATTTTTTCATCTTGCAATAATGTAATTTGTTGGTGAGAATCAAAATATCGCGTTACAAATAAACAAAATATGACCTATTAGTTTTATACGTTTTGCATTTTCAAATGTTTACTAAAACTCGCAGAATTTCTTCAGATGTAAGTGGTTGCAGCTAACAATTTGCCGACCCATCCTGTGCCAGCCCGATCACTCAAAAGTTTATTGAAAATGGCCCGTGGGTTGAGATAAATTGGATAGTGCTGGAGTAAATGATAACCAGATCGTAGAAACCAAATTTTAAAAATAACTTGAGTTTCGAACTCAATATTTGCAATCAATTAGTGTGGCCTATATTTTCCAGAAACAAAATGTCTAGACTTTTCCAGACTCTGACCTCCTTGTCAATGTATTCTTATGAAGAAACGTTATGGTAAAAAACGTTGCAATAAAAATTTATAAGTTTAAATTAAGAATCCTTTTTATCAGCGTTTTAGTACATGAAATTATATTTGAATTAAATAAAAAACATCTAAATAATTTAAAAGAATTAGAAGGTGAAACGATGCCAAACGGGTCTGCATAAATTTATTATAATATCTAGGAATACGATATTTTCTAAACAAATGTTATGGTGTGTCGGAAAGCAATTGCGATATGAAATAAATCTGTTTCTTGAAGAAAAACTAAGATATCAAATAGTTTCCCAAAATGTTTTACCTTAATAAATAAGTACATATTCGTCGTGTATCAATTAAAAGTACCATTACGATTAAAATAATGAATTGTATTTCACACTTTGAATGTATGTATTACTTCCAGTTTACATGCATAAATTAATCAAGAATTATTTTACGATTTATAGTAATGTGGTCGAATTTGAACTCGTTTTACATAAAATTTGAGGCAGATGTAATAAATTGTTCATAACGAAAATAAATAACAATTATTAACAAATGGAATGACATACTGAACCTCTTGCCATTCAGTGAAAGGCTATTGTCTCCCAACCCTTACCTGCTCTGGCGGAGGAAAAGGGTAAGGAAGAGTTCCATGTGCCGACCTCAAACGAACAACATTAAGTATGGGCGCAACGCGACATCGTGTGGACAATCATTGCATTTCACTTTCCAGAAGCGCAACTCTACCGTTCCGCATATAAAGATATCCGAGCAGCAGGAAAACTTTATTATAAAGCAGTTTCATTTCTTGTTGTGGTTTCTGTTACTCTGGCCCACTGTGCATCGGTCGTCAACTTGGAGAGGGTGACGATGACGGTGAACGTTTGAGGGAGGAAGAGAGAAGCTCGTCCAGTGACCATTACTTTGGGAAAGCAGTTTGCAATGGAAGATAAATCTGTGCTCTTAACTGGATTTTCAGCGTTCGATCACGGGCAGGTTGTAACAGATTGGAATTGTTGCCAAAAGAGAGCCGTTATTCGTTCGAATGAATTTTTTATTTCGTAAATATTTTTCTGCTACTCCTCAAAAAACGTTCTGTATACACAACGAAGAGTTAATGCTTTATTTGGGAGAGTTGTTTAATTACTACTTGTGCTTAACAACAAAGAAACAAAAACGAGATTCAAGAAAGCAAACCCATCCAAACAATTTATTTTAAAATTTCATATTATAATAAAAATACAATATGTTATGAATATTTATAAAATAATATTAAACAAATTATGTATTTTAATATTTTGAATTTAAATTCAATTATGACAAAGTACTAAGATATAAATATGATTAAAACATTAGAGATTCATTTCGGAATTAAATTGTCGAAATGACATCATCTCTATTTGAATGACAAAGATACGCTAAATTAAAAATAGCGCCACATCACTCGTCGCATGTCAAACTTTCCGATACAGCACAACACAATCAGCAAGCACTATCTCCATTATTTTTGTGATGCACTGGGGAAAATCCATTTCATCATTCATTCAACCGAATATTCTGCTAATGTGGCCACTCAGTTAAGCAGTAAGCCACAAAAATTTTCCTCCGTGACAAAGGAAAGCTGACAAATCGCTCGTTTTACCACTGTCACCGCCTGGAATATCTCTGGGTGTGCCTAGTTTATACATGTTGTGTTTTTATACTTAGTGGACTATAAAAAGGCAATATTATAAATGATTAGATTTAAAATTATATTAAAATAATAAATGTATATGTTTCCCATGAAAAATAAACATTACAAGTAACAGAAGCTAATGTAAGAGTTTATAGAAATCGTCGTCGACGATTTTCTTATTTTTCGGACATTTTTTCGAACAGAAGGTTGGTGCTGATAAAATGGCGGTCTTGGAGAATATTTAAACTTCTTTTCTGCTTTCAGAAAATTATTCGTGAATAAAAAATCATATTAATTAATTTGAAATATTTAAGCTTAAAAAATGTAATATCTCTCCATTATATTTCACACACTTAGAAACAATAAAGATGAAGCATATACGACTGTGAAATATCAAGATTTGTTCTTTCATGAATTTACCACGCAAATTAAACATATTGCTAATACAATTTACAATAATATAATTGTTCAGACATTTTTGACATATTGTCATTAAACAATATGTCGAATCTGTTCAGACATTTGTATTGAATCAGTGAATCATCTCTGGAGCACACTCTCTTTGATTGAGTTGAGTGATTCATCTTGATTATTGCCGAGCTAAGGAAATTTTCCCTTGATGCTATAGGTTGATTCAAATTTCTTGCCATGAAGTTAAAAATAAAACTAGAGGTAATTATTCGACATCTTATGATTCAGCATATTAATTACAAGTTCCTTCGCTGATTACATTCGAGTGGCAATCCTGCATCACGCAAGTTGGGCGAAGCCCGAAATTTCCTTGCTTTGTCACGAAACGTCATTCCAGATCGAGACCATGTCAAGTTAACAGGTTATAACATCGATTCATCAGATTGGCAACAACGCACTAATTTCAAAGGTATATAAACCACATGACTTCTTCTTCCAGCACCAGTACTAGTTCTAGTACAAGCACATGCTACAGCACCACAACAATTACTACTTATGAGAGGACTCATTTCTGATCTCGCCTCTCTTATCATGGTTCGAATTCTTCATTGTCGTCGCCAGAACGACATATATTTTCTCCTGGTCAATCCATCACAGTAGAGATTATTACGTTCGAACACATCGCTTCGCTACTTGTCATTCTCGTCGCCGAGACGACATTTTTTCGCAAGATCGAGCCTGCAATTGCACTTCAGAATATACTTGCGACAGCGAGATCACTACTCATCAACTATTTCGTTTGTCAACACGACAACCATCCGAATCAACTCTACAATCAACTTCAACCAGCTGCTTTCCAGGAACTTCTCTCCATGTCATCATGTCATCTCTAGAAACCAGTATTGTATTACTATTTCTCATCATTTCATAGCATGCCATTAAATCATTTTATTATTGTTAACAATTAACTTTCATCTCACTACCTCACCCATCATCACCTTGCATTTTTCCAGTAATTATATTATTGTGCAGGTAAGATTGAACTTGTCTGTACAATAATTTTGTGTAGAATATAGACTGAAATTGTAAAAAGAGTATTTTTATAACTGTTTATAAAACGTAAAGCGAATCTGGAAAAAATTGGTTATCTCCTTTGTAAAAAAAAACCAAAATTATCTCCATACAACTTAATTCGTTTCGCGTAACAGTTCCCTAACTTCTCTCTGAGAACAATGGTCTAGTGTTAACCTAGGTGTTCTTCACGAAGTTAAACTGCGAGCGTAGTATTTGCTTTAATAGCGAGGGAGATTTACATACCAAAGTACATTTAAATATTACTTTGGTCTTAAATTTTTTTACAGCTCACGGAATGGAAAATGAATGCTTTCAAAATTATCAATGATGAAAATCAGTTATCAATTCAGTGGGATTTCTGAGATTCGGATATTGGTGCAGAAACCTTGGGAGTAATAGTATAAATCTTTAATATTGTTTCCCTCCAAGTCTCTCCGCGGTTGAAGTAAAGAAAGAAGAATTTATGAATTTTTAACGAACTCTTGCTTTCTTGTCACTCCACGCATCGCATATCATTGCAAAATATTATACAGCCTTGGCTAAAATGATTAGTTAATCCCGCAAAGTAATTAATTCATTATTTTAATATTAAACAGTCATTAGTTTAATATAAATCAGGATTTAAAAATAATAAATTCTTTTCTTCACTATACTTTCTATACATATGCTTTAAGTTTTCTTTATCTCTGATAATAAAATTATATTTTACGGTTAGCTAAACACATGTCAACTACAAATTATTCAGAGCCCACAAAATTATTTGCATTTACACAAATGAAAATATTTTCACATTATACTCACAAGATAAGTATTTTCGGATTTGTTGTTTTTTTGTCAATCGTGACACCGAAGGACCAGTTTTACGGTAAAATCTCTATTTGCTCTTTTAAAGAAAACTAAATTTGCAACAAAAGAGACCAAATTTTTTTTGTAGACCCAATACTTTCCGAGATACAGCTGTTCAAATTTTCGTAAAATTTCAAAAATAAGGTAATTTTAGAGGTTTTTTGCCTATTTTGGCAATGAAGAACTTTTCTTATTGACAAAAATACCCCAGTACATGTTTAAGAAGATTACATTTAAAACAAAGTAAGGCCAAATTCATCTCTATAGACCCAATACTGTCCGAGATACAACTAATGGAAGTTAACGAAGTATACATGTATCAAATTTAAGATGAAGGATTGGTAAAGTTTTATCAATTTCATGTATTAATTACAGACAAACAGACTTTACCAAATTACTAACTCAACTCTTCTAGTCATCTCATCTTCTTCTCCCTCAACTTTTCCTTCCTTTTCCACCTCATTTCGACAATATGTCCCCGAAGAATTTCGCTCCGGGACTCCGGGACCGCCTCCGCTAGCGTGCGTGGATGTCTCGCATCCGGGACGATGTTTTTGAGGTGACGCCAGTTGTCCTGTGGCCACTCTACCGTGTTATAGTAGAAAACAATAATTATATAGAGTAGAACTTCGATTATCTGAACCTCGGTTATCCGAATTTCCGTATTATCAGAGGTGTATTCAAGACTTGGAAATACAGTTTTGTGGTTGTATCGAATTTGACCAAACCTATAACTTAGCGTTTAGACTCTACCACCCTTGCGGCATTGTCTTGATGATTCAACATCCCTTTTTCAACTACGCACGCTCTTCTCTATCCACGGATGGGCCGACGTCCCAACATTTTGCAAGTGTGGAAGACCACGCGCATTAATGCGGAAATTCTGGAACGCAGTTGTGTGAAGGGAACGTTCGTTCCCCCTATCGTATAGGATTAGGATCCGTTTGTTATCTACTCCCCGTGCCATTATGATCACTCAACACAATAGAAAACAAGTGGAGAATAACTAGTTTAAATGCGAGTGCACGTAGTCATAAACTGCTAATGAGCCTCCCGCACCAAGAAGTTCTCGTATATGGTCTGATACGACGATAGAACAGGTCCTGATGAAAGGTATGAAAAGCTTTGGAGGACTGATCCGCGGTAGCGGGGTTACTGAAAGTATTCTAACCCGCTGGACTTTAATAATGATGTACCTCCAGAACATATGTATCGTACTAATGTGGAAGGATACTGTGACGTTACGACTGCAACGTCAGAGCAACACAGATATGCGACCGTCCCGTCTTCCCGAGACGAAGAAGGTACGGAAAAGCCGTATCTGGTTTTCTCATCACCCTCCATTTCCAAAGGCAGATTTAATTATGTCATTAAGCAGTGGGCTTGTTGGCAGTGAAGCTGTGAACTACCACAACGTTCTGCACATTGGAGAACAAATTATGTCAAAGGTGACAACTTCGAGCAGAAGAAATACAGCGAAGACGCTTTCCTCTGCTATCTAATGTATTCCAATTGGTGAGAGAAAAGTGACTATGAACCTCACACTGTTCCACAGACTATGCATCGTAAAATAGCCTGACGAAGAGTTGAAAGAATTTTTCACACACAAATTATCACCTTTTCCTATGTCCCTTTTCACAGAAGATGGAATGAGAAAGGGCGCTAAGTCTAGTTCTACGTAGTCTTCACTCCTGTAAGCCTGGATGAGATCCAGGGGAAGACGAGAAATGTGGTTGTACACGGTGGACATCTTCACAAAGTTGGAGAGCTTCTTTTGGGACAATAGCCGCCAAATATACCCAATATTTTAATATTCACAATGGCTCTAATAATTTTCGATGGATGTCCATCGGATTTTTTCTCCAAGAAATAAAAAGAGCTCTCAACGTGTTCATCGATCTAGGGCAATATCATCTCTTGATTTCATCTTTGATGAATCAACCAATGCTCCGGTTTCTCACGTTAATTTTCTATCAAATGAGAGAAACGTAGTTCGATTCATTGACATGCTAAATGTGCACTTGGAGAAAAGAAAAATGCTGGTGCTACAGGCAGATGAAGATTCTGACAGATTGATTGTATCCATTTGAATGGCCTCTCCCTCAATGTTGAGAAGATTGTCGGCTAGGGCATTGATTTATTGGTCCTTCTTTGTGGCTTGACTAGAGTTGCATCTGATGTATCGGACCACTCCCTGTCAACAAACAGACAAGTAGTAAAGCAGAACATATTCTTTGTGGGAAAGGTAAAAACACAGATGTCATTTATTCAAAGATTTCCTTCATGCATTGGGCACCATCACGACTTGAACTTTTTATTCACGCCCTCAGTGGTTGTGACACTGCATCGGCACTATTTGGCCAAGGGGAAGAGGTTTTCTACAGTGAAAAAACAACCACATTTTGAATAGAACTCTGCTGTTTTCCTCGACCCCAATGCCATAATTGAACAGGTCGCCGTGACAAGAGATATATTACTAGTTTCTCTGTGTGGAGGCAACTATAAGACGCAAAATCTCAACGATCTATGGATCCAGTTGTTTGCAAAACAAATTTAAATCTAGCCAGATTGCCTCCAACTCAAGATGCTGCACGATTCCACTCTGTATGGACCCTTAATCAGGTAATTTTATTTTCACTTATTAATTTTTATTCTATACACACACCCTATTACTTATTTCTACTGAACAGTTCACACAGTACCATCACTATTATTATTTTTCACAACTTAGTTCTTGAATCCAAATATTTGTTATTTGATTCGTTTTAGGTGCAGAAGTGGTTGGGAGTGAAGAAGAATCCTCTCGAATGGATTGGACACGCAGCTCTTATGGCATTATTCCACATCTCATGATAAAAGAACCAGTCCCTCAACCCCTGTTGATGATGATTTCCTGCAACTACGAAGAGAGTTGTACCAGTTGTTGTACTCATGGGTGCCAAAAAGCTGGACTAAAATGCTCAACTGTTTGCATGTATTGCAGCGGCGAGTCGTGGAAAAACGCGCAACACTTAAGTGATGACATAAACTCCCCATACATTGATTTCCCTCCATCTGACGACGAGTTCGATCTGAAGAAGAAAGCTACTACCAGCCAGACCCACCCCGGGCCGGCTGGGGTGCCTCTCGGGTGCCGTACCCAATTCCGACCCACGGGCAACGGATCGGTCCGAGGGAGGAGATATTCCACAAGGGACATCGGCCGTTACTCGTTGGGGAAACCCACGCTGACAGGGAAACATGACTAACAACGAGCAGAGAACCCCGCAAGGGGTCTCGACGGACCCGCCGTAGAGGGGGAAACCTTTCTGATAGCGGGGGGTACACTGTGTCCCACCACCTTGAGTGTACTACTACCGGAACACGTACCCCGCCCTGATCCTAGATACCCTGGGAAAACGAAACGGATGTCTCGGACAGGTGGAAGAGGCAATCTAGTTGAACCTCGAGCAGTTACCCATCAATATTTTGGGATCCAGGAAGGCTTCTGGATTCCGACATATGGGGAGAGGGCTTGCCCTCGAGCACAGCTGAGTGTCTGATGGGTAGACCCAATACCCCCCCTAACTGGGCCAACCCGGATTAAGTTAACAGCCGTTCGGTGGACCACTGGACGAACGGACGAGCCCCACCAATCACGTACCCAATCTTGGCACCACACGAGTAATGGATCGGATGCTGTAGATTTTTCGAAGTGGTAGAGAACAAGTCATGATCCTTAAGAGGTCACGATCTTGGTCTCGAGTGTCACTCAGCACCTTAAACCGAGTAGGTAGGGTAGGGGTATTGGTTCCTCAGGTTATGGACAACCTGACACCCCTTAAATGGGTTAGTCTCTGCCGGGTTGTGGTTTCCCCACCCGTGGCACGGGAAGGAAGCTCCGAATTTCATTGGTTTTGCGTTCACTTCTGATCGTTGAGCAGGATTGCTGCTCGGCTACTGTTAGTGCATATAGCAGTAGGGAAACGACAGGTAGACGTGTCCCCGTCTACCAGTGCGCATACTGGTAGGTCACCTGTAGACTAAACTCCCAGCCCAACTCGGGCGGGCAGGGTGGCCGCTGAATCGGTAGTTTCCGACACGGGACGGACCAAGTGGGTGCTCTCGGGCTCGCACACTGGTCCCGAGATGTCACCGTAGACTCAACGGAATGTCCCTCAAAACATAAAAGGTAAGATATATTGAATAAAAGGTACGATTTAACATAAAAGTAGAGCAACCGCAAGTCTGGTAAGTAGTTCCTATTAATGAACTAAGAGGCTGGACTTGTGTGAAGCACGAAAAAATATATGAACAACAATATGAAGAAGAAAGTTATTCAATAAAGATGTGGTTAATAAAAAGTGCACCTCCCCCAACAGCAACAGCGACTCCGAGGAACAACCTGGTCCAACTACGAGATTTAAAGAAAACTAAAATTGAAGATTTTTCTAAAATATGTTTTAATCTTTATTTTTTAATTAACTTTAATTTTATGTTCACTGTTAATAAAATTAATGACTTACTGATAAGACAATTTTCCCCTCATTGATTATTTTTGCTATGAATGAAACATTTCTCTGTGTTGAATTATGTTTGCTGCTCATAAAATAATTTACTGGGATGAATTATTTTTGCATTCGTTATAACCATTTGCCATTGTTTAATTATGTTCGCTATTGATAGAAATCTTTTACGTGTTTATTATCAAAAATATTTCTATATTATAACCTTTTTATACTAAATATAATGTTTGTATTACTAACGGAGTGTTTTTCTTTTTATATACTCACCTAAAATTTGATGCATGTATATCTCGTCAATTTCGAACAGCTGTATCTTGGACAGTAATGAGTCTATAGAAATGAATTTAGTCTTACTTTGTTTTAAATGTAGTCTTCTTTAAAATGCATTGGGTTATTTTTGTCAATAAGAAAGGTTCTTCGTTGTCAAAATCAACTAAAAACCTCTAAAATTACCTCATTTTCGAAAATTTTCAAAAATTTTAACCGCCCTATCTCCGAAAGTATTGGGTCTACAAAACCAAATTTGGTCTCTTTTCGTTGCACATTTTGTTTACTTTAAAAAAGTAAATAGACATTCGTACCGTAAATCTTGTCTTTCGGGGTCACGATTGACATAAACTAAAAACACTCCGAAAAAATTTGCAGTTCTTCAAGAATTTCACAATGATCCGGAAGTCTGAAGAGGTCGAAAACTTGGAATTATCATTAGCTATCCTACATATATAACATATCAAAAAATAAGAACTACCGTATTTGATGCAAGTTAAAATGTACCATTCTACAGGACTATGAATGGGGATGGTGTTATCAAAAAAATAGGAACGCACTTTGAAAAGAAGTTGAATAGGAATTAGATCACATGTGTTAATTTTGATGACATAAACATAACGACTATATGAGGTACGTCACCTCTAATGCTTTATTTGATTAATATTTTAATAGCTCATTTGCACCGTAGTATTATGAATCCGTGGATGGAATATTGCGTACTTTTTTAATACAGTAAAATATTCAAGCCACTTTAAATTCACTCAGTGGAGTATGGGAAGTAATTCTGATGTACACCAGAATATACGCACAACGGAATGTGTTATAAAAATGCACTAGGGTAAGTGACTGAAAAATGTATTTTGAGAGAAGTTCTCTTTGCAAATGCTACCCCGTAATTTTTTTCCAAAAAGGAATAAAAATGTGACGTCCTCTTGATTCGCTTTCTTCTCCGCTGAATACAAAAGCGGGAGAGAGTCTGTAGGTACAGCGGAACAATGAATTCCTCCATGCGTTAAAAACATTCTAATGGCAGACCGTGTACACAGGGAGGATATAAAATTTTCAACACTTTCGTATTGTTTTCTTTCTTTTCGTTACGGCTAGAATTATACTTCTACCGACGTTTACATCCGAATGAACCAGATTGAATTATGTGTACGCAAGACAGAAACTTATCTGCTCGGAATAGCGCAAACTAGGCCACGTATTAATGAGAAATTCGAAACTACGCATTATGTTAAAAAAACACAAGCAATTGGGACTTCCTGCAGAAAGAAAAGATGGAATTGAACAGATTTTTTCAATTAAATTATATAACTTTAACTTCCATTACGAAATAAATTTTGAAAACTTCGACCACTTCACGTCGTCATAGCAATTCGAGATATATGGCATTGGATTCATATCTTCCACAGATGGGGTTGTAAAAAAATGTATAACTAAAAAACCGATCGTAATGAAATAGGTTTTCAATCAATGATGTTTAGTATGTCGTAGATTTTATTTGCCTTGTTGAAAATGGAAAGGTATTTTTCAAAAAAATAATTTTACCTTCAGTCAATAATTTGAACTAAATACGAAAAATATGGGATACCCCAAGGCCTCTGACTAAGGTATGACAAGACCGCTCCCATTGCTCCCAAGGATCGATAACAATGCGAGCCTGTTGAATATGAATAAAAGATTTCAAGAATTTTTGCATTTTTATTTTCAAAATGAGTTTGGAAGACAATCTGGACTGTAATCGTACACTTTCTAATAATCTAAATACGTGATCATCTTCTATCGATTACTTAGAAGCTACACAAGTCTAAAAAATCTCCATTAGTATCGTAGTGTATTCATAGATACAACTATTTTTTAATGATAAATGAAGAACATGGAAAGTACACATGAAAATTTTTAATTTGTTGAAAAACCTTTATACTATAAAATAAATACACGCGCTGGTTTATTGATGTAGCATAGCTTAGTAATATAGTTCATTAATATAACGTATTAAGTAGTTCACAAGAGTAAGATGTATAAAGTCAGATGAATATTTATTTCAGAATTGTGACTAACAATAACATTTGAATAATAAACTAATAAACAATAAATCTATAAGAAAAGTTTCTTTACTAATGCTTCCAAATAGAACACATTGAAATATTTTTTCTATTTGCAAAATAATTCCACACCATTTCCAAATATAAAAACCGCATTGCCCATTGTTGAATTTTCATTTAATTCATTAAAATCTGAATCAAAAATTTCAAAATTTTAATATCAGATTCTTTGTATTTTTTTGTTGCTTCCTATACGTTCTTGTTTTATCGAGAAAAAAATATCATCGTAAAAACTTATTGTCATATAATGGCGCATACAACGTTTTCAACTGGACTATAGGGAAAGATCAAGAAAGGTGACATGTCACACGGTTTTTATGATTCCCAATGGCGTTTAAATTATTTCAGTATCTCGTAGTGAGTTATGAGCGACAGATAAGCCAGACCACGCGAGCAGGTAGAATGCTCCTTCGGGCGTCATGGGTCTGTTAATCTTCCAGGGTGTAGAAACTTCTGAACTCACTATAACTAAAACGTGGAATAGAATTTGTGTAGAAATATGTGATTTTAGTTAATAGTCGATATGTTATCATGAATAATGTTTGTAAACATATTGAAGAGTAAGTTATTATTTATGAGTCAAACTCTTTGAAAGATTAGTTTTATCTTCTTCATACTTTCTTTTCCTAGTATTAGTATAGAACATTGTGTTTATCTAAATGCAACAGGAAGCATAGAAGTTTTTATTAAGAGTTTCATTTTTGTTTGTGTCTAACATTATTACATAGTTGTTTGTTTTTTTTGTTACTTGTTCTAGTTTGCTACCTGACAACAATTACTGGTAAAATGTGGTCAGTTAATTTCCAATTCTTTTATGTTTTGCTTCAGATGTATTTTTAAAATTAAATTAATTTATTATTACGCATTGAAAACTTAGCAGAGTGTTCATCATGACGTAAAACATAGATAAAACGCTGTCTATAATAACATAATCCTAGTGTCCTGAGTGACTACAATGCCCTGCACCCTTGACCTTTCATAGTGTGTAATCTCGTTAAGAGATTCTAATGAATATTGTATATCGATGGAAGGAGTACTTTTTAAATTCTGCTGTATATGATTTTAACTTGAAACTCACCCCGAGGATACATGAAGTTTGTGGTCACATTAAATTGAGCGCCAATATTAGTGAACTACGACCCAGAGACGAAGAGAATGATGTTTGCAACAGAGCGCCTTCACTTAGAACGAGGTCAAAAGGTCGCAATCCATTTCATGGAGTTTAAGGATCACGATGCTTTTCAATTAAGTGAGTTATTTCGGACGCAACCTTTGACACTTTCCCGTATGAGATACCAAACTATTGTTTGATAGCGATGTATTTATAACTAGCTGAACTCAAAAATTGAATATAACTTACAGCCTGTATATGACTGTTTACTTCTATTTAGCAAAACTATTTTATTGACCTAAACAATACGGCAGATACTACTTCTTCAATTTGCTAGTTCTACACAAGTTCCACTCTGTTTCATATCACCCATGAAAAGTTTAATCAGAACATCATTGAAGTTATGAATAGTATACGATAATATACTATTGCGCATTTCGTAATTCACGTACAATTCTCTATGAAAATACCACACGTGTGAGCGCAGTCAGTTATTAGGACTGAAGTCGTTAAATTGTATCCTTTTCAAATAAATGTGTCTTGTAGCTTCTTTTCTTGATGTAATTATAATTTTTTCTTTTCTCTTTTAAAAAAAGTTGAATTATTAACCAACAATCATCAACCCATTTTTTAATGGTCTAAATTATGATACTTCATAGGTGTGATTTGCTCCGTCCGATTGCACGGAAAGAGACTGTATATTTTCTGGGACATTTACGTGGTGATAATTATAATGGATACTTAAACAGTGTTTAGAAAAAAATGATTTAAAACTTTGATAAAAATAAATAAAATAACTGGAAGAAAATAGGAAAATGAAACGAATTTGATAAATTAATATTGGTTTCTCCAAAACTGCTTTATTCCGCGTTCATATAACTACACAGCATGTTGACAAGTTTCAGAAATAATGACAAACCTTTTGAATATGCCCGAGAAATCTGAATGGTACTGGGTACTCCTCCAGACGCATTTTGCCGATACGGATGAAGTAGGCAAAATGAAATGATGTACGCTCTATTAGTTCATAGAACGAGGATAGAAATGTATTAAGCCAAAATATCATTTTCTATGATAACTATTCCACACTACAATGGCAGCTGTAACTGACAATCATTACTAACAATTAAACAACTGTTTTTAGAATGCATTGTATAAGCAAAATGAGGTGTAAATATTACACTGACACAAAGTATACATCGAAAGATGACCATTAAACCTGGAATCACGTAGACGAACGACATTGCAGGTGCTGCTCTCGTGTCGTAGTTCCGGTACGATAATATGGGCTTAATATAAACTTAATATATACTTGGACGAATTAATATACTTGTTGTTTTTTGTTGATGTGTATTGGAACAACTGAGAAGATAATGGGAGAGGAGGAAGGAGAAGAGAGTTGACGGGCCTAATCGGTTCCGAACGTTCCAGTAGTGAGTCGCTGAATGACCGTGGAAGAACGACCAAGTAATTAGTTGCTCATTGAGTGATAGAACGTGAGGCATTTCCTGTATGAGAAAGAGAGGACAACTGATCAGAGGTGGACGAAGTGGATGAGAGTATTGCGCGAAACATCGCGAGAGGGGCTACGAGTCGGTCACCAGGTTCCGGTGATAACGTGTGCGCGCAGTTCTCAATCACCAGGCGCCGGTGAGGCTGAGTCGTGCATGCGTGTGCATTTGTGGATTGTCCAGGGGCGAAGGCTACCCCACAGAGCTGGAAGACTGAACGAAACAGTTAACGTTTTAATTACACTAAGTATTAAGAATTCTTTTAGGGGGTTCATTTGTTGGCCATTCATGTTAAGGCTACTCCTTGTAGTTAGTTTGATATTTTTTTGGTCAAAAGGTTAATAATTAAATGCATAGTATCAAGTGATTGTACATTATTTTATTTTGTGATTGTAAATTTAAAGATGACCAATAAGTAAAAAGTGTAATAAGTGATAAGGGCGGAAACTATGATTAACTGTTTATCAGGTCGACCAATAAATAATCTTTACTTTTGCAGTGCTGACCTCAAGCACATCCATTGCTGCTCACCATTGCTGCTCTCATCATAAAGCCTCCGCTTTCCCTCGCAGACAACATGGCCGTCACCAAACTTTGTCCTGCTCGTGACACAACACACGATCCTCTGCCCAGCCACAGGCATGATGTTGGTTATTCTTCGCAAAATACAAACAACGAACTAGGTTAAGCCATTATCAATCCACAACGTATATTCCACAGTATAATAAGCGTAACTACTGTGATTTCTCTTTCGATTGAGTAGCCAAATAGACTAAATCATTTTTGTGAATATACATACCATAATACGCATAGCATGTACTAGGAATCCGAAGCATAAACTCTGAAAAGAATAGAAAAGTAGTGACACATTGTATCCGGTAAACGTTTTGAAAGTTAGTTGGAATTTAGGCGTGTTTTCCTCGCAGTTATGTTCAATGCTGTTAAGATCATCATTTTTTGTTATGCATGTATGTTTCTTGATTTTCTATGACTTTGAAGAATTGATTCTACCATTTTTAACCTCCCCGTAGCACTTAAATTTATTTAATTAGTGCATATAAATGTATATGTCTGAAGTTATTTGTTTGCATAAATGAATGTACATAAATATATACTTTTGAAGAGTTGGATAATTTCTTGGTCAAATGTTACACTGTACAGCTTATACTGTATGAACAAGTTCAGTAGTATTATTCAATAAATTCAATTTACTCCTTTAATTTTTACTAATTATTAGCTACTCGTATGTAACTCCATTGTTTTTAGTACAAATTTTGAATTTTTTCATTTTATTGGATTGTTGGTGAATTTAATGGACGTTTAGCGAACACTTTAATTAAATATTTTTTTTATTTTAGTAGTATTTTTATATTTAGAGTCTTGGTGATAATATTTGGAGTGGCAGAAATACCATTTGGATGAAACATGTTTTCTATGCATTCGAGTAGAAACAGCTTCCTTCACCTTGTGGGGCGTAATGCAGTAGAAATGAAATGGGTAAGTAAAATGCCCTTACTGCACGTAATACGGAGAAGTATAATAGTAGGAAAATCATTACAATCGTCGTATACTGAGGGTATACGTCGTAACCCATAGAATGCGAACGCCTCCGCCTTATAAGCTCTCGTAGTGGATGAGTGCCAAAGCTTCTACCGTTTGACAGTGTTTTCTAAGCAATGCGTGGGAGATGCTACGAGGAGTTGCTTCACCGTTGAGTTGTAAACGTCTGTCACTGTGTCATAAATTGTTTCTTCTTCACATGAATACCGACTGCTCTAGGAGGAGTTAGATATCTATAAGGATGAAGAATCTGTTAGGAATCCTATATTTATCATACCTACAAAACATTTATGTGTTAAAAGTAAAGTGTATTTTTCTATTGGGTACCATCCAAAACAAGTTTCAATTAATTTGACGTACAGTTTTAATAACTAGAAACATATATTTCACTCTGTCTTTTGTGAAATGTGTTAGTAATTTATAATTTAATAAAATTTTAGGCATAGAAATTGAACCCTGAAATAAAATTACTTCATTTCACGAAATACATTGAACAGTAACGCAGAGAAAACTGATTTCGTATTCCAACGTCTCTCGTTTCATTATTGTTAAAGAGCATACAGGAATAAACTACGGTGCTAATTGGAATACTAATAGCACCTAATCTAATTGGATTAATTAAAACACCTCTTCTTCATCACTTATATGCTCTTCTGTTAGTTTGATTGTTGGTCAAATGAATCACTTTTTTACAATTTGTTTTATTTACACCCATTTCTTCTGTTCCATTAAAAAGTATTTAATTGACTCACTTCAATAAATGTAAGATCAATTTAAATTGTAAATGTGGTATACGTTGGATTGATTATTCTAACTATTTTTCCAATTTTTTTTCTTGCTAAAGTTTTTCCACTAGTTATTAACTGTTAATGAGTGAACAAATATCGAGAAACTCCAAAACATTGTCATGCAAAATATTAGTATACGTTTATGGTACTTGAAATTTGTTTTTTCAATCTAGGAATTATTCTGTGCAATACATCTCTAGCCCAATTTCTACCCACTTCTGTTGTGTATCTCTTACTTTTACTTGCTAATTTTTTAACTCATATGGTTCAAGATTCAAAGGCAATGGATTCATATCCGATTATCTTGAAGGGTTCGGACTTCTTTTTAAGTTCCTAGAATGCACGGATATGAAGATATTAATTTTAATTATTTCATAGACACCCACAAAGATCCGTGTACCATAATACATTTTACACCATATATTAAATACGCTGAAAAACAGGAATCCCAATGCAGAACTTTTATTAATGGGAGATTTTAATTCAAGAATAGGTATAGGAATACCAGAGGCGCCTGTAGACGAAAATCGTCATGTTAATAATAATAATAATATAATTAGACAAAATAAAGATAAAGTAAGCAATGGGGAGGGAGCGAATTACTAGAGCTATGCTATTTACATAATTTAGATATTCGAATCTAGATATTATGGGAATGACGCATGTAACAATTTCATGTATATTAATAGAAATGGAGAGAGCGTAATGGATTAGTGTTTGGCGTGTCCTAAAACTATACTGTTGATAGATAAATTTCGTAGAGACTAAAGAATAAAATTTCATCATATGTCACTTTGTTTAACCTTAAAATATAAGAGTAGATTACAAGTACTACACCAGTCAAACAGCTTTTCAAAAATT
Source organism: Laupala kohalensis (assembly GCA_002313205.1). Taxonomy (NCBI): domain Eukaryota; kingdom Metazoa; phylum Arthropoda; class Insecta; order Orthoptera; family Trigonidiidae; genus Laupala; species Laupala kohalensis. The sequence goes on from NNCF01126116.1 coordinate 716,295, forward strand.
AAACGATTTAAATAGTTAGAATTTGCAGCGAACTTTGAAAGGAATCGCCAAAACTAGCAAGCAGATATTCTAAATAAGACAGCTTAATGTCGCTTAATAATCTTTACGAAACACTCTACAGAAAGCGGGTTCACACATGCGAGTACATACACAGAACAAACACAACACTCGAGAGACGGTATGGTTCAACACAGATTGGAGACAGGCAAAAAATATGCTGAAAATGCATTAAAATTCTATATTTGAAGGGGAGGAGAAAGCTTACGACGAAAATACGCAAACTTCAGAAAAAAAATTAACACAGCTAAGCAACAATGGCAGAATTCGGAAGCGGAAAGAATTACAAGCATTATTCACAATAAAAATGTTGCAAGTATTTGGAACAGTATAAATAAATTACTATGTAGATGTAGTTACACGAACAGTATAGAGGCGAAAAGTTGGGAAATGCACTTCGCTCAACTTGAAATAAAAGATGTGGTACAAAATTTGAAGTCTGGCAAAGCGACAGGTTCTGATGGTATTCCAGTTGAATTTTTAAAGGAAATAATTTCTAGTTTTGCCTCAATTCTCGTGGATTTTCTCAATTCCTTATACTACGCTTCCACGTTTCCTGTAACCCGAAATACATCAATAATTTGTCCAACTTATAAAAACAAAGGTGACGTTAACGATCCTAATAACTATGGAAGTATTTCTTTAATTAATGCAATAGCTAAGATGTTTTTGCAAAATTCTTCATGTACGATTAAATAAATGTATAGAAAAAAATGGAAAAGTGACAGCATTGCAAGCAAGATTCAAAAATAACTATAGTACAGTAGACAACATTTTTATAACTACCACAATGGCGGAAAAGGCAACTTCCGTGGATAGAGGAAAATTATTTTGTGCTTTTGTGGATTTTGAAAGAGCATTCGATATCGTTAATAGGGAAATACTTTGGTATATTCTAGAAAGTAAAGGAATCTCCATAAAATTCCTAAAAATGCTTCAAGGGATGTATAAATTAGACACGGTATGCGTGAGATTAGAATTAGATTGTGTATCAGATATATTCTCTGTGGAAAGAGGTGTAAAGCATGGTTGCGTACTTTCCCCACTTCTCTTCATATTATTCATAGATGGGCTCGTAGATAGACTAGTCACGGTAAATGCAAATGCATCCAGGATAGAAAAGATGAAAATATCTCAATACCAGCACTTCTTTTTACCAACGACTTGATTATTTTCTAAAAAACACAAGCAGGTTTACAAAGAAGCTTAGATGAATTAGAAATTTTCTGCGAAAAAACAAAACTAAAAGTTAACGTTAATAAGACAAAATAAGGGCAGGCACCAGGAACCCACTTGTAACTCAGTCTTACCTTTAATTTACGAAAGGAAAATGGGACCGGCAAATTAAAAATATAATTCATACAGCAGGAATCAATTGTGTGTGTCATTAAGAGAAATCTCCAAGACTTATACCGTCGTGTAATAGAAACGAACACTGGAAAAGAGAAAGCTTTCCATGTATTATGTCAATTATATGTTTTTTGTATTGTAAATAATTGTATTTTATTTTAATCTTTACTTCTATGACAAAATTTGTATATATTAATTTATAATTCATTTCTCTTTTTAAAATATCTTTTGTAAATATGTTTATATTAATTGTATATATTTGTGTCCTGATCGTTGGTTTCCCGTGGTTCCCAACGATGTTCAATGAATCGATAGTTGCAGAATACTCTTACTTTACAACTAGATTAAATAATATTAAAGAGACACTAAAGTATGCTAAAAATACTATTATGATACAAATCAGAAATAAAATTAAAATCATTTTAAGTTCAAAAACAAAGATTGACAAAACTAAAACTGCAACTATCCATTCAATGAGAGTGAATTCCAGGGCATCGTATGCACAGCCCACGGCTCTACTTAAGGGACATTTGAAAGGCGTACAGGCAAAAAACCTCGGCACACATTTGTGCATAATTAATATTTTTTTGTAAATAAAGCGCCCAATGGAAATTGAATTGCTAATTTTTTAATAGAATTCATGGAATTTGCCATTCTCGCTCCCCGGGAGTGAAGTAGATTATTACCTCATACGTACTCATCCTTTTCATATAAGTCGTTACAAACAAAAGTAGCAAACAATACTGTTTTAGGGTATTTAACAATATCTTTGTTTTCGAACATGACTTTTAGCTAGGCAAACTTTAGATCCTTAAAATTGCATAAAAAATACATTCTAATAATAGAATTTATTCAAGTTTCAGAATAAAAAATAAAGTTAAAATATTTTATGTGTGGAATAATTCACTTAGTATACAATATTATTTTCACTATCATTATGGAAGAAAATGTTTTTGCTTTAAAACTCTGATCGGGAATCTAAACCGTTCTCTCTCCGAGACTTGATAAAGGCACCCATGCTGCATTATAGATCCAAAGCAGGACTTAATCCTTCATATGAAATTTTTAACTCATCTATCAAAACCATTCAGCCGACATATAAGACCATAAAATGGATGCAATGCCAGACCATAAAGTACATCCCGATTTCTCCCGAACATACGAAAAGCATTTAAGCTATCCAAAAGCGATACCCTCAACACGTCTTCTTTGGTGGCACTTCTAATATAAAACAATTATTCTTCATTTACATATTAGTACAGTGATATTGCAGAATTATTTCTAAGCAAATTACTTTTCGCATAATGGCACGACTAAGAAGAGATGGTAGATGTAAAGAACATATAAATATGACAGTGTCTCTATAGGACTTAATTGTATATATGTATATGTACGTGTATATACTTTACATATTTTACTCGAAAAAGTATGTTGAAACAGAAGTAACTCTTTTGAATATCCTGGAGGAATCAATACATCACATTTATTTTAATGCGATCCAAATCGCGACCGGAGAAGTAATCGAATTCTTATT